>VZRO01003914.1:1760637-1967934 GCA_013397915.1 Daphoenositta chrysoptera | reverse complement strand
AAACAGTTCAAATCTTAATCTTACTCTGTGATTTACAAAATGTTTCAGAGTTCTGCATGCCTACTCATCAATTAGCATCAGGCTTTTGTTTTCTCAGGGAATGTATTATTTTCCTGTGTTGAGTTTCAGCAACATATTTTTTCCTTTGTCAGAAAAAAAACCTTTCATAAGTAAATTAATGGCAAATACACAAAAAATTATTTTAACTGAAATATACTTTTTGTTACACCTTTGCTACTGTTACGCCACTGTTTCCTAAATACTGTTCTTTAACATTTCAGGAGACATTCACTCATTTTAAATTTCAAAGTACCTGGAATCTACTATAAATACTTTCATTTATGCTTTGACACTTAGTCAACAAGAACAATTTGTATAAAGTATTTTTTTCTGTAGGTTTCTGAGTAGCTGTATAGTTACATTTGAATATGTTCAGTTACACAAATCATGTCTGGATAAAGCACTGTAGTTGTGTGAGAATCTTGATATAGATATATGATGTAACTATAAAATAAGCAATGTGAGTGTGTAAAAGAAAACTGTGGTATAGGAATCCCATTGAGAAATGGTAAAATCTGTACCAGTACCATGATGTGCAATACCTAAGAGAGCAAAGATCTTACTTTCCATGGATGGAGACTGAAATCCACATTTCAATTACAGCAACAATTTGCACAAGGTACTAAATGCAGCTGCCTTTGCTTTGTACTCTAATGCTGAGAAGATACTTTGTTCGCTTTCAAAATCAATTAGGAGGGAGGAGGAAAAAGGAAAAGAGCCTTCCAGTGCAATTCTAAACACCACTTCAACAGTTGCACTTAATTTCAAATAATAAAATGTGGCAGGCTGTGCCTTTTTGCTGTGAGATTGTATAGAGCTGAAGAGAAGGGCATCTCCAGCTTGTGCTTTTGTGCAATGCAGTAATATAAACACCAGCAGTAACATTAGTTATAACTGTCTTACTTCCTTTGCCACTGCAATGCATAACAGAACTCACTTTATTATCTCCAGGTAGAAATTCTGCTCTTATGGAATCCATAATGGGGAAGACACAAAATAGGTGTAGGTGTACAAAATTATAGCAGGTCCACTATTCCACTGGGCTGATCAGACATGGCTCCTCCATCAGACATCCAGCACAGTGTGTAAAGTACTACTTACCTTTAAGCATGTGAACAGTTGAACTCAAATCAAATTTTTAAGTTTATGGACAAAGCATGCACTATACCATTTTGCTGGAGAACTGAGTCCTAGGGATCCATGCTTTGCTAATCATGATTCCAATCTTAAAAGCAGAGAAAATCCCAATACTCTGATAAGAAACAGATCAACTTTATATGGCTGCACCTGAGGGCAAATTGTCTTTTCAGGGAAAGGAAGAACTAATTTTGCAGTGCAGCTCCTGCAAGCAATACAGCCAGTGAAAAAGTTCAAAGCTTTATATACCACTGAAACTCTTTTTAGGTGACATTTTCTGGTTAGCATTAGCATAAACCAGACATGTTTAGAAAAAACATTTCACTAAAATTTAAATGTAAATGAAATCCCCTATGTTCCAAAAATCCTGAAAATACACACGAATCTGCAATAGTCATTGCTAATACCGGAATTATCTTCATCTTTGCGGATCTTTAACTTTACAAGGTCCTCACAGTGCTGAAGGATCTGGACAGCATCTTCCATTGAGCAATTGTCAAGTCGAATATTATCTATTGCCAGCAACTTATCACCCAGTTCGAGTGTCCCCGTTCTGTGAACAAGCAGGCAAGCTCACATGAAACTCTAGTAACATTGAAAGAAAGGTATCTTAAAAGGTATAAACATCATTATCGAAACAAGATGGATTTTTAAGACAATTATTTCTTAATATGCCTGCTATTTTCTAACTTTTTACAAAAGTTTTTATTAAAAAAAAAAAAAAAGGTGCACAGTGTCTTACAAGCTCTCTGTTTAACTTGAATTTGGCTGGTTACACACGTAAACAGGTTTTTACCGGGAGCTCTAATGTCTTACCTGTGAGCAACACTTCCTTTCTTGATATCAGAAATAACCAGAGGGTCCCCTGGTTTTCTACTTGATGGAGTTGTAATAAAGAATATATACAGGCATTTTTTGTTTTGTTTGTTTTGGATATGCAGATGGACTAATTTTGACCATAAATCAATACTTCATACACATTATTTACTTGTATTACATTCCTCCCCTACCCCTAATGAACTTTAGATACAAACAACCACCAGCACCACATTATCAAGACTGATACTCCTCAAAAATTAGATAATTTCAGAATTGCGGTGACTGGTACAAAGAGAATTTAGTCTGATACGTCTGAATTCTGGGTTAGACTAGGACTAAGCCCTGTGAAGATATCACAGTACAGCTCCAGTGATCTATCCTAAAATGCTGTGTAGCTATAGCACATTAGCTATAGCCCATTTCTCTCATTAGAATCTTTCAGTGCAACTACTAATGGTGATCTTTTGCCAGAATAAATTCTGTTTTACCATACCCCTCACCAACAGAGCTGCTCTGGCCAAATATCTAGGGTGGGCTAGTCCATGTTCTTTCCATCCACTTGTGTCCCACCCAGTGCTTAAGGCAGAGGTATGAGGGTAATGCTTCCTGGGTGAGAAGGAGGAATGGACTCCCATAAATGAGATGCTGTGGGCACTGGCCACAGCCCCCACTGGGCTGATACACACTTACCGTGTTTGCACAGGTGTAGCTTACATCACACTGGTGTTTGCTTCACTGTAACTCACTGCTTCCTCTGAAGCAACCTGTGCCTCTTTTGATGAGAAACCTTGCCCCCCTGTACTGCTGCTGGGCCTTAAGCACTGCGGACTTTTCTCGACTTTGTACAGGGGATACCTACTAGAAGCACTGCAATTCCAGACATTTTAGTAAAACTCCCACCACTCCTCTCCTTGCACACTTAACACATCTCTTTTTGGAACTATCTGACACTAATGGTCAATTTTTCTATCTGTTCCTCATGGTTAAAAATACGCTCTGCTCTTCAACACCAGGCATTGCAATTCTTTACCAACTTGTGCAAAAGTATTTGACAAGTTTGCCTTGACCAGGAAATTCGCTCAGCAATTTTGCTTGACCTCTAGCTGCCTAGGAAGCAGTTAAATACCCCAGAGGAAGACAGCAATGATCACTGACTACTTCCAGAGGTCTGTTTCTTGAAGTGGCTTCACTGAATGCATTGTTTTGGAGGGCTCACCCATTTGCTGACAGAATACTGAAGATCTTATATGGCAAGTAATGGGCTTAAAACTTGAGGGTGATGAAGACACCTTTCGAGACAACTGTGTGGCACATGCTGTCTACCTTTGGGAAGAATATCACCTACAGCTGCTCTGTCCAGGAGGTGCTCCTTGTGGTGAACACAGACTGACTTTTGGGACTGTTAACAAAGAGTGTGCTGAGATTAAAACATTGCCATGTGGTATATGGCCCTCAGCTCTCCTGAAAGCACTAATCAGTTTTGCACATTTAGGGTTCTTCAACTGTCCCACACCATTTCTGCTCTGTGTACTGAGCCCTCTGCACTCTTTCACAGAAGGTACTTTTCCAATAGGCTCCCACGCCTGAACTGACAATCACCCAAAAAAGCTGCCCATATTGGAGGATCACCTACAAAATCCCGATGTCAGTTACTTTTGCAGCTCATGAAGCTTTTCTTTGATGCAAAATGACAGATCTTCACCTACAGCAACCACATGGTAAATTAATAATGACATTTCCAACACAATATGCTAACAGGTCTTGTTAACCTTAGCTGCCCTGGCTGAGACAGCCTTTGAATGTCCAAAGGAACTGTTCAAGAACTGCTAAATAGCCATATTTCAAATGAAATGTCTCAAAAGTCCAGAAAACAGACATGCAAGGAGTTTCAAGAATTTTTAGATATTTGTCTAAAACAGCATGCTTTCAGGAAATAATTATATTGCAATTTAGAGAACAGTCATTAGCTTTTTGCAACATATGTAATTTTCATAGCTTGTTTCTTATACTTTCATGTCGTGGGTCAAATATATGACAATTCCATAAATTACTTGAATCCTTCGAATTTGTTTCACCAATTAGTATCTTGTTAAAATTTTAGAGTATCACTCTGGTGATTTTTTGTTTTTAATTCCATGTTTTTACCCTCTTGGTTGCCTTACTCTGACGTTATATGCTACCCACTGTACATTGTCTGCAGACTAAGGTTTGAGTCTTGAACTACTTTTTATTAAACTGTCTTATAAAAATTACCAGAGCTTAGGCAAACATTCCATTATTGTTGCAATAAGAAGAGAGGAAGAGCAAATTGAGGGAAAGAGCACAGCTCAAAGTGCAGAGGCACAAAGTACACGAGGATGCAAAGAGTATGACATGCACGCAAAGTTACCACAGTTTCAAACTAAGTAAGTGTGAACCAGCAGTATTTTGTGAGTTCTCCTGGGCTATTATTTGGTCTGAAGAATGAAAGCCTTTTTGTAGGCAAGAAACACATCTCTGTGTGAAATGAATGCCCCCATGCTGAGAAGCAGATACACCACACTTTGTTTTGTTATTGTTCAATGCTCATGACATACTTCCTACAAGTTATTCAAGTTGTGTTGCAGAGATAAAATCATTCTCTTCCTCCTGAACTTTTGTACCTTTTTTGCACGTCACCATAGCCCAAAATTGCCTCCCAAATGCTGGTGAACAGATGCTGTCTCCAGCAAGAAGCTTGAGTACTATTATCCTAATTTTACAGATAAAGAAAGGAAACATAGGAACATTTAGGTCAAAGTATGACAGTTTTCAGTGGGCAATTTGAGATATCCATGCCTTTATATCTCAGAATAGTTTGTAGAATATAACAGCTTCTATGTCTGAAACACAGCTACTGGCATTTTCAGCAACAGCTGCAGATGAGCAGCATTTCTGTGAGTGCAACCCCATGATCTCAATGTTTATGCATAAAATCAAGGAGGCACCTGTGGAAAATCTCCTCTGCCACTCCCATAATGACTTGTCTCAGCACAAGTCTTTTGCAGAGAAAAGAAAAACCACCCTAATTTCTCCAGAGTAACATTAAACCACCTTGACCATGAGATCGCCTCCTTTGTCCTTCTGCAATCCTCCATCTCATTCATTATGCAGCCTTCAACCCCTTTGTTACACACCACTGTTTCATCTCTCCCCAGAGGGCAGAGAAACGAGTTCCAGTGGGAAAGCAGTATTTGATCAGTTAATATATCCTCATCAATTAATGCAAGCTTGAAGTGACGCTGTACAGCTTCAAGTCTCCATTTCAGAGTTATTTCTGGTTTTAAGAGGCAGTTGAAAACAAAGCACCTTACCACTCACCCATGTCCAGCCTTCTTGTTCAAGCCCCAGTTGCCCCTAATCCTGATCACAGCTCAGTCTCTCCCCTCATCTGCTGTCTCCCTGTTACAGCTTTCTACTCGTTTTCTCTCCTTGTCCCATTCTGCTTGTCCAATGAAAATCTCATATTTTCTCCTCCCTGTTCCAGCTGTTAGTCTACCTAATGGTCAGCTTTTGTAGAGACCTTAGAGTCTGTATGAATAACTACAAGTGGACTGAAGAGTGCACAAAGTTGTGCAGGTACTAAATTTAGTGTTGCAGCTAAACAGCTGCTCTTAAGCAAGTTGTTTGCTCTCTCTCTTTAAATTACTCTGTGATCCTAGGTCTCCATCCCAGGTCTCTACCCTACTTCTAATATACTTCCCTGGACACTTGAAAGCAAGTTCAATGAAGTGTTGTCAGTTTTGTCTATCATCTGTTCCATTACGTTTTAAAAAACCCTCAAACAATGCTCCTTTCTTATTTCACTGCATACTCAAAAACCTCCCACAAACTGACTTCAACAGATTTTGGGGTGGACATCTCACCTACCACCCACACAAAATTCACTGCTCTCAGCCTGGCTTCAAACTTTGGAGCTTGATCAAGCTCTGAACAAACTGAACAAGCAAAGGAAAATGCTCATGTGATGGAAAAATACTTTTTATACTAAGTCAGTCCATTTATCCACAATGCTGCTTTACAGCTACTAGGTATTTTTAAGAATAGTGCGATTATCAAATAGATGAAAGAGCTTTTTAAAATTACACTGATGCAGCTCTTTTGTTCCTTAAGTATTGGTTCATGTGGAGCAGCTGAGAAATCTATTGATATTTTTCTGTCTTGAAAAGAATTACTTGTAATGTTTCAAAATTAAGTAGAGCTTGCCAGGTGAAATCCCAAAACACACAGAAGCATGCTTTAGAAGATAAATTCTCAGTCAGTGCTAAATATCTGCAGATATTTACAAAGCTTGTTTCTGATGAAATACAAAAACAATAAAGCAGACTACAGTATAGCTGCTAGTCAAAGTGACTCAGAAACACTGATGATAGTTTGGGTGAGATTCTGATATTCTTACCAGGTTTGCAGCTTCTTATTCCTTGAGTAGTCCCATTAGCTTCAGAGAGATTATTTATGAAGCAAGGTGCTGCAGTTCATTACCAGTAAGGATATCAGAATCTTACGTAAGAAAGAAAAAAGGAAAAGGAAAGGGGGAAAAAAAAGCTGTTAACTGCAAGCACCAGAATCCACTGGTAAGTAATTTTATTGGACATCATTCGATGTATTTAAGAAAAAAATAATTAATCTATGATAAAGTAGTCAGTTGCCTCAAAAACCTTTAAAAAAGGTTTTTGTCTTTAAAAAGAAAATCTATATTCTTTACATGGTCTAAAGTCAATGTCACTGGCAAATAAATTGAAACAGTTTTGAGCACTACTAGCATGACCTGAAAGTCATCCTTCTAGGGAATAATTCTGTTATAAAAGCATAATCACATGCACAGGAACACTTCCGTGCTTTACTTGGATGATGTAATTTTAAGAACTGAGACCTTCTATTTGCTCTAATCAGGTGACTGGGTGTGAAACTAGTGATATCTGAAGCATTAAATACATAGTCATGTGTATTTGCAAAATATGAAATAAGGTCTTTATTGAGTGTAAGTATCTGTCATTGGGAAAATGAGACAGATATTGCCGAGATAAGGGCAGAATGACAGGGCTCCAGTGTGCCTGTGAAGGCAGCAGCGGGCAAGACCACTACACTGGAAGGTAACTGACGTGACCTATCCAAAACTCAGAGCCCTGGATTAACACTAACAGTGGTGCTCATGAAACTTTCTTCTGTCCTGCTTTTGAAGAGTTTTGCTATCTAAGGGGATTTTAAATTTTTTTC
Organism: Daphoenositta chrysoptera; assembly: GCA_013397915.1. Lineage (NCBI taxonomy): Eukaryota > Metazoa > Chordata > Aves > Passeriformes > Daphoenositta > Daphoenositta chrysoptera. The sequence goes on along the minus strand of VZRO01003914.1, from coordinate 1,960,683 downwards.
TATTATTTTTCTTTTGCTTTAATAAATCTGAAACCAAGGAAAATCTCTTCTCCTATTACAAGTCTTGTTTTTCAAAGACCATGAATTAGCTTAACTGTCTTTAGTGTTGTGTGTCACCTCAGACATGCCTTCAATAAAGATCCTGGTTGTAACTCCATGCAAGCACACTTGGTGTTTATTACCAAAGAAAACAATTCCAAGAAAGAGAAATAAATTCCTCTTCTAGGATGTCTGACTCCTAACAGCTGACCTAGAACTTCTGGACTTAAAAACAGACATATGTTCATGTGCCAGCCCAAGGTGAGGTTACATCTCCCATCTGACAAAAAATGTCTGTCAAGTTAGGTAGTGTCTTGACTTTCTCATATAAATCCTAGACTAAATGGGGGATATGGAAAGCAAGAAAGGTGTTTCTCTGTAATGTTTTAATAGCACTTTCTCATTCACCATTACCTCCACTAACTTGAGAAGGCAGGGGATGACACAGGTCTCTAGCACTTTTAAGAGATCAAGCCCACGAGTGAATAAACCTGATCACCTCCATCCCCCTGTTCAAGACATACCAACTCTGCCGTTTCCCTTAGTATTTGTTTCTTAAAAGAAACCATATAGCTTTCTGAAAATATCAGTAATAAATGGCATGCTAATGTGCTAAAGTGTCCTGACAGAAATTTGACAAAATGAATATAAAATGCTTATATTCTTCAAATCATACTGCCTTATTTAGGAGTTAATTAGCTAAAACAGAGCAAAACACTGAAAAGCAAGCATGAAATGCAGCAATACAAGACTTGTACCCAGCAAATTTACAAACTTCCAGTTATTAATATAAACCCTTTAAAACCATGTAAATAATTAATCCTAGATAAATTTCATATGCATTAAATACTACTAATGAGATTATTATATATTACAGATAATTTAATTTAAATATTAAAGATATTGCAGTATATTCAGAACAGCAGAGCTAAGATCAACCACATGTTACTCTGATTATATAAAGCACTAATTTTTGGAATTAAATTCCAGATCAGTAAGGCATGCAAGGTTTCGAAGAGGAGTGCTAAATACTAAATTCCAAGAGCATTAGCTTTCCATTAGAAGTTTAGTCCTACAGACAAAAAAAAAAATACAAGATATCTGCATTCCAAAAACCAACACAAATCAAATTACTAGGAAGACCCTTTATTTTCAATAACCTTACAAACCATTACCAATCCTAAGAATTACATTTATATAGAAGTCTCACTCCAGGTTTTCTCATTTCTCAGTATTTTCATTTGCACAAATACATGTAGACCTATCATTTTGCTCCAAGCATCACATCACATCTCACAGAGTCTAACTCTCATTTGCAACACATGCAAACAGGCCTGCAGTGTCTCTCAGTTGTCCCTCAGATGTAATCCTTAGCACTGAGATCCCTGCTGTACTTTTGATTAACCATATTCCATTGTGCTGTTAACAGCTTTGAGAATACAAGTCAAAGCACAATCTTCCCCCAAGAGACATGAATAATTCCAAAGAAAGACTAATAGCCTAAGAAAGGCCACAGCCATAAAAGAATGTTAATTCTGATGACACCAGATTCTGCAGTGTCAAGCCCATTAACTTTGATATGGATTGTTTTTCCTTCCATCAAGGGCTGAACTCAGTCGGCTGGAGATTACCTGGTCCAAATCCAGATCTAACACATGGATCTACTGTCTCCTCACAAAATAAGTATAGAAACACTTTTAATTTCAAACCACAGCAACAAATACTTTTTGAGAAACAGACTGATGCAGACCCTTGTGACCCTGTTTAGCAGTCTCCGGAATCCCTCAGGAAAGGGGATTTTGCAGTGACCCACACATTCAGGACTGCCCACAAGTTCTAGAGACTGAGGATGCATCTGGGTTCTGAAGCAGAAAATAAACCTGCGTATGTGGATCCTCATGTCTGTGAGACCCTTTTGTTCAGTGGGGTTCTGTTCAAGAGCCTGTGAGAGACCATGACAGGCTCTGCTTTGAACTTCACAGATATGGAAATGCTTTTGCACTGACCTCATTCTGTTGACTTCTTTTCTTTCTTTTTTTTTTCAATAAATAATTTTAATAGGAGTTAAATATGTATTGTACATGAAGGAATAAGTCAAACATTAGATTTGGCAAACTTCTGGCTTTGTTAACTATTTGAAGGGGAGTATAAATATTTTACAGAATGGTATTTCAAAACAGAAAAAGCAGTAACAGAAGCCAGAAAAAGGAAAAAGAATTTCATACCAAAGGAAATGTGAGTCTGTAGCTACAAGATCTACTATTTGCAGATTATCCCATAAATGTGGTCTGAAAAATAAGCACTTTTACTTACAACTTATGGTGATGCCAAGTTCCACATTATGCTTCTTTGGTAGTTTCACATGAAATGTTCCACTGCTTGGTATAACTGATTCTTTAAAAAAATATTTAAAATGTTAGATAATTTATAAGGTGCAGCAATTCCACAAGCATGGAACTACACATGTAAGTTGATGAAATCACATCAGAGTCACAAGGCAGGGATGAAATGTGGATGCTAAAATGAAGGAGGTAGGACATACAAAGTATGATTTACAACTCTACTGGTAATTTCACGGTAACTCAATTTTTTTTAAGGTTTAACTGAATTTGTGGAGATTGCATGGGCCAGCAGCCAGCTGAGACTGCAGGTTTTTAGCTCGTATGCAAGTTCTGTGAGCACACAAAAAATTTTACTGCTGGCAGACAGCTTTTAATTAAAAGGACAGGAGATTGAGTAGTAAGGATTTCCGACCTTTGTTGCCGCAGGACTAACACTTATTTTTAACTGTCCACTAAGGTAACTGCCATGGATTTAACATGTGGTGGGAAGGAAAGGAATCCACTGGGGAAGTGCACACACATAATATGTACTTGTTTAATATAAACAGTTTGTGATTTCATGGGTATATTCTGTATGCTTAAACACATTACAGAATACAGGAATACCATTAGTAATAACACTCACCAGAAAAATTAACAATGATTCTTCTGGACTTTAATGATTTGGTTTCTATTATTTTATTTAGACACACTGTAACATAGACATACATGAGTTCTTTGCTTATCCACCCTTTTTAATACTTTTCTGTCTTGGAAAACATTTCATTATTTGGTCTGTAGAGGATTTGTCTCTGCTTAGCAGAACATTTCTATCTCAGGGCAGAAAAATGTCTGGAAATAATCAGACGAGGGACAGTCACCAGCTCTTACTACGGGACCTGTCATTTCTATTTGCTTTCTGAAGTACACTGCAGGCTGTGTGAAATGAGAAAGCTGTACAAAAACCCACATTTCAAATAAGTCACTCGAAAACTGAATGGTGTAGATGTGAGAAGAAACCTCTACCTCAGATGCCTAACACTTGCAGTGTACTTGGGATTTATTCCTTCATTTTTCTTGCAAGACAGAATAACAGGACATTCATACCTGCAACATCAAATTCTATTTCCAAAGTGACCTTGTTGGTGATAGAGGAGTCTCTGAGCAGTTGATTGGCCTCATCAAATGTGCTGTCTTCTGTTGGGATACCATTTATTGACACTATTCTGTCTCCTATTTGCAGCACCCCACACCTTGGTACAAAACGATACAAAACAATCATCAGATGTGCATGTTACCAGAACCAGCAATATCACAGCATCACAGAATCACTTAGGTTGGGAAAATCCTTTAGGATCACTGAGCCCTAACCCAGCACTGCCAAGTCCACCCTTTCTGTGTGGAATTGACGTATTTACATCTTTTAACTACCTCCAGGGATTGTGTCTGAACTACTTCCCTGGGCACTCTGCTCTAGTGCTTGACAACCTTTTTCAGTGAAGAAATGTTTCCTAATATCCAACCTAAACCTCCCCTGGAACACTGAGGCCATTTCCTCTCGTCCTGTTGCGTGTTATCTGGGAGAACAGACCAATCCCCTGGCTCCATCCTCTTTTCAGACAGCTGTGGGGAGCTCCAAGGTTCTCCCTGAGCCTCCTTTTCTCCAGATTACACACCCCCAGCTCCCTCAGCTGCCTCTTGCTAGACTTGTGCTCCAGACCCTTCACCAGCTCCTCTGCCCTTCTCTGGACACACTCCAGCCACTAATGTCTTTCATATAATGAGGGGCCCAGAACTGAACACAGGACTTGAGGTGCAGCCTCACCAGTGCCGAGCACAGGGACACCATCTCTGCCCCGGTCCTGCTGGCCACACAGTTTCTGATACAAGCCATCTGATCAAACACATTCAACCTAACCTTGAAGGGTAATTGTGGCATAGCAGCTCAGCACTCTGCCTAGGCACAGAGGCTGCTACCCCCCGGTCCAACGACACTGTCAAGTATGTAGTACTATCCCGGTATGGGTCGTGCTCCCTAGGTACTGGGACCCAGGAAGAGGGGGGTCTTCATGCTTCCACCCCACCCATGGACACCATCTGTGCCTCTGAGCCTGGGTTGCAGGTGAAATGGCAGCTGGTACTTGTCTGTGCAACTACTATCATTCTCATGACATGATTCAATACATATATAAGCATAAAAATGCAATTGAAATAATTAGCAAGTCAAAACTCTGGTATTCCCTAAGATTTGATTCGGTACCAAAACTGAACAGAGCTGGATATAGCTTTCCCCCCCCAGCACACTCAATTATCATTATTTGACTTCAGTAATGTTTCTGATTTTCTTTTTTTTTCTTTTGCATGAATACAGCTTCCAGTCTCCTTCTGCAGGACTCTGTATGGTAAGAACACTGGAGCTCATCATTCTTTCATAGCTGATCAAGTGCATGAAAAATCACTGACAGAACAGAAAGTGCATTACTTGCCCCACTCCACTGAGCAAGGCCCTGCAATTTGTCACAAACTGGAAGAAAGCAACAAGCCCCAAGTACCCGAGGAACACTCACCAAAGGTATTCAGCAGTCAATTAAAGAGTCTCACCTTTCTGCTGGACTGTCAGCCTCAATGTAGGAAATGAGAGGTGGAGAAGACAAGGTCTCGGTAGCGAAGACGCTACCCTGGAGCTGTATCCCAAACCCTACTATGGGGTCAGCTGTCAGCACCACTTCTGTGGTTTCTGTGTGGACGACCTGCCCAGCCAAACCAACAGTGCTAGAGGCTAAAGACACTATAAAACAGAGCAGACCAGGAGGAAAGGCATTCACATACAACAGAAATTCCATTGCTTTTTGAGAAAATTGATCTGTACAATAAATCTAGTCAATGAAACATCTCTTTTAAAATCGATTTAGGCTAAAGTTTATAAATTATGTATAAACAGTTATGACATACAAGATAACAGAAAACATCTGGTTGTATGTTAGAATGCAAAAAGATAGTTCTTGTACTGTGTAAAATGAAGAACAAATCAAGACAAAAGCAATACTGAGATTCAATGCAATTACCTATGAAAGGAGGAGACTGCACCTTTGTTTCCTTGATTTCTGTCTAAATGTCTATTGTATCAATGTTTGAATTCCCCCAGTGACAAACTATTGCCTTTCATTGTCATACACAAAAAGCTGGAGTTTTTCAATTCCTGTTCAGTAATGATAATCCCTCTAATGCCAAGGATTTGGAATGGTTTTGTGTTATCAGTATACGTCATTACCTCTCCATCTCTAATTTCCTTCAAAACCCATTTCTGCCTGCAGCAGCCGCTAAGAATTAGATAAAATTTCATGGTTTATCTGAGGGATAGTTTATCTGTGCATTTTTCTTCTCTTACATGTGGGAGAAAAATTCGACGTTATAGATAATATTAGCACAACTGTACAAAGATGTTGGAGGTTATGCAAGTATTTTCCTACACTTTGGGCCTGCAAGCATTAGACTTGTGCTCTGTATCAGTTCGTATAAATCTGATTAATGTGACACAGTTGGCAATGACAGTTCTTTTCAAAATTTTCACTTGTCAATGTCAAAAACCTCACAAGTTTCTGTTTTCTCCTAGCAAAGCTCCTTTCCACTCTGAAACTGTCTTCTCCAAATTACTGTGAATTATTCCTCATATTTTAAGTTTCCTTTGTAAGAATTGTGCATTATATCAGATACTCAATAGCTTCCTTCTTACTGTTTCTTTTTTCTGCACTCAATAAGACATGCTTATACACAAATGCAAATACTAAAAATCTGTTCTCAGAAACTTCCATCAGCTCTAGCACTTACTGCATGTGAGAAATAGGTTTCTCCAGTCCTTACTGCTGCAAAGGCTACAACAGAACTAAACCAAATAAATTAATACAATACCTAATATACCTTCTAGAAACATCTAAATTTAGGGCATCCAATCTAAGCAAAGTTCAAATTTCCCTTTCCTAAAGGTCATATAACAATTTTTTGTTAACTTCATCTCTGTTTCCGATTGCTTATGTCTCTATTCCCCCCATGCAGCAGGTATCTAGCTGACTCTGTAACTTTCTGACTCTTTTTATAGTGTCTTACCAGGAACCTAAACGTCTCATAAAATTTATTTCAACTTTTAGTACAGTAATGTTTTAATTCACATTGGGAAATTAAGTCACTATCTGTGGGATTTAAAACTCACTCTGATAAACATTTTGATGATGTCGACAGTTAAGTGTGAGGATTAGGAACTCCTTCCACTCCCAAAGAAATGAAAGAGAAACAGGAACAAAAAAAACCAGAGATGAAAATATCCTCTCCTAATCATGTAACAACAGCTATCTCCTAGACTCTATAAAATAATGTCACAGATACCCAAACTCATGACTTAGAGCATGTTGGGATTTGCAACTCAACAGTAACTATAGCAAGAAACACTGACATTTTTTGGCTCCTTGATGGATTAAAATTTTTACAGGCCAGGAAGCAGCGCTGTTGATTTAAAAAGGGGACATGGATATGTTTGTAGGTCCAGTGAACACTGGTTGCCATTGCTAGGAGTACATTCCAGCTTACTTGTATAGTTCTCATCTAACTCTTAGCAACATTCCTGGGAGCTCGTTTGCTATATGCTCTGCAGTTATATAAATAATGATCTTGAATTTGAAGATTATGTACTTGTTACTTTCATGCCTGCAGTTACACGAGAAGCAGAACAAGATGCATTTCGAGGTGCATATATGGATTATTATGCCTCCAGTCTCCCACTCTGACTCATAAGAAACTGAAAAATGTTCACAATTCCTCCTGATATGTGTTGAGAAAAGAGCACCCATGCATGTCTAACACCCTCTCCAATTTCTACCAGATATGTAACCCTCATAATGTAAATTGGTATAAATTATGTCTCACTTCCAACTACTAATAGGGAGCTATTAAAAAATACTTCAGGATTTAAATTTTAATAAAATAATAATCTAAGTGTTTCCACAATGAATCCCACACTTTAAACAAACAAACAAACAAACGAAGTGGAGGAAGAATAAAAACTGAAAACAAGTGGCGTGATAAAAACGTGGCAGCAGGGCACACCCTCAATTTTTACAGCCACATGTTTAGAAAGATCTGCATAACTAATGCAATGATTGTTAGATCATGACCACAAAAGTCTTGTAACCCCTTGTGCCATCACACTTCATCTTCATGAATTATGCCATGATCACATTATGTTATGCAAGTATTCTTAAATAATTGGCAATGTAAACTTTATAGCAACCTAAATGTTTTTATTCCCAAGTGTCATTCTAAAAGATTTATTAAAATTTACCTCAATAAAGCCCTCAAATGATCCAACTGGAATAAAGAAAAAAAATCCCACTAAAATTAAGAGTGTGCTACTCCTTTCCCATGAAAATCACAGCAGTCTATCTACCTGGATCTCATGAGTCTCATGAGACTCAAAGAGATAGGGGCAAGGTTTTCCAAGTCTTGTCAATGAATAGTGGAAAGGTACAGGACCAGACATTCTCTATCCTGGTCCCTTGTAGCACAGCCAGAGCAGTGTGGGTACCTTAAGCTGGCTGTCACTGCTGTCACAAGTATGGGTGTAAGTCTAGTAACAGAGTGAGGAACTCTGTCGTGAGGCACTGACCACTCAGTGATGGGGCCAGTTCCACATATTTTGTAATGCTCTGTATCAAGATCTCACAATGCCAATGTGTAATAAACTACCACACAACAGAGCCTCATCCTAACTTCTCCTATCTAGAGATTTGTTTACTCATAGCAGCTTGTCATCCCCAGGGCCTTCTGACTTGAAGAATCCTTTAGGTGGGCTGCAGTGTTTACGTGACTGTCCCACTTAAATGCCACGTCACTGGCCTTGTTTTGAGTCTTTGCAAGGTAACACGGACAAGGATTCCTTGAAGGAAAAATATCTGAAAAATTTAACAACGCAAGTTACAGCTGAGTCCAAGATGCGTAACAGGATTAGCTTTCAGGATTTCATCTTTTGTTGAACAGCTACAACATAGCACAATTGATGAACTATTTTTTGCATTGATTTTACTATTCAAATCAATTAATACTAGTGTAACACTATTACTGTTTCTCAGGCGCAGATGAGAACATGTAAGAGCTGGACCTCTACTGATACCATAGCATGACAGACACAGTTTCTCCCTGTGACCCAAAAGAATCTATTAGAAGCTAACATGCCAATAGATGAGCTGTGAAAAATGGCCAACAGGATTAAAAATAAAAAATGCACTTACAGGCAAATGTTATGCAGAAATATGTGCTTTACGAAAGAAATAAGAACAAGCAAGCAACAAAAAGTGCAAGAAAGCAAAACCACAGTTCCTCTCTAATGTATTCTCACAATTCCATAGTGATTGCCCTTAGAAGCTGCTGGTTTGATCTGGTTTTACTATGACCATGGGGAATCTTTAAAACACAGCAGTAGTGCTGTAATGTGCAGCAGCTCCGTTCTTCCAGAGTGGACTTCTGAACCTTGTTATCCAGAGCAAATGATTTACAGAGCAGTTCTCACCTCCCTGCTCTGGAAGAACTGAGCTGCTGTGGATCACAAGAAGATGGACAAGCCAAAAGAGAGGTGGCACTTACATGGAGTCTGGGAAAAAAATGCACTGACATGGCCACACTCTTTCCAGCCCAGTGAATGCTTAGCAATATATGCAAAGTGGAACAGCCTGAACAGATCGACTCTGGCTTGGGAAATTACTGACTCATAGGCAATCCATGCTTTGAATCCCAGAGAGTGGTCAAACAAGGCTATTTAGTCTTTGCTGTTATTTGTTGCTCTTCCTTACCAAAGTAACTGTACAGGTCATGGTGTAGATATAAACATCAGAACTACCTAGGAGGTGCCATGGCAAGCTCTGCCTTCCCTAACAGGATAGCTGGTTGAGCTTACCAGCAATCTGTTTTTGACTACTGAGCTATGAATTCTATTCCCTAATGGAAACTGGAAGAGTTGAAACAGTTATTTGAAAATCACTTCAGTAACGGTATAACAAACTCTTCCAAAACTGTCTGAAGAAAGCATTCCTTTATTTATTTCAGATGAGATAGTTATGCTGCATAGCATCTACTCATCTCATTTTAGCATTGGACAAATATTTTTACCCTTATGTTTCCCTACATCTAACAGAAACTCTCTCTTCTGCCTAGAATATATGTATATGTATTAAGGTAACGTGTAACTTTTTTTCTGTATCTTCCCCCTCCTCCACCCATTCATTCACTGCACATTTTTGAGCAAATGCTGTTACCACCTACAGGAGCTTTTGAAGTCCTTCTTTTTCATCCTCCGCCTCATCATTGTCCCACGTGGGCTGGTGGAGTAGAGGCTGCGAGGTAAGGTCCCCATGTTGAGGGAACTCAGGCTGTATGCACTCATGGAGGTAGGAGAGAAGGATGAAGACACCAGAGCTGCTGTAAGAAATCAAACACTTGGCATACAGCACTCAGTCCTCACAGAAGAGTGCGGCACGTGCCTGTAACTCATCAATGAATCAAACATTGTCTGTAGAGGCTGTGCCTGATGCACAGGAATGGTTTGTGCATTTCCAGTAACAAAGACATTAAACCACACAGGTGACCCTAGGAAAAAGTACAGCCAGCGTTTCATGACAACACTTGCTGGAAGCTAACAAAGATAATGTAGGTACAAGAAGTATATTCATAGTATACAACTTACTTTAAGCAAAGCATGTTAAATTAAATTTTTCAACACATATCCGCAAACTAATGCACATCAATATATCTAGATACACTGATTTTAGAAATGCCTTTTTGTAGTAGGTAATTTCTGACAAAGATTTGTAAGCAATGCTTTGTATTCAAAAATCATGCTTTATATACACTTCTCCAATCCAATGGTCTACTCATACATAGAAGAAGACCTGATTATTTCAGAATTTTCAAGCCTTTTCCTGTCTACAAAGGCTGCTTTGTTACAGAGAGAAAAAGGTGTAAAATGTCAGAAATAACCTTGGCATGGCTATGAAAACGTGTAGCATCTATAAAACTGAAAAGGTTTTAGAGCCTGAAATGGGAAAAGTATGAGTGAAAGAAGAAGGGAGGGAGAAGGAGGAAGAAGAGGAGGAGAGAGTATGTCAGCAGGAAAAAGGGCGGAACATTACGAAGGCTTTTTTGAGGAGGCGCTTTCTGGAATTTCAAGGCTGGCATCCTGCAATGGTCAGGGTGGTAGGTGTTATAATGGTGGTAGGTGAGGAGGCTGCTGTGGCTGTTGGCACACGAATCCCAGGTAAGTTGCCTGTTGCTTCTTTGAACCTTCACTGCCCGCATGAAGGGATGATGGAAAATCAGAAAACAAAAGGACCAGAGAAGAGGTAAAAGTAACTGAATTGCACAAACAAAACAAAAAAACCCCCACAAACCAGAAATGAAAAAAAGAAAATAAATTGAAAATACAATAAAATAAAATAAAATAATAAATAACCTCGTCTTGTCTTCTTATCGGGGGGGGTGCTACCTTGAGGAGCAGAAATAATATTTTTCTCAGAAAAAATTCTTCTGATTTTTTTTTTTTCGCTTTTTTGTATTTGTTTTAAAAATTATGACTACTGAATCCATTTCTAGTCTCACTCTGGCTTAGGGGCTAAGACTGCAGACTTTCTCAGAAAATGCTAAGATACTACATATGACCACTAACTGAAGGTTAATAAGTCTCTGCTTGCATTTATCTATTTTTAAAAGACCAGCTAGATACTTTACATGGCATTGCCTAGAATGGAGATGCTTGCTTGCCATTTCAATTTACTGTATTGACATTTTAATTTTGCCACAATCTATCGCTGGCATTATGCTATTCTGTGCAGTAAATGACTTCCCAAGGCCAGCAGCAGGAAAACTCCATCCTGAAACCTGGTTAATGAAGAAAAGAGGTCTTATTGATTAGTTGGATGTGCAATTTTATGGTTTTGCTTTGGTTTTTTTTTTTTTAAAACTTGATCTTCAAAGCTTTAAAATGATGCTTCACTGGATGAAATTTGAGCCTGTATTTGATTATTTAATTGCTGGTTCTATGTATGTGAAATCTGGAATATGCCAAAAGTGAAGACTGGTATTTACCAAGAGAATGGGAAGCATTTTAGTTGATGTATCAAATCTTAAAGGAAAGTGATCAGAGTCTCCCTTGTTTAAATACAGTATATTCATCATTAAATTCAGCATGTCTGTACCCTTGCTGGACCATAAAGGTGCAGAAGTATTCACTGAATTTTTTCTCTTAAAACACCAAGGGATTCACCTGTACTACAAAATCATGGAATGGTTTGGGTTGAAAGGGACCTTAAAGACCATCTTGTTTGAACCCTCCTGCCACGGGAAGGGACACCTCCCACTAGATCAGGTGGCTCAGGGCCTCATCCAACCTGCCCTTGAACCCTTCCAGGAATAGGGCAGCCACAACTTGTCTGGGCACCCTGCTCCAGTGCCTCACCACTCTCATAGTGAAGAATTTCTTCCTAATATCTAATCTAAAGTGGCCCTTTTCCAGTTCCTATAGAACGGAGTTTGCTGCCTGTGGCCCATGAGCTGTATTCCCTGTGTCCCTCTGCTACCTGCTGCACCCGTAATGGCTGCAGACATGTCTGTCCCCATGCTGGCCTTTAGCAGGAGCACAAAACCTTGAGCGTTTAGGTTGGACCTACACCTTGTGCTCATATCTTATCCCACGAGACAAAATGAGGGGGGAAAGGGTAGCCACAGCAAGCACTGTGGCCAAGGCAGAAGGAAAGCTGTCCTTTGGTTTCACTTCATATTCCATGAGCACTGATCTGCTAATTGCCTGACTGTACTACCCCTTCTGACTCAAGAGCCATGCCTATCTCTACAGGCTGGATCCAGTATGGAGTGCACACCAGGGAAGGGACAGGGAAGGGGGAGCACGGGGGCTCGCCGTGTCCCTGCAGCCTGCTGGGTGGTGGAGACCCTGCAGGCCCTGGAACTGCCTGAGCTGGCCCTGCGTCTGCAGTCAGGCTGCCCTGGAGCTGCATCCATCCCTGAGAACACTCTCTGTGCCCTGGCATGTGCCTGAATCTAAAGAATTATTTTTTCCCCCAATACCAGATATCAAAAGTAAGGGAGGGGTGCGATGCCAGCACCAGGCTGGGTCTGTGCCCCTGGGGCTCCTCACCCACTGGCACCACCACCCTCAGGGACTTTGGAAAATCTCATGTTACCCAGGAAAGTCCCAGAAACACCAGAAGCAGCCTGATACGGCCTTATGTGTCTCACACAATTATCATGTCTTCTCACATGAAACCATCTCTTCAATTACGTGCACAGACAGCGAGATTTCTTAACTTTAACTATGGTGTAAAAATTAAAATCTGATAAGCACAATGTGGCCAGGTGAATTTTCATTATTTTCAAGCTGCTGTGAGCCTTGTTTAATTAAAAAGACTGCTTCCAGCAGGAAATTATCTGGTAGTCCTTGAGATTTTTTCTTAATGTTTTATTTTCATGCCGGGAGTAAAGATAAAAATGCCCTACAAAGTGGGAAGGTACACAAATTCAGTTTGCTCAGCTTGTAGAAGGATAATCCCAATTCAACAAAAGTTCTGTAAAAGAAAATCCTTTTGTGTGTAACCATAGTAATTTAGTGGTAATTTGAGCTATTCCAACCCAGGGTTGTGTACAGAAATCATAAAACTAATGGGGCAGCAAGAGAAATGAATGTCAGCAGCACAGTATAAAGGAAAAAAACATGAAAAAGAATCCTTTCTTTTATAGAGCTCTTCACTTTATTTCAGGGCTAAAATTTCAGTTTATTTTATATACTGACTTTCCTGACAATTCAAAATTCCTAACATATTCCCACAAGACCAATAACTGAACTCAGCAGACACAGCCCTAATGACTCAGCTTATTCCAGACACACCAAAGGAGATTTTCACTCTTTGCAGCCTTTAGGCCATACCACACCTGATGAAAGGTTGTTTCCAATAGGGTACTTGCTTTCATAAAGCTTGTTATATCTTGAATTGGTCATGATATTGGAGTAGCACCACCTGCTGAGGGCCTGGAAAGGGCTGTAAACATCCTAGTTATTCTGCCTTACTGAAGAAAGCAACTTTATTACTTTAGGGATGCTTTCCCCCAAAAGATGCTCTTATATATCATCTTTTGCAGATCACCTTGATACGATTTTGTAAAAGCCAGTTCTTAACTCTGGCATAGCAAGAGCATTGCTTTTTTTAAGCATCTACACTGGTTACTAGCACATTAACACCATCAATCTGTTTTAAATGTTGGTTAACAAACCAGCTGCTTCAAGTAATACAATCATCCACACAAATCATTGGCCCCAGCATTTGTCTTCCCAAAAGAAAGTCTTCAAAATTCTTGAACCATCCAGAAATTAATTGTATGACATCTTTGCTTAAAAAAAACAAACAAACAAAAAAAAAACCTGAAAAAACCTGTTTGCAATGTACTGTCATGACTGAAAAAAATGGAAATACATTGCAAATTTGGCCTCCATCTCATTCTGCTTGTGCAGTATCACCCTCTGCTCCTTGTAGCTCTAACTGGCTTAAGTAGAAAAGGGAAAGAGCTGAGTAAAGGGAGAACATGTAATTGCAAAGGTTGCTTTTTGTTCACCCTGGTCTAGGAGAAACTAGTATCTCCTCTGTCACTAGTTCAGTATTCCCCACTCTGAGAAACCGACTAGAGCATCACTTATCAAGGGACAACCTGGATCTTGGATGGATGTCCCAGAGCATTTACCATCACTGACATTTCGAGAGCTCAGAAATCTTGTCTTGGTCTAAAGAAGGCAGAAGCACAGTACCACAGGCTCAGAAAAATGATACCACTGGTTCATGCTGCAACACACGTACCCATTCTTCGTGTATTTGATAACCCTTGTTACTTCTTTGATGTCTATCAACAGGTGGTATTTTAGACTGAATTAATCAATTACTGTGAATTAGCCACTTTCTCATGATTAGTTAGAAGACAAGACAGGCAGCCTCCATCTTCAAATACTAAGACATTTGATATACATTCGATTTGAAAATGGAAAGCCATTCTATTCAAGCACGTTGGCATGAAATAAGAATCACAGTGAAAAGGTTTGCAGTCTAGGGAACTGTTTCTAAACAGTTTCCATAAACACTGACAGTGAACCCACGAAGCAATCTCAGAAGTCCTTTAAAAATGATGGCAATAAATAATAATGCCATTAACAAGAGAAAATATGGGAGGGGTTGTTGTGGGTGTTTATGTGTTTAAGGGGAGAACAGGTGTTACTAATGAAGGGACCATAACTTATCAAGTCAATATGCTGAAAATAAGTTGGCTGTGGTACTACTTCCCCACTCTGAATTTAAGAAGCAGTGTAGAGATTCATTTACTGAAGTATCTTGTAGCACCCCCAATGATTGCAACAGTAGAGTCAACAGGTGTCCTTATGTACATTTGCAAGTTTGTAGAGCTATTTCTTAGCAAAACATTTCCCTCTCTGGCCATAGGAATCTCAGAGGGTTCATTAAGACCAAGAAAACACAGAGCTGCTTAGAAACTGCAGAAGCATAATCTGGGGAGCTGAAACAACATTTACAGACGTAACTGCAGTGATAGCTTTGACCTCTCAGCATGGGCAGGCAACGTAAAAGAAAGAGAAAGAGGTATTTGGAGCTACAGATCCTCTTACCGTGCTCTGGGCCTTTCAGTGCTAGCCGTGTCTGGTGGTGGGGAAGGATCTCCAGTTTGACATTATCCGCTGCATTAGCCAAAAACTGCGTTGCTTCCGCCAGTGTACAGTACTCCATGCTGGTGCCATCAATGGACAGAATATGGTCTCCTACATGTAATGCACCACATCTATATGAAAGGGGAAAACTTGGTATGATCAGGTATGCTCTTTGCTTGCAAAGTGAGTTCTTCTGCCTTCAAACTGGTCATGACAACTATGAACGTGTTCTTTTTTTTCGAGAGACATTTGTGTTTTGTAGGCACTGCCACTGGTCAGACTTTATCTCTATTAGTACAAACCTTAAAAACAATTCAGTTAATACAGTATATGCCAAGACATCACTCACAGAACTGCAATGGGGTAGCTGACTCTAAAAATATGTGTGAATGGCAGCAGGATAAAATGAGAAGAGCTTAAGGAGACTCAAATAACTTGGTCACATATCCCTCACACAAGCACCCAGTTCATCATTTTTTGAGTTATAGTTCAAACATTTATTAGTACAAAAGCTGTAAATGATGATGAAATTATGCAGTAGTCAAACAAATAATGAAACCAGGGCTAGCATGGTGACTCTAGGAGTGGGGTGGGGAGGGGGCTATCTGCTAAATCTCGCTGCACTCAAGAGACTGGCTACTGGATGAGTTGAGAAATGCAAACACAGCAGTCAGCATCCCGACGTACCAGTCAAGTGGACAGCTCCTTTAATTGGTTACCCCCTGTGAAATGGGAAAAAACAGAGGGAGAAAATTAAAGCATCCTGCACCATTGAACTGGAGAACACCCCTGGATCAATGGCCGTCACTCTTAAAGTTTCTACTGTAGGGAAAAGCCCACAGAGGAGCTGTAGACTCACTGCTACAAGTGGGTGCTACCAAAAGCACCGTTGCCAAAGAGGAGTTACAAGGTAGGGTGGCTGGGGACATGCAGGAGGAATTTGCTGCTGAAACGTAATATTAAAAAAAAATTTAGGTAGAGATATGTATATAGAAATATACTGTATATGTATAAACACACACACACACACACACGCACGCACCCCAGGAAAGATCCCACAACTCTGTTCCAGAGGTTCAGACCAGTGGGGAAAAATATCTATCGATAATTTTAATGGCTTAAATGGTTTTATTTAAAGGCTTAAATGAAGTGGAAACGTTACAGCAAAACAATTTAGAAATACAGAAGCCAGTCTTCTTCCTTATACCTCACTTATATTCTAAAATATCAGTAAAAGAATCCAGACATAAGGAGTTCCATTTCACTGTGCCACAATGATGAGTGATATATTCTAAAAGAACACTTCAAGGTTGCAAAGCCTCAAAATTTACTTCCCTTGACAGCTGTTCCATATGGTGGGCTTCTTTCAAGAATTCCAGTGGGTTATGTTTTTTTTTTAAAATACTAACCTCTGCCACAGTGTTACATTTAACAGCCAGAGCAGACCTCTAAACTCCTGTGTTGCACAGTGCAAGCAGCCAGTCACACATCACATGGTGGCTGGCTTACACCACTGAATAAGACATGAATGAGCTGAAGTAGATGGTGTCCTGGAAGTCTTAGACCTGGCAGTCTGGAACAGCAATCTCACAAAGTGCTAATTTTAAGACGTGCAACCTTGAGAGGATCTGGTTCAGTCAATTTTCTCAAAAAAGGGAAGGTTTCCTTTAAAACCAGACCAAACAGAAAAAGAAGTAAAATGGATGCATGGACCTGCAGTGTCAGCCCTCTGTCACACTCACCTGTCTGCAATACTTGCAGATTTGATTTTGTCTATGACAATGACCTGTTTGTTGCAGCACATCGAGGTAGTTAGTGCAACCCCAAGAGCAGCACCAGGAGTTTTGGCAACTTCAACTAGCAGTGGCCCAGATGCTGTTGCTACTGAATCTGTTAAAATTAGACAACAAAAGATCAGTATTATACCAATGTGGTATTTATGCCATTTTCATGTTTTCCCCACATAAAATCTCCATGGCTATTCTATTTCTCTAAACAGATAACATGCCACTTCAATAAATACTAGAACAGCATCATTTATGGTCAGTAACCATCTCGTGATGTTTAAAATTATACAAGAAAGAGAAAATTTGTGAATCTGGGATATCTGAAAGTTTCAGAGTGTGTCAGAATCGGAGATGGACCAGATGAGGGCAACAGGATGTGTTAGTGAATCATTCTCTTGAACAGCTGAAGATAAAAATTACCTGGAATTTAAAACAGATGTGCTGGAAAAACAGAATTAATTTAAAAAGTAGAAAATAATCTAAAAAAAATGAGTAAGCGAATAGGTTAGAGAAGGAAGCTAAGCTAATTTTCGCAAAAGAAGATGAAGGTCTGCGGACAGCAGCTATAATAATCAAATGAAGAAGGTAAAGAAAGGGTCTACAAGAAATCCTTCACAAAAAGAAAGGACAATTTAGGAGAAAATGGTGAAAGGGCAGGAGGTATGACACCTAGAAGTAGTAGAAGTTAAAGCAAAATACATGTGAGGAGGTTCAGAAGATTCTTACAACATCCTGTCACTGGACAAAATACTGCCTTACAACAGAAAAAACTGAATAAACCAAGACTTATGCTGGATCATAGTTACCAAATGTCCTGCCAGCAAACAGGAGAGATTGGTATTCACAACATACTGGAGCCAGCTGTAAGGATACTAAGACAATATTCAATTGCAATGTGTCTAATGAGACACTAAGACTGAAGCTGTATAAGAACTGCAGCTAGCCTTCCAAGTATGGGGGAGAGGACAGATATAAGATACTCCATTCAGTCTTAAATCTAAAAAATTAGTCAATAAATGTAATACCGGCAGGAGAGAGACTGAAACTGTACGATCACACAAAACTAACAATGTATATAATGACACAAGGAATTGAATGAGAGAGTGATGAACACTTAGTGAAGGTGCTCGTCCTCGTTAGAGAGTAATGTAGGTAAACTGCATATAGAAATGGAGTGAAAAGAGGTTGGATGAAATAACATGTAATACCAGAAAAGTGTCAGTTAATTATTATACCACTCCTTTTCCCTCACAGTTTGCAATAATTTTTATATTCCTGCTGGTTTTCATTTTTTTTTCAAGCTTGAAATCTGAGGGTTTGAAGGTGAGATTCAGTAATTTTGGAAGTGGTCATTAAATCTGAATGAATAATATTTATGCCCAACTAGGGCTGAATTTTTAAAGGCTCAGCCTTCACAGGCACTACCAAAATAAGCTGCTCCACAAACCTGATCTTTAAATTCTGAGCCAAAAGAATAGAGTCCACTCAGTAGCATTTCTGCCTGGAGCTTCAAGCTTTAAAGCTGGATGAACTGCCCTCAGCAGCTACCTGTTTTCCTCTAGTAACTAAAGAAAGAGTTTATCACAATCAAATTCCTGTCTTAGATGACTTGGTTAAGGGTCTAAGCAAGGCAGGGTGCATGCAGTGCCTTGCATACAGCCAAATAAGCATGTGCAGCAGAGCAGAATTAAAGTATTCCCTATTCCCATTCTTGTACTGAGAAACAATTATTTTCATCTGGAACATTCCAGTGGTTTCTGGAGCTACATACAAGTTTCACATTTACAAATATATGGGAAGAAGACTCAAACAATGTTTGTCATCAGTACCTTGACAAAAGTTTTAACTCAATCCAGAAAATGGCAAAGCCCAACTTGCACAAGTTCTTTCTGCAATGGTTGCCTTGAGGAGAGGAAACTCAATGCAAATATCTGTTGAGAATGTGTAAATCTTTCAAGATGCTGGTCCTTTTCCCAGTTACTTGGGAAACTGCATAAGCAGAAGCAGCTTATGCCTGAGTGTTATTTCCCAGGTGCCTGTTGAAATGCACTGGGAAGGCAAACCAAGGCAGACAGGATGAATAAATAAGATAACTACATTAGAGGAACCAGAAGAGAAGAAATGGAGTGTGTCTAACGGTGGAAAAGAAGCACAAGGAAGAGAAATCAGAAGGCAATAATCAAGCACACATTCTCTGACAGAGAAGAATTAGTTTTTCATGTTGCAGTAAAGCATGGATATGAAAAATGAATCATACAGGTATAAATTATTCATGTGTGAAGATGTTTCAGTCATTAAGATATTTACACCATGACTGAAGCACTTACACACTATGTTGATTTATTGACTATGTAATTACATAAGATACACTGATGAATATTTGCGTGAAAGACACTCTAGATTTTTGATTTTGTTAATAATTTTTCTCATTTTAGAGTACTGCATCTCAATCACTACAAGAGGCCTGATTAAAACCTCCCAGAGGAAGCAGCATTGCTTTCTGCATGCTAATACATTTCTTCAGTTAGAC
This sequence comes from Daphoenositta chrysoptera, assembly GCA_013397915.1. NCBI lineage: Eukaryota > Metazoa > Chordata > Aves > Passeriformes > Daphoenositta > Daphoenositta chrysoptera. The sequence goes on along the minus strand of VZRO01003914.1, from coordinate 1,941,255 downwards.
AGCAGCACACCTTTTTTATTTGACAGCTTAAATCAGCAACAAGGGGTTTTCTTCTGGATATACTTTTATGATATGTAAATATACTATATGCTATAGAAAAGTTTTGGATAAAATAAGCAGTGTTACCAACCTCCTCTGCCTCAAAAGACAATCACAAATAATTTTGAAAGTCGAAAAATGTCTTTTTAACCTGATAAAGAGATCACATTACATGTGTTTCTCTATGTCCTTGTAAATGTATACATCTGTTAATCCTTACTGATCCTCATGGTATGTGAAATTCAGGTCAACAGCTGGTGGGTGGTTGAGGACAAAAAGCACTAGGATTCCCACAGTGGGGAAACCAAAAAGCGAGGCAGCAGAAGATCTACATGTGAAACTGTACCTTTAAATGCCCTAGAAAGGGGAAAGCTTCAGTCATATATTGCAATAAATAATGACACTAAATCCACAGGAAACCAAACTCTTTTAGTCTACGATGCTTTTTTTTCCCCTTCCAAAGCTGGGAAGCCATGCTATTGAGGTTATTCCTGTAGGAACACTGGGCTCTGTTGCTGCTATCTGTGCTCTGCAGCTTCTCACTTTTTTAACTGCAAGGTTTGGGGTGCTCTTTTATTTTTTTCAAAGTCGTGGCAACACAAGGTACAAATCATGTTTTTGAGCAGCTTAAAAGAGCTTGACACAGAGGAAGGATGTCAAAATGGATTTTGACTCTAAAGAGCCAGCTGGACAAATTGAAACACTCAGCTTCAGAAGACTACTATTGACCTCTCCTGGATGCTGCTGTACTTTATAGCAATGATGTGGCAAACAAGTGGATATCTTAGTATCTCACACTAATTTTCCAAGCTTCTTCCCTATTAGGTGTTCACAGACTAACAAGTGTTTCACCTTAAAATTGTATATTTTCCAGGTCCATGTAGCCTTCTCTGCTGTGATTCTCTGACTAAAAGTAGTCAAAAAAATCCAGCAACGTGCTAGTTCAGATCAGAAAAAATGCACAGGTGCTCAAACCTTGTAGTTCTTGCAATGCAAAGTTTTAAGTGCCTTCACAGATCTAAATGTGCCTCACTTATGTTGAAACCAGAAGACAGTATTTCATAGAAATAATTTTTCTTTATCAAAGAAGTTTGGTCTCCTACTCCTCACTTCTTTTTTTTTGTTCCCTTCATATAAAATCTTTGCAGCCTACAAACAGTAAGTATGGTTGGACAGCTGGACTTGCTGATCTTAGAGGTCTTTTCCAACCATAACAATTCTATGATTCTAAGTAAAGCAATCTCTCCCTTAGGTAGGAGCTCCTTTTTCTCCATTCAGTTCTTTTCTGTACACTTGAAACTTTATTTTCTTTCTCCTTTTCTGTAACTCTAATTTTTATACCCAGTACCTGTGTACCTCATTTTCAGACTAGAGGACCACAGAAGCATATCTTAATGAAGTTAAGGAAGATTGCTAAGAACTGGGAAAAAACTTGAAATCTTTTACACTCTTGCCTTTAAGAGCAAGAAGTTGGAACATTTACAGAAAATCATGATTGAAGAAGTCAGTTTCAATCCCCCCATCACTCCCAAATGCCTTGGACTATATTCTTGCTATCATCTGCTCTCTCTGTGCTTTATTTAATTCATAAAAATCAATGATCCTTTTCCAATACCCACTCAGCAATCATATATGCAACAGCTCTGATGTATAAGGGACAATCACTGTTCCCCGAAGAACCTGTTGAATAAACTCCCATAGAAGGACACTCACAAATCCTTAAATGCAGAAATGCACCACTCTTTCCTTGAACTTGCTTTCTTTAACAAAACCCAACAGAATGCAGGGGAAGTATGTGTGTGTATCTGTGTATACGAGCCAGTGTGAGTTCCAGAAAGGGTCCAATACAAAACACTCCATTGCAGTCAGTTCTTACTACAGAAAGGTTGAGACATCCCAATGAGCCACTGTCAGCCCTCAGCACACAAGCAGAAGGTACTAAAAAATGGCAGTGATGAGTCTGGTGTGTAAGGCACAGAATAAGCAGTGAAATCTGGGCCTGTATTTGGCATCTCAGTCTCAGTTGAGGAAAACGTACAATGTTGGATGCCCAGAGAAGTTGTGGAATGCTTTGAAGAAATCCAAGTGCTTGGGTTTTTTCCCTTCTTACTTGAAACAAAAAATAAGTAGGAGAAGCTCTTTTGTACATATGTATCTATTTAGCAGGTTGCCCAGAGAAATTGTGGATACTGAATCCTTGGCAGTGTTAAAGGCCAGGTTGGATGGGGCTCTGAGCAACCTTGTCTAGTGGAAGGTGTCCCTGCCCATGGCAGGGGGATTGGAACTGGATGATCTTTAAGGTCCCTTCCAACCTAAATCCTTCCATGACTGACAGAATACTCAATGGTGGGGAAAGCACAGCAGGTGTGGTTGTACCAGTCCACTCAGAATCAGCATGCTAGGGATTAGCCACCCTGTCTTCTGTGTGAAGAAACAAGAGTTGAAATGTTAAAAGCTTTTTGCTTTTTGCAACAGAAATGGATCAAAATACCATAGGCTTACCGCCATGAGTTTGGAGTATTTGCCATTGCTTAGGAAGCCAGATTGCTGAAGTGCAAAAATCAAAGCTGATACATATCTTACAGGGCACTTGAAATCCACAGCTCGTTGTACAAACTTGAGACAAAATTACCAATGCAAAGAATAAGCAGGGCTTCTAACAGACTTGATGAATTCAATTTCTAAGACATGTGGCTTTAGCAGTGACACTCTCCATACAGAAATTTTGCAAGGTCCTTTACAGTACTGCTCAGCTGACAGCGGAGCAACATAAAAGCACTCAGGGACTCTGTGTGCATTCACATCCACTTTTCTTCATTAACCCACAGACTACTCATTACTGTCAGACAGTATCTTAAACTACACCTAATGAATCTTGTCATTCTCTGTGTGGTTTTTGTATTCTTAAGGACTATTTCTTTTACATGAATACCAGCCCAAAACCCCCCTTTTTTTTTGTGTCCATTAAAACATTTTCTCTGTAAGACTGATACACTTAAAGCAGTCCCAACTCCTCACAGTCCGGTGGCAAGGTTGTGTTCCTAGCTGTGTTAGTGAAATTCATAATACTCTGTGATGCTGTGGCTCCTCTATTTCCCCTCTCATGTTTCCCTGAGACTATCACAGACACAGGCAGTCAGCTTACCTGTCTGTCTTCTCCATGATCTCGTGCAAAACAAGAGCCACAACCAGAAATGTGTCTGCAAGAGAAAGATCTGCTGCGAGTAGGGAAGCTTTTCTCTACCTTTCTCCTTCCTTTGTGCTTCCATCCACTAACACCTTTCTTCTTTTTTCTCCAGGTTTCACCAAGTCACAGCTGAAAATAGCTGAAAACCCCACTTTTGGCCCTGTTCTTCATCTACATCATAAAGCACTTAGGCTATCTTGCTAACATTTTAAATTTCCTTTGTAGGGGCATTTTCATTCACTCATTTTTTTTACAGCAATTGGAGGACTGGCCAAGTCTCTTAGAGAGAGCTGAGTGATGGTTATTTTAATACTAATTTTTTTGGGTGGGGGAGGTGGGGGCATGGGAGGTCGCTTATTTATGTAATACCCTTTCCTTGTACTGCAAAGATTATTTGATCTCCATTTCGCAAAGAAAGGATATAATTACGTATTTTTAAAGATGATCTAATTAAGAAATTGAGATTGGGATCATGGGTCAATGGTTTCAAGAGGGAATGTAGCAGCAAGCAAGAGAGGCAGGAATAAGACTTCTGAAGTGTTTAAAGGGCACAGGAACAACATTCAAGATGCCCTACAGCTGGGTAGCACCATTATCACTCATTCAGAGTAATATTATTTGATTCCTCATACATTTGTGACTAAAGGTCATAAATGAACCACACACAGGGCATGATTCATGGTACTGGCTTTGGTATTCTGTTCTACTAATATTGCATAATGTTTGCACCCTGGCTTTGTTCATGCTTCATTTAGCAGAGTAACCTTTTATTCATCTCAGATCTTATGGGCAAAATAAAATCAATGACAGCTAGCAAGCTCTAAAAAAAGGATTTCTGTAAAGCTAAGAAAGCTGTGAACCTGTTGGAGTAGGTCCAGTGGAGGGCCATGAAGATGCTCAGAGTGCTGGAGCACCTCTCCTGTGAGGACGGGCTGAGAGGGCTGGGGTTGTTCAGCCTGGGGAAGAGAAGGCTCTGGGAACACCTCACTGCAGCCTTTCAGTACTTGAAGAAAGCTTATAAAACAGATGGAGACTGACTTTTTACATGGGCAGACAGTGCTAGGACGTGGCGGACCAGTTTTAAACTAAAAGAGGGGAGATTTAGCTTAGCTGTTAGGAGGAAATTCTTTACCAGAAGGTGGTAAAGCACAGGTGCAGGAAGCCTAGAGAAGTTGTGGACGCCCCATTCCTGAGCATGTTCAAGGCCAGGTTTGATTGGGCCCTAGGCAACATAATCTAGTGGGTGGCATCCCTGCCCATGGCAGAGGGGTTGGAACTAGATGATGTTTAGGGGCTCTTCCAACCCAAACTATTCTATGATTCCATAAAATAGAGTAAGCTGGCAATATATTACAAGTAATATTTGTGGAGAAAGGATGGCAGTTTTTAATAATAGAACAACTATTTAAAAATTAAATATTGTTCTCGTTCAAAGTGTCAGTGTCAGTCTCCAAGGCCCAACTTACAATATACCATAAATTATGTGTGCTCTTTCTGTTCCCTTGATTTTGGGGTATTGTGTATTTCAGGCAGGCTATAGAATGAGCAACAGCTGTTCTAATTTTACCTGGCTGAGCTAGAATTAGAGGGGCAAAACCAGTACTAAAATATGTATATGTAAAATAGTGTATTTTCCATTATTGCAAGTAACAGGACAGCACTGGAGCTACTGGTCTATTAAAACTGAAAGAAAGATTACAGAATTCACATGAAAAAAAGTGTAAAATTGCTGCTAAGGAAAAAAGCCACCAATGGCATTTTATACCCTCTCACCTTTAGAATAATCAAATTTCAAAACTGATAAATAGGAATAACTCGAAGAGGATGCCAGCAGAATGAGTAATAGCAAAATCAGAGAGACCTCTCAGCCTCAGAATGGAAAACAGAGACATTATTCTCTAAACAAATGTGCCACCTATTATCCCCCCTGTACACAAGCAATTTAATATTCTTGTCATCTGACTGGCACAGTCTTAGCATTTTCCTCTTGTTGCCTAATTCCTGCAGCTCATTCAGATGCCTCTAGTTCAGCCAAGTTCTTCAAACCAAAAGCTTAGGAGCTGCCTTTACCTAATTTCATACTTTGCAACCTTAGCCCCACCATCCCTCCTCTCAGCTAAGAAATGTCACTAACTAGTTGAAGAACCATCCCTGCCTTCAAAATGCTCCCACAGTGTGGGTGTGGATATATTCAAAATCAGCTTGGGACTTTCTCAGACTTTCTCTCATTTTCAGGCCATAAAAACCTGCCTAAACCCCTTTTGCTCAAAAGACTCCCCCAATTCTCGGGACACTGCTTCCTCCTGTTAACTCTGTTTCAAGCTCACACCTTTCCGTAGGCCCCTTCCCTGCTCAAAAGTTGTATAAAATCCCAATCTCTTAATTTATCTGTATTTTTCTTTTCATGTGCCCTGGTAATCTGAAACAGTATTTTTTCTATTGCACAAGGCATAGATAAAATCAAAAAACCAGTGACTCACAGAATGGTTTGGGTTGGGAGGGACCTTAAAGATCATCTGGTCCCAACCCCCTGCCACGAGCAGGGACACTTTCCACTAGACCAGGTTGCTGAAAGCCCAATCCAACCTGGTCTTGCACACTCCTAATGATGGGGTATCCAAAACTTCTCTGGGCCTGACAGACAGATGCACATGTCCAAAAGAACTTCCAATACTTATTTCCTCCTCCAAGCAAGACAGGAAATAAAATGCACAAGAACTTTAATAGCTTCCATGCATGATTCTGTGTCTGACTAATCACAACAAATAGAACAAATAAGGGCAACACAATCTGCACCTCTGCCTTTAAACTAAGACACAGCAGTCTTAGTCTTAGCAGCGTGTCGAATTTTACATCAGCCAACCTCAAAAGTCCCTAAGTACACACTATAGATAATACAAAGAGCTGCAGATCCCATCAATTATGCCCACTTGACACAAAGCCCCTAAGTTCAATCTAACAGGAACAGTAATAATTCAAATGGGACTGGATTCTCTTCAAAAGACTACAGAGCACAAAGCCCCTCACTGCTGTCACTTCACAGATGGCAACAAACACTGCGGACACCCAAGCATCCAAACTTTGCATTGAGCTGACAGTGCCCATCTGTCCAAGGCTCCACCAGGAAAAGACATCTCGGATAATCCCAAAGGCTCCAGAGCAAAGGTGTGCCATGGATAGTTCAGACACCTGGATAAGAGAACAGTTAAGGCAAATAAGGACAAATCAGTGCTGTGTTAGTGAGATACCTCAGTGGCCCTGTCTCTCTGCCACGGCAGTGGGAGCTGAAGCCCTGGAAGCAGCAGAGCCACATAAGCAAGATGCTGGGCCTGTGACAGCCACTCCTGCTTGTGAACAGGGTGACTGACCCAAGCACAGCCCCATTCCCATATGGCTGGGCTGCTTGGTGTACGTGAGCTGCATGACTGGACCTTGCTCAGGGTCCTCTGTACTGAGACATACCAACTTATACATCCATGGTTACTTACTATTTGCACGTGTTAGTGACCTCTGCACACAAGCTAATTGCAGTCTCTGCCTTGGAAAGCTGACCTTGGGTGTGCTTCTTCTAACATTGACATCAACTGACTTGGTTTGGTTGAACAGGCAGGAGTTTCAGACTAGTCTAAAACACTCCTCTGCAAAGCCTATTATCTAACTATGAACCAGAAGAAAAGAAAAATTAAACTGTACATTCCTGTTCGTAACAGACAATATGAGTTTCTAATCCTACAAATGTGTACTATCAGTACCATTTTTTTCACCCGAAACTTTGGTCTCCTCAATAATCTGTGCTCTTTCACAGATGTCTTAAAAATAGTGTAATGTGCATTGGCACATTACAAAAGGCTACCGTGCAGAAGATCAAGGCTGAGATCTGAGCTAGAGATTTTCACACTGAGGACCAGAGTGAGAGTTTTTCTGCTCTCGGGGGTTGGACAAACTTTGATAAAGTGAGTCAGAAAACAAGTTTATTAACTGCCCTCTCTTTCTGCTTTGGTACTGCCTGAGCAGCAGTTCAGCAAAAACATTTCAAAGAAATAGAGAAAGTAGTTTAGGTAAATTGCCCTTAAATCCAACACAGAAGCCATGGTTCTAAACATAAACTCTTTGATCCCTCATTGCAAAAATAATCTAGGATTGCCTACATATTTCCAGCTTTTCCCTTCCCAGTACTTGTTCCAAACAATACAGAACAGTACTACTGGGAGTATTCACACATTTAAAGTAAAAGAAAGCTTCTATATTCCCTGTTCTCTGCAGCATACATTTCCGGCAAAGCCAATTCACCACATTTCTGCTCCCAAAATCCCAACTAAGCAATAACCTCTAGAAACTCAAGTGGCCCATAACTGTTAGAGTCACAGCAATGAGAAGGGCACTCTATCATCTGCTACCTCAGCAGACAGCCTGCCAGCTTGCTGCCAGGGTCACCTTTGGCAAGGTTCCCATGCGGCTCCTCCTTTGCTGCAGGACAAGCCATTTACCTCCTGCCAGAGCAGCTCCTGCTGCCAGGCTCGGAGGGGCTCCAGGTCCTCTCATGACCCTCTCTGGTGACTTTTTTCTTTTTGAAAATGTTCCAGTGCTTATATTTGCAATTAAGCAATTACTGAATTTATGTAAAGGAGAAACTGTGAAAAGCTTTTTTCATCTGTGTTTCTTTTTGGTCTGTTTCTTTGGTTTTGGTTGTTCTTTTTCTTTTACCAGTGAAATCCACCCAAATTTACCTAAGCTGTAAAGACCTTGAAAAATTAGAGGTCACAACATTCAGAAGAAGGCTAGTCCATACAACATTGCTGAGCTGACCACAACAGAAAGACTGTGCTTATTCAAGTTGTAAAAAATCCAAATGAGAAGTTGATTAAAATCTGCAAAACATCAATACAAATCATCATAAAAATACACGTACACCAATAAAGATCAGAAGTTTCTGTTTACAAACAGAATGACATTAAAAGGAAAATATTATGGTCACCATGTGGGCACAAAGTACTTCAAACCTAATGATGCCCAGAATGAATATTGCCTGGATGTACTTATTTTTACCTTCCTTCTTTAATTAAATAAGCACATATACTTCCTTCTTCAAGCGCCTCATGTGGAAGGTAGACAGTGAATATTTAATGAGTAGGAACACTTTTCCCTTTTTTTCCATGCTCATGCCTTAATTACTAAACAGTATTCTCAATTTGCTATGAGCATATGTGGTGGGGGAGAGCTGTTGTAAGCAGCAGCCTCTGAATATTCCTTACAACGCACATTTATTAATGATTTTCTCTTACAACCACACTTTAGAGCAAAAGCATGGTGTTTTCCCCACTGTAGAGATAAACAAACAAGGATCAAAGAAATAAAGGTTGAAAGCATCCATTTGTCTGGAAAGGACAGTTTAAGACACCTGTGTTGGGGTTTACTGCACCAAAATGCAGACCTCTGTAGGGCAGACCTGAAGTAGCTACACCTGAGCCTAAACTCTCTCTACAACCATCCAAGAAAACAGGCATTTGACAAATGTATTTCACCTGCTCCAGTTTAGGCATCTGCATCAAGATGAGACCAGCTTTTTTTAGAACATTTCTCTCACATGACTGTTTTTCAGATCACTCAGCAGGTGACTGTGGAAGGTAAAATGTATGCAATCATTCCAATTAAAATTTGTAATGTAACATATGCACCAAGGCATTTGAGTAAGACATGGGCATCTTTAATTCTTACACTTCTAATCCCTGATGAGCTGAACTGAAAGGAACTTTGCAAACACAAGAAAAACCTCTCCCATATACACAAAATGTTTTGGAAAAACCGACACAGAATGCTGCTTCTCCTGAGCACACTGAGCTGTATTATTTCAAAGACTTCCAAATGTAGCTAAGTTTCAGTGGATATTTACTGGGATAAGCAGAAGAGACTTTCTTGAAAAAGGCTTTCTCTCCCTCAACCAGTACCCATTCAACTGCATGTCTGTTTTCCAGTACTTCAAACAGACATGTCTTCACAATGCAAAGTTTCTCCAACTTTCTCATCTTAGGCAAAACAACTGTCTCTAAATTCATTCCTGGAAATGGCAGAAAAATTTTGGCTGAAAGTGCTTCACAGGAAAATACAAAAAGCAGATCTAGGCAGTTACCTGGGGGAAGGTAGAAGAGTGCCACAAGAAAAGCCTTAGTGTAAACTGCTGAAGTTTTCACTGTTCTTAAAATCATGGGTTTAACTGTGAGTCAGTTTACAAAAGTATCAAAAAAGCCATTCCCCAGCAAAGGAGATCTTAAAGAAGCACAGAAAGGACACATCCTTTCTTGTTCACTTTCCCTTTGCAGCTGATTTCTAGTTTAAACATAGCAGCTGATGCTTCTCCCACATTCCATATCCAACTAAAGAATGACAAGATGTACTGAGACAGACCAGCAACATCAATGCCTTGCCATGATTTATAAAATCAAATGCTGACATTTGAAATCTGGTCTGTTATTTGAAAGCCAAAAACTAAATAAAATGAAATGCATGGTGGCTGTTCATCTAACAGTTTCTCTGGCATGTTCAAGGGTTGAGACTTTTGCTGTGATCTAGATCCAAAGTGAGATGACCTCTAAAACTTAGCATAAAACTGGCTATTTCATGTGTGTACACCCATGTTAAGGCTAGAGTACCAGAAGAGAGATATCCTAGCAAAGGGGTGAAGAGAAAATGGGCCTGGCATGTTCTTTTTTCATTCATAGAATGGAGAACACTGAGTGGTAACTGGGTGCAATTAAACATTCTAAACAGCACAATATTGTAGTAATCTGCATCAGTCAGGTCTTTGCAATACAAGTCTTTTCTACATTTCAGACTTGATTTGGCTGTTGAATCCCCAATCTTAATACTGGCAAGAAAATAAAACATTGATTTAGTGGTGCAAACAGTCCCTAAATTAGAAAACTTTTATGCTGGCAGAAAATGTATTTGTTGGTATAAACTGAGTGTCCACTTGGTGAGAACTGAGGAGGGGGACAAAGAAACACAGGTCTGCTGTTTATGTTCCTTTAAGCAAAGCCCTTCAAATATAGCACATGAGCTTTTTTTTTGCCTTTGGGTCCTAGTTTAAATCCCAGCTGAAATCAATTGAAGACAGTCTTCTGACTGAGTCAAACAGGCTTGGACTGGACCTTGGCTAACTTCATGAAGGCACCTGACCTACAGATCAATGGTTTTTGCTCTCCTCCTAAGCACTCACGACAGCACACTGCAGTTCTCCTGTGAATAGGTGTTAGATGCAGCTTCATGTGCATGCAAAACCTACTAATTTCTCCGGGGAGAATCACCTAGCAGAGAATAGTCAACAATCAAGATAAATGCAATTCCTAAATTAAACGGTTTTTTCCAAAGAAGGAAGCTAAATGTAAACAACAACAGCGAGGTGTAAACTGCTGATGGCCTCCCTGAGTCAAAAAATGCCAAAGAAGAATTGCCAAAAAATGCCATGAAGAATAGTTTTTCTTTGCAACTGTGGGGATGTTATTTCAAAATCCTTTTAAGGACAGAGAAGAAACCACAGGATCTGTGTGTCTGCAGTTCAAATTTTTTAATTTTTAAAAAAATTTTTAATATTTTATTTTAAGCTTCTTGAAGCCTTTAGATTTCAATTACAAACTCAGGCAAGATTACCTGAATCAGCAACAGCTGTTGAATATAAAATAATGGATAAAGAAAAACCCAATGAGGAGTTTTTTTAAAAAGTGTTGAGGGATTTCCGAAGCAATGTAAAACACATCCCAAAGCTCTGCCTCAATGTATACATATTACCATCTTTTCATGTATATAACCTTTGGATTTTCTGGCAGAAAAAAAGGGAAACTAACCCTGTAATTTAGAGGTAATTCAGCTTAGAGATACTTGTATGTAAATACAATAGGAAACCTTACCCTAAAGAACCCTTTTTCATTCGCATCCCCATCTCAGCTCCCCTGTTGTCTGCCTCTTTTTGTCCCCAGAGCCTCATTGCCTTTGATGCCCTACAGCCAATTTCAACTCTTGGCAAAGCCCTACTCTGCTTCCAGCTTCATGGAGGCAACCTGAGAGTCTGGGTCACCACAAGACTTAGGACTCTCTTCAAGAAAGAGGGCTTTTATACTGATACGGGTTCTGCATGTAAAAGCACAATTTTATCAGCCAGGGAAGAAATGTCTGGAGGCACACAGGAAGAAGGAAGAAGCTTCAGCTTGCCACAGCTTTACCCACAACCTTGGGAAGCTGTCCTATCCTTCATTACTCATCTCTTCAGGAGGGCTCAGCACTCTTTTTTTGGCTGCAGTGGGCCATGACTTTTCTGCTAGAGTCGGAATTGCAATTAAAGATGAAACCAGTGAATGGTCTAGATAAGTGCTCTTCATAAAACCATTGCCATCTTCTTCTCCTCCTCCAAGAAGAAAACGGGTACAATATAGATGAAACCTGCAGTCAGGTGCTTGCCTGTGGTTTATTCTGAATGCAAGTTTAATTATCACTGAAACATTTCGTTAGGGTCCTCCTGCATCTACACTGAAGTAACAACATGACCAAACAGTAACAGCTGCCCAAATGTTCTGGCCAGTTTCCTTACAAGTTAAAATCATGGGACTCAGAGAAAATCAAACAGCACTGATACAAGACAACAATTAATTGATTAAAGCAAAGAGAAGAAAAATATTCTTTTTAAATATAAGCTAATATAAAGAACAACTTTTCTCAGTGCTGTTTCCCCCAAACCACTCTGATAAATATTGAGTTCACAGGCTATGAAATGATCCCTTTAAATGAACGAAGAGTTGTAAACAGGCATTTAGGAAACAGATACAAAACCAGGTTATGTTTAAAATCACTGTAAGGGAATGTGGTTTAAACAGCAAATGCACAGAGAGCAAAACAGTTCACTCGTACAGACGAGCAACACCATTGGAAGCATAATTCTGTGTAACAAAACAAGATCATGTTGTAAGATGTGACACTGGTGTAATTATCTTGAGGAACTATGTTGATTTCAAGACAAAACTGTTCACCTTAAATGTTGATTTTCCCCACTACCTACATTTGCAGCTCACAGACCTTAGTACTGCCTTCTCTGAGCAGTACACATCTCCCAGGTGCTGAGTACTAGATGGTGCAGTCTCACAGGATCAGCTTCAGATCTCATTCACACGGGTTTTGCAGTAAAACACCATTAACTGAGATCACATTCAGGCAAAATATCTAAAAATATTTGTACTTTGAAATCCATCCCTTTTCAGCATGAATGTTCTGTAAAATGATTAATGAACCATTAACCTTACTGCAAAGGAATAAAAATCTGCCCTACTGCATCCCATTTTAACCTCTTAAATTATGCCTGGTACAGGTGTTCTGGCAAATGACCTGAGGGATTCTTGGTTTTTTCCCCCTTGACCTAACCTGTCAGGCACAGTCCAGATGTCTCATTCCCATGAAAAAAGTCAAGAGGATGGAGTGGTTCAGTTCCAGATTTTTTAAAATGCTTCCCTCAGGGGAAGTCTTGGGAAACATTTACTGTTTTTCTCTCCCTGGAATGAAGGCAGGACTAGTGCCTTTCTGCTGTTATTTGCTAGAGATGGGCCCTTTTAGAGACAGGTTCTGGGGTTACAGCACAAATTCTCTCGAGTATAAACAAAATCAGATCCGTCTCTTATTCCTTAGTCTCTCAGATGACTGCAGTGGCACTAACACAAATCTGGGGCTGTATTTTTTTTTTAATTGGATTTTTTCTGATTACTTAGTTTCTCTTGCTTTGAATTGCACGGCACATGGAAAAGATCCTTTAATCTCCACAAAACTTAATTATCACCATTTCTGTAAAACTTTCACCTCTGCACTCTGAATTTAAGTACTTCAGCTACCTGCTTAATTTTTTTTGAAACCAGCACAAGCCAGGATACCTCATTATCCTGTTGTTATCATAGTCTCTGTTGACCAGCATGCTAAGTAACAGAGAAGCCAACTTACTGACCCACTTCCAGCTGACCAGAGGTATGAGCAGAGATGGCAATTCTCCTTCATGCTGCATTTCATGGTGTATCTGGAGAGCCCAAATGTGAAGTGGAAAGATCTGATCAACCCCTTATTTCCCATCTTTTACTAAGTGTCTATGAGGGTCATTTGCTCCTTTGCTCTGCTTACTTGAAGCCTGGACAGTCGACAGGAGAGATTACTACAAGAATCTTCTCCTTCCATCATTTGTATTTAATTACTTATAGAAAGAAGCACAATAGCATATTTTTAATAGGTAGAGACTGCTTAAATTTGAGAATCCAAACCCTTGAATTAGCATCTAAAATATTGAGACCGTGGTGTGCTTTGTAAGGAGATACTGACATAGATTAGCAAGGGTCTCCTTTAATGATTGTCCATCATGAAATACATTTGGTATTTCAGATTGATTTCTTATAATTGTAGACTATTTAGATCAACTGCATAAAAATACAGGTTTCACCTTCCTGACAAGTCTTTGAAGACAAATTTTTCCATTATTCTCAGTACCCAGTAAGTAAAACAGAATATTTTCATACACAAATTGGAACTCCTTCCCCTTCCTAGTTATTTATGACAACTAAATTGTACCTTTAGTTTTCTGTTTCAGGGACATCTCATTTCACCTTTACAGTTTTTTCTCCCGTACAAAGCAATGTTTATTAAGCTGCTTTTAATGAGGTCATAGCTTCAAAAGCACTTGAGACAAATTTTAATTGGACCTGTTAGAGTAATTTGTAACTTATATGGTTCAGCTAAACTCCTTTTATTTCTCTTTAGGGATGATCATGAAGTTTGTAAAGAAAGAAATACCTGTAAGATTTATGAAATCCTTGTAAAACATGACAACTTCTTTCTTCTGTAATCACCTACTAGCAAGATGGCTATTAAATTGCAGCAGCAAATCACAACAAGACAGAGAAAAGCAAGTAGAAAAAATTCTCGAGGGCAAATAGACTTGGGAATCATGGAAATCACAATTTCATGATTAAAACATCCTGTTTTTAATTGTTTGTAACTTACAACTTCGCCACAGTTCAAATAAGTGGTGTGTTTTTTTCTTACGATGGTTACCTCTCTGACTGTACTTTTTTTTTTCTCCCCTTAGCTATTTTCACTGAAACAGGTCATTAGGAAAAACCACAGTTTGCCCTACCTCTCCTGTCCCTACCCCTGAAAATTCTATCGGCTTTATATTGAAAATTCATGTTCTCTATGTGTCTTCTCTACCTGACAGAACAAAGAGCGAAGAAGAGGGGAGAGAAGGACTTTTTGGGCAAGAAGAGGAGTTACTAAGGTAAACGGGGAAGCTGCAGAAGAAGAAACTTGGGAATGGTTTGCTAAGAGACAGGGACAAGAGAAAGGGCTGAAGGACAGGCATGTTAACTGCAAGAGGCCTTTAACAGAGGGAAATCAGCAGTCTGAGAGAAATGTGATGGAAAATTACCTAAGCCTTACTTGGCAAAAGACAGCAGAAAAAAACGGGCTGTAAGGAGGGGGAATAGCATGTTTGGGATTTTGGACCTTCAGAAAAGACAACTCAAACTAGGTTAGCAGAGAAAGGAAAAATCAAGCAGCTATTGGGAAAAAGATAGTAATGCAGCTCAGAACCAGGCTAAGAACAAAGAATGGAGGAAAGAAGCACCATGCTTGCATGAAACAGACAGGAAGAAACATGGGATCCAGAATCCTTGTGGCTGTTCTTCACTTTCAGCAAATGCCTTTGAAACCCCTCAGTTATGTGTGTGTATCAAGACTTCTCTGGTCTCCAGGAAGCACATGTGCACTGTGCTGGACAGCTGGTCTGATAACCCTGCTAACAGAGAGCAGGCTGGTGGGCTTAGTGGCTCTCACTCTTTTGAGGAACTATTTGGGTACAGATGTCAGAAGCTTTAAGTTTTTCTGACAGAGAAACCTAGGTAATGGTACATAAAAACGTGTGAACACTATTAAGGATGTAAGCTTACACAGGTACTGGTAAACAACAAACTGAGAGTTGCTTATGCAACACGGGGATATCATTCACTGCAAAGAGAAGTCTGTTTTCTTACAAGGCTCTGTTCCACACCTCTTTCACTGTTCAGCAGTCCTCACAATGGAACAAATGTCCAACCCATAGGTGAAAGCACAGTAAGTTTTGAGGAGCTAGCAGTGAATAAGTTGGGTAGGAGGTGTGTAAGGCATAAAGAGGGAAGGAAGAGAAGGAAGAGAAGGTTATGTAACATGGAGGGAACACCTGACTGCTGCTTCTAAGTATCAGATTCTCCTTGTCACAATTTCTGTAAAGGCTGAAAAGGACCAACTGCAAGCATATTTTTATTTCACTATCATCACAGCCAGCAGCTGTATCTCTTGATCACATAAAAAACTGATCAATCGAAAACTGGATTTTAAATTTCAATCTGAATTTGAATCCAGCCCCAAAAACTAGATTTTTTTAAACCATAATGCCTATTTGCCCTAGGTTTCCATGCTACCCCATTTATCGCAAGAGGTGTTAAAAAGGTATTTCTATTTCTTTTAAAGAAGATAAATAGAGTAGATTAAAGCAGGTGAGGAAGCATGAACTAGTGCCTGATAGGTATCAATAACTTACAGGTAACAATCATCTTACAGGCTCATGATGAGACTAAGTGAAGTCTACACATCATATTTAAAAGCAGCATGAGATACAAAGGGTTAAAAGGAATAATCGATTCTTCCTATTGTAAAAGAGCAGTCCTGAAAGCCAGAAAACTTCATGGCAGAAAAAAATCACAAGCCTCAGGCTTCTCATGCCAAGGGTAAGTCATATCCCAAAACATGTACCTTTCACTAGTTGAAATCACAAGTTGTGGAACGGTTTGGGTTGGAAGGGACTTTAAAGACCATCTAGTTCCAATCCCCCTGCCATGGGCAAGGATACCTTCCACTAGATCAGGTTGCTCAGAGCCCCATCCAACCTGGTCTTGGACACTTTCAGGGATGGGGCAGCCACTGCTTCTCTGGGTAACCCGTTCCGGTGCCTCACTACCCATACAATGAAGAATTTCTTCCTTGTATCTTATCTAAACCTACTTTCTTTCAGTTTGAAGCAATTCCCCCTTGTTCTGTCACTACAAGCCTTTGTAGCAAGTATCTCTCCATCCTTCTTGTGGGCTCCCTTCAGGTACTGGAAGGCCACAATCAGGTCACCCCAAAACATTCTCTTTTTCAGGCTGAACAAACCCAACTCTCTCAGCCTTCCCTCACAGGAGAGGTGCTCCATCCCTCCGACCATCTTGGTGGCCTCCTCTGGGCTCGATCCAACAGGTCGATGCCCTCCCTGTGCTGGGACCCCAGAGCTGGGTGCAGCTCTCCAGGTGGGCTCTCCCCAGAGCAGAGCAGAGGGGCAGAATCCCCTCCCTGCCCTGCTGCCCACGCTGCTCTGGATGCAGCCCAGGACACGTTTGGCTCTCTGGGCTGGCAGTGCCCATGGCTGGGTCATGTCCAGCCTCTCCTCCCCAGCACCCCCGAGTCCTTCTCAGCAGGGCTGCTCTGACCTGTTCATCCCCAGCCTGTGCTGGTACCAGGGTTTGCCCCGACCCAGGTGCAGCACCTTGCACTTGGCCTTGTCAAACCTCATGAGATTCCCACAGGCCCATTTCTCGAGCTTGTCCAGGTCCCTCTGGATGGCATTCTGTCCTTCAGGTGTGTCATCTGCACCACTCAGCTCGGTGTCACCTGCCAGTTTGCTGAGGGTGCACCCCATCCCTTCGTCTGTGTCATTAATGAAGATATTAAATAGCACAGGACCCCTAAGGGACACCACTTGTCACCGAGGCCCATTGGGACTCTGAGCCATTGATCGCTACCCTCTGGATGCGACTGTCCAATCAATTCCTTATCCATCTAACAACAGTCCACCCACTGAATCCATCTCTTTCTAGAACAAAAGATGTTGTGGGAGACCGTACCAAAAGCTTTACAGAAGTCCAGAGAGATGACACCTGTAGCCCTTCCTCTGTCCACTGATACAGTTAGTCCATCATAGAACCCCAAGAGGTTGGTCAGGCAGGACTTGCCCTTGGTGAAGCTGTGCTGGCTGTCTCGAATCACCTCCCTGTGCCTTAGCACAGCTTGCTAGCACTACAAAGAGAAAACTTATTTATTGTATATATCCACGGCTGACTGTCAGTTTATACTGGTGTCCCTGATGCAGGCATCTGGCACCAACAGCAGAACACACAGTGTGTTTGATAAACAAATAAACTGCACAGTAAGAGGGGACTAACGTGCCATAGCACATAGATTTAAGTATCTGCTCAGTGAATGTGAATCAGTCATTAGACTCCAGGAGAGACAGAAAATCCCATGTGTTTTACCTAGCAACACATCTGTGAGTGGGTATTTCTAAAACTGTTAAAGTTATGTCTGTGTCATCTTCTGCTCTAAGAGAGATCCAATACAGATGGAATGACCTTGGGACTCTGAGGTTTTCACCTTGAGATCTGCATATTGCCTGAAGCACTCAAACTGTGGCAGGATTAGGGCCTCAGGAAAAAACACCAGGAAATTAATAACTTTGCATTTAGACAAGGATCTGGGCAGTGCCTTCAATAATCCTGTGGTCACACACGGGAGACAGAAATAAAATTCAAAATGAATAGCTGCATAAAAAGGTTATTATCTCTCCTGAGGGTCTTGTGATGTACTGCATGCTCACCTATCAGGGCAGTGGCTGAGCAGACAGTCTCACTTCTGACATTTCCCAACTGGCACGCTCAACATTTTGACTTCCAGCATTGCCTTGCAATAGGACTTGTGTATGTGTTTGGGTAGCAGTATTTCAAGTAATGTGTCACCTAATACAGCTATTATGACCTTTGCTTTGCACATGAATTTTCGTTCTATCTCTGAAGCAACATAAGACAAGAAAACTTCTTCAAAGTTTTAAGCAACTAATTTATACTTAGAATGTCAAGGGATCTAAATCTATTGCCCTGTGACAGCCAGGAGACCTGCAGTTGCAGTCAAATGCTAGAGTATGCTACCTATCTGTTCTATCAAAACCCTGTAAGAAACAAAGGAAATGTTAATTTTAAGTTTGTAAAGAATCAGAAAGAAAAAGGCAGTGTGGAATCCTACAGGGTTCTGACTTTACTCAACTTTCAAGGTCTTGCAACACTTAAAAGGCTTATGAAGATCCTAAGTCAGTCCTTGGAGTCTCTGGGGCTCCTGTTCCTTTGGGCTTGTAAAAACTCTAGTTTTTAAGGGTCTCCACAGCTCTGAATGCCCTTGAGTGATATTGCTTTATGAAACTTAAGGGGCAGCCCATAAGTTCTTTTTTCTCCTCTATTTGTTGCCTTCCAAAAATTACTGAAGGTCTACACTAGACCACAGATTATCTCATCTGGTCTTTAAACTGTGCAAGTTTTCTCTCCCTAGTGCTCTTCTTGTCAGGCAGAATTGCTAAAAGGTGAGGCAGATTTCTTCAAATATACTTTCATAAGATCATTACAGTATTAATTAATTCATTAATGAATTGGCTTATTTTAATGGATGAACTTAAAAGAGGCAAAAGCCTTGGATGAGGTTAAAGATTTACTAGCAAATGTCTGAATCAATAATCCCCTTTCAAGAAAGTTGTATCAGTGTTAAACATTGAGTTCAGAAAATTGAGGGCATTGCTCTATTTAAAATTGAGTGGTTCTATGTCAGGGTGACTCTGGTAGATTTTCAACAAAACCCAAGCTGACTGTTTCTGTTTCGAAGAGAACACTTACAGGGTGCCACATTCCAGCAAATCTATTCCGGCTCAAATAAGTGCAAGAACTGTTAAAGAAGCCAGAGAAACATATGGAATTTGAATGTGCAATATGTTCCTTCTCTCCTGAACACCACAGAGTGGTTTGAACTAACAAACACCCACTAAAGAGATAAGAGAGAAAGATGTTGTGTCTCACAAGTGCAAACAACTTAAAAAAGCTTCTTTTTGTGCCAAAGTTCTGGCAATAGCTATTAGTTTTGTTTAACTACAGTATTCTTGATTCAAAGGTTACCCAGCAGGAACATCAAGACTTAAAAGGTAAGTTGCTCAAAAGATCATATGCAGCCATTTTTGAACTAGAGTTACATAAAAATGGCCAGAATTTAAACTCAAGGTAGCCCTTCCCTTTGAACTTGTCTGATTGGTCCCTTTCAGAGAAAATATGGAAGGTTACCCAAGCAGATGCAACCCCAATTATAGAGACAACACAGAACCCAGTGGCATCATCACAGATCTTGGAAAACCTGAAGAGAAACTGCATCTCCTCAGCTTCAATGTAATGATAAACTTTTATTTCTTGTTTTAGACAAGGACACCGTGTTTGTAGCTTGTTATTAGCCTTGCATTCTAACTCTCAGCCTCACTCTAACTCTAGCTGTGAGCAGTTAATGACAGTATTTCACCTGACCACTGCCCAACAGTGAGAATTTCAGTCTCCCCAACCTAAATTTCTAGCTTGGAATTAGTATTTTCTATTTGATTGCCACAGGAGAGGATTCAGGTTGCAAAATTACCTTGACAGTGGCAGCAAGTCACTGTTAGCTACCACCTTGCCTCTACTTCTCCCCTTCCTCAAAATGAGGGCACAGGTGTAATCACAGGGCACAGAGAGCTGTACTATTCAGACCTCTCCCACCACTGAATGAAAACAGGTGATCCACACCACCAGAAAGGTTGGACACTTCAGGGATAAGGACTACAGAGAAAAGTAATAAAGCCCACAAAAATTATGTTGCTTCTATAGAGTTTTGTGTAGAGCGAGTCACCATATCCAGGTCCTTTGCAAACACTGAAGTGCAGCATTATTAAAGCATCACAAAATTTAAAAATGCAGGTAGTTTCCTCTAAAATCAACAAGAAAGATAAGCAATCACAGTGCTTCAAGACTGGAGGATGTGTTTTGGAAAACAGAAAGACATTTGGAACACTGCACCCTCTACAACTTCAAATGTAACTTTTATCACATTATAAAATACTTTCTCAAAAATTAAGTTTTCCAATTTTCTTCAGGGATTATGTTGGTATTTTCAAACTCCTACTACGTCAAACTCTCTTTGAAACTACACAGCAGTACACTCCACAAACCAACCTGGAAATATTTTTAGCAGAGTTTAAAAAAAAAAAATCTCTTCCAAGAAGCTGAATTGACAAGTTTATTTCCTAGGACCCAGCTGAGCAGGAGTCTTCAGGATGTACTTAAGCAAGCACGGGTGTAACCCCCAAGAGTTCAACAGAAATAGCCACATCTCCTGCATTATATACACACTTGATTACCCTGCACAGAACCCCTTGATGCTTTTTTTACTCCAGTTTGTCTAGGTTCCAGAAACAATAAAATGTACAAGCTTCCCAAGTGACCTCTTGAAGGCTTCAGCTGAAGGAACTAAACTTTGAGAAATATAGCACCTTTGAAACAGCTTATGCTTACAGCAGTAAGAAAGGTCAGTTACACACTACAGGAGTGTAGCTGAAAAATAGTTCAGGATTATTTTCTTCATCTAGTAAAACCATTTCAAATCAAGTTCTAATTTCATGCTATCACAATGTATTTTATGGCTCTTTCCAGTTTTGGCCACACACAATGCTACTTTACAGGCTATAGCCATCCACTAACAGAAGAGAAGGTATTAAAGCAAATAATGCTACAATTATATCTCTAGGAGTAATATATTCTACTGAAAGCTGATACTAGGAGGATCCTACAGAATACACTAGACTTCTATGTAACTTTTGGATTGTTTCTGCCCCCTCCAAGCAGGCTAACCTACTAGTCTAACTAAGCATCAGTTATTGACAAGTCACCTTACCCAATGCTCTTCCATTGTTTTAGCCTATTTTCAAATTCACATCAACCCCTAGATAGCATTACAAACAGTTTATGGGTAACATAAGAATTGGGAAAAAGAGGAACATTTCTGTAATTCTTAAATTTCTCTTCATGGCTCATATTCTCTCTTTCACATTACTCCCAACTTTGACTTTCCTGCTCTTGAGCAGACCTAGGAGAAGATTCAAATCACCAAAGGGTTCCTGGTCCAGGATTCAAAGGATTAGGATGAATGATTTTCAGCCTTTGCACCATGGTCATAACATAACTGCACAAGAGAGCTTCCCAACAAAATCTTTTGTTCACACCACTGCTAAAATACTATGCAGGGCATGCAAATCGGAAGAAAATCAAAACATACTGGGGGCTAGGTAGAATCTAAAAAAATCACAGTGCATTAGAAAGACAGTCTACTGCTTCCCTCCTTATTTCTTATGGCAGCCTCTGCTGGACCACTATTCCATTTTCCCTGTGTTCAATTCCATTTTCCTTCTTTCCTGCTGACTCCACAAGTCCCAGGTTCTTCTACCTCCTTTAATTTCCATTGGACAACACATTTATTGCCAAGAAGGCAGGAATGATAAATCCAGATTTGTTGCTGAGAACAAAACAGAGTTTATTCAGAGAGAAAATGACATGAAGAGACTGATTGGTAGGTGCTGCCTTTACAGTTACAATCCTGAAATTTCCAGCTAACTTCTGTATCCTTTTGAACAGAGCTCTATCCAGATAACACTGAAAAGAAGGTTCCTGCCTTGAACAAGCTGCAATTTGGGACACAAAAGATTTTTTCATCATGTGGTCTCCTCCTTACACGAACCTGCAAAGATTTCTGAAAGATCCTCAGTGAAATGGAGGCTGACTCTCCCCCTGGGGTATACAAGCAAAATGGGAATGGGAGTTTTCTCTGAAATGAAAGTTCACTGGGAGCTTTGTCTAAAGCCAGGGGTTCATTTTAGAAAAAGTGGTGTAGAAAGAATACTGTTTTAACTGTGATGATAGACGGGGCTTGGTCATCCCTGGTCTTTCAAAGAAAAAGAAGAAACAAATGAAAACGCCTAAATTCTAGTTCTCCTCAGAAGCTAGAGCTCATCTGAGCTGTCTCCACCTTTCTGGACATGAACCTGAACAACTGTCCATCAGGCCTGCCAGACACTACACAAATCTGCCAGTTCAATTCTTGACAGTTAAGTAAACAGAGACCTATATTGTAATAAAAAAAGACAAATCTGTGTCTCAGAGAAGAATAAAGAGGGCTGTTCCAGAATAAACAAATATCTGACACTCTTCTTTTCAGTATTAATCTTTTCCAAGGCTTTGAAGTTTGACAGTGCTATTTCACAAATCCCTAGGAGGCTGCTTTACTGCTAGGCTAGAAACCTAACTGTGGAACTGAGCAGAAAAAGAAGTGAAAAATCCCCAAACAGACAAGAAATATTTCAATCTGACTGGTGAGTATTTCTGTTTCTTGCTGTTATGAATTTTCTGTATCTTGAAAAAATTGAGGGGATATGACAATTTCCAAAACAAATGGAAACAAGTCAATTCCAAATTTCTTGTTAAAAATCATCTGGTCTACTTGACTTCCCAAAAAAACCTTCCATATTTTCAGTGAGTTCAGTCAAAGTTTGTGTAACAGGTAAACTCATTTTTCAAGCCATGATTTGCCACCTCTGTACTTTTTCACAACTTTTCTCTTCCCTATTCTTTTCTCTGTGGCAGCTTTGTGACTTTTTAATTATGTCTTGTCCAACTAGCAGCACTGGCAATAGGCAAAAGAATTCTTGTTAGATCAAGTATTTCCCTCTTTCATGTGACATAGAAATGCTTACACTTCATTAACCTTTATTATAAACTAGTCACTGGAAAAGTTACTTTGCTAGAATCCACACTACGGTTTCAGCCTACAAACCACAAAATGTCAGAATGCTAAATTACTCTAAAATACTGCTCACCTCCTTATGAACCCAAGATTAATGACACGATGCAGAAGGGAATAGCAGTGCTACTAGGAGCGTAACAGGTCACAATCACTTCTAAAACAGCTCATGAAGAACAGGCAGCAGAACATCACAGATGGCTCCCAGCATTAAAGCCCCACGTCCTACCCCACGACCTACCCATCACTGAGACATCATATTCCACCAGCAGCGTGGCCTCCTGCCCGCACTGCTTGAGAATACTCATGGCTTCGGCATGGGTTGTTCCCAGCAGTCGGATCCCATCGACACTGAGCAGCCTGTCCCCAGGTTTGATTGTGCCCTCTCTGAAGGGAGAATAAAGCAATGATCTTTATTAGTGTAAGATAAATTGATTTGGAGGTAATACCGTTTTTATGCCAAGCGATTCTCCTGCACCCTCCCTGACATCCATCCCTCTTGCCTTAACACTTAACATTTACTTTGACAGTGAGAATGATCAGAGGGCGCAGTGGAAAGGAAATTGCTTTAATTGGAAAGTCAGTGACTGGAAAACAGCTTACCACACAGTGAAATAATCAAGCCATGTTAAATTGCAACTAAGTATAGCTTCTGCTCAACATATGCTTTCTTTCTGCCTTAGCCATACAACTCTTTTTTCATACATACATAAACACATCCTCCTCCAATATTTTCTTAAAAATAAACATAAGGTGCAAACACATGGGTGCTGAAACAGATTGCAAAATATGAATGTCCATTTATTGATTTTCTTTAAAAATATCTTTTACTTGCATCATTCCATTTTTCCTTTCTTCCTACCTAGAAGTAATTCAGCTCTAAATCTAAAACACTGTCTCCTAGGCATATCTCATAACCTATTCAGAATTATAATAGAAAATGAAATACTAACACTGTCAGCTTAAGAATTGTGGAGAAAAACAAGGAAACCAGGGGATGAGGGAGAGAAGAAAGTGAGGGAACAAAAGAAATGCTCTCTTGAAACATTTTCTTCTCAGTTAATGTTTCCAAGGTCAAAAATGTCAGCATAGACTATGGTCATCAATCTGCTTTAAAGAAGCTGCCCTTTGAGTTTCTTTAATGGTTTAAGGACACAAATGACATTTTTGAAAATACAGTTTGTACATAAAAATAAAGCGAATATTCTTTCGTTATACAGATACAAAATGGTATTATATACAAATATGCCCAAAACATAAATCTGTACTCAGAAGTTTTCTAGGTAAAGGTATGTTTGACCTCACACACAGATATGTACAAACATCTTAACAGAATAATACAACACTCAAACATGTGACAGTATTACTCCGAACCACAAGAGAAAAAGATTGTGGTGTTAGGAGTATAAAAAGCATAATTAAGAGCTATATCAGTTGTCTGAAGAATGCAAAAAAACGTGCTTTGACCTACTGCAGGAATTTATTCTAATTATTTTGGGTTCAAGATTCTAAATTAAAGTTCACACACACCATAATGTGCTGAGCCTCTGTGGCTGCCCATTACTACTGCTGCAGTTGTTATTTCTATTACAACAATTAAAAACAAACCCATGGATTTCAAAGGACTGTATTTAAATACATCTATTTCACTCAAAATCTTAACTTCTGTCCCAAATAATTCACCTTTCTCCATTTCTCTTTCACATGAACTCCAGAGAAAGATGAATTGTACCTGTCAGCAGGCCCTCCAGGTCTGACACATGTTATTACAACAGGACGAGATTTATTTCTGTCATCGTGTGCTCCACCTAGAAAGGAAAAAGTGAGAGGAAGTGCACCTTCATTTTATGCTTTTTATGAAAGCTCATTTCCAAAAGGCAAGACTACAGCTTGCAGCATACACCTTTACAGATGGGCTAAGAAGTTAAAAAAAAGGCCAAGCCATTAATATGACCCTCCACTGAATTTTACTTAAATAAAATCAACTTAGTCTATGTATAGAAGAATCTTTAAAAACATTTCTGTGGACGGATTTTTAATAAATGTATATTTTTTCTTAGAACCTTTACTCTGAAAATGTGATCTCAGTGTGAACACTTATTGTCCTGCAATGTTCGAAGCACAGAGAAAAAAAATCTATACTTTATCTACACTCAGAATAATGAGCGAACAGTAAGAAATTTAAGTATTAAATAAAAAAGAGGTTGTCCCTGAAGAAAGTAATAATTCATCATTGGGGTATATTAATTAACAGTTGCATCTTCTATTCTCCAAGTCAGTGACAATGTTTTAGTTGTAACACTTTAGACTACCAGCAGAATTAATCAGATTTCATGCCTAATATATACAAATACTATATGTAAATCTCTTTTTTAAGAACTATGATCTTCCTGCTGATTTCAGTGGTAGCAGAATCTGATCTTATGTGACCAGAGTTTGTCATACTTCCTTGGCATAGTTGATTACTTAAGGTTTTTTCATAAACAAAAACTAGAGCAGCTCATAAAAGCAACACATGAGGGTATGGAAATGTAGCACATTGATTTTTACAAACTGTAAGGCATAAATCTGGACATATTTCTGAGTGCTATAAAAAGTATCACTTATTTTTTTTTAGTAAGAAAATACAGAGTTCAAATTCAACAATAACTCACCTCTTATTACAAATCCAAAAGTGTTCCCCTCTTTATGTAAAGTAACTTCCACAGTTCTAAAGATGAGACCTGATCCTTGTACAGCTAAAAGAAAAAGAACCCAAACATTAATTGTTATTATTTTTTCTAATTATACACACAGATTTACACCTTTTCCAATTAAAGATAGGTATTGGGTCAGACAACTGGAAAGACTCAATTACACAAAAATCAGACTGAAGACCTGTAATTAAATAGAACTCATCCCCTTTTTGAGAGAATTTTGGGCCAGATATTTTGCAGAGTGACAATGGTTTGGGAAAAAGACATAAATCCATATAACAGGTGAGGAATTTGAGTATTACTGCTTAAATTATGGCATAATTTTGCTTTTCTTATAGTTACAGGAGAGTGCTAGAAAATACGGAAATACACAGTGAGACAAAAATGACACAAAATTCTTAAGAGTACCTATTGAGCTTGTTGTTTAGCTATGAAAACATTTACATTTTTGTTGCTTAGAGAGAAGACAATCAATATTTTTGGGGTGTTTCTCTGATCTAAGGTTACTAGATTGCATAATGCATTTTGTTATCATAAGGATTTCTTCTTATTTTTCAAAATGTAGCACGCTCCCTCAAAATTGGTGAGTTAGTAAAAATGTTCTTCAGCTTCTAGTTGAGTCAGTATTTTCTCTGGAGATATTAAAGAACTGGTGTACAGCTGGGCTAGGAGGTGAGAAGCCTAATGCACAGACCAATGCATTTGGGTGTGATAATCCACTTTACAGAATTTGAAATCACTGCTGTTAAGAGACCAGCAGACAGTTCGCTATTAGCTTTTACAGGAAAAACTTTGGCAGGGTCTAAGAACTCTCTTTTCCAATGGGAAAAGGACTCTGTGCAAAATCACACGCACTCACACTTTCCACCTTCCAGTCAAATACTGCAAACAGTACAAACACACATAAAATTAAAAAAAAAATCAAAACCAAACCAATCCAGCTCTATAAAACACATGCTCCGTGAGCAGCAGAACTAACGAAAACTTGTGTAATTTAATGCTCCTGCCTGCAATAATCGGAGTTTCCCTGTCAGGATACCCCGAGGGGTCAATGGATGCCACAGGCTACCCTGCATGTGCTGCCAATCACGAAAGGCACCAGGAGGAGCAGAGCCCCCTCAGCGCGCTCTGCCTCTCTCTCTCTCTGAGGGCTCCCCTGCTCGCAACTCACTCAAGTGTTTATTTCCAGGAGATGTACTGTAATGTATTTTTTTGGGAGTTTTTCAGTCCCTATTAAAAAAGTTACTGCAGGGGACCAGGGGAACCACCCAGTGAAATCACATAAATCTCATTTCCTTAGGAAAACAGGTGAAAAATGGCCCTCCAGAGCACTGCTCTGTGCTGTAGTAATTCCTGCTACAGCTTGAAGATTACAACTGTGTTACTGAGTCCATGTGGTTGTTCTCTTTTCAGTTAGAAACATTTTACTGACTAAAAAAAATGAATTATGAGGAGAAGACAACTGTTGACTTCATTCCTATCGACAGAAAGTGGCCTTGTGTGTAGCTCATGATGAATCCACACTTCCTCATTTGTTTGCTGTGGCCTGGTAACCTCCACTGGGGAGAGGTGAAACCCGCAGCTCATCAGTGAGGAGTGGCAGCAGCATCCTTGCACTTGGGAACAGCCACTCAGGTGGCTGTCCTTGCACCCCAGCCTGCGGTGGCAAAGAACTGCTTAACCCCTACCAACAGCAAAAGGCAGACACGAGGCAGGCACTGCTCACCTTCCAGTTTTAGACACTGAGGTGGCTCGTGCTGAAAACAGCAGCTGGATGCTCCTGCTGTGAACACTTCAGACATGGAAGGAAGCACTAGGGAGAGTGGGATTACCAGTGCTCAGCCAAATTTAATCCATCATTATTAAACAATTGACATTTCCTGGCTCTGAAACTATGATAGTCCTCTCTCTGAGGGAGCAAGCATGGGAACAGCAGCAGAATTCCATTATATATGGGAGCGGGAAGGAAGTGCCAGGACTTCTCCACATGACTTACTGGAAAACTTACGTGTATAACAAATGCAGTGTGTTTAGCTTGCTCACTAGTAGTTCACGGAAACAACTAGACTGCTAATTATCTCCAACTTTATTATCTATGCTTGTATGAAGAGCCTGGAAATTCCAAGGATTTAAAGTTACAAATGCTGCTGTAATTTAGCATGTGAAAATCCAGTCTCAGTGGACAAGAGTGGCATATATGCTAAAAGAGGATGAAAACAAAGGAAAGCCCAGTAGAATAAATGCAAAACAATTAATGCTGATAAAACAATTACATCTGCAGCAAAGTAACTCTGAACTCAGCTGATTAATTCAGATACTGTGCTTCAGAATATGAAGTTCCTGCAGCACAAGCAAACATTAATCAAGAGAGGACATTCAAAAATTTTTAAGGTGCTTGTCAGGAGGTCCTAAAAACAGCCAAATATGTAACTAAACTAACTACCCAGCTGGTAGAAAGCAGCGGGGAAGTTCATCAGCTTCTGAGCACCAAGGACAGTGATGGATTTTTTTGGATTCTATTGCAAGGAAACTATTTAAGGAGGGAAGAGCTTCCCAGGTGGCACCTGAGATTTTTCTGGCCAAACACCAGGAAACCACATCTTCTGCCCTCCAGTGAGCAGTATGAATGAGCACACACTCTTTCAAGGGTGTGCCTGGTGCAGCCCCTTGGTGCCAGTCAGACACCTGACACTCCTTCACTTTAGGACCCAGTTTTCCAACTCACTGTTTCTCTGGCTTTCACTTCGTACCTGACAGACTTGATTCACACTGATTTTCTCCTACGGACACACTGTTACAGACACAAGCACAGACAGAGCAAAGGAGAGGTAAGGAAAACATTCAGTAGCAATCTGTAACTTTGGTGTGAGCATAAACTCGTATTTTGAAGAAAAACCTGCTCAGTGAGAAGCCCTTGTTTTAGTCACACAATTCTTGCAAGTTCATGTATCCTCACGGCCTACCCTACTGTGTCTTCTACTCTAGAAATGAAATTTTGCCTAAAAGTGGTGTCAGAAAAGACTGGAAAAGTCCCAAAGGATGTTGTTTACCTTGGAGAGAGGGATGGTGTTGCAAGTGGAGAGAAGGAAAGAAAAAGCAGAGGCAGAACTAGCAAATACTCACTGATCTCATCTCAGATGATCTTATTGTAAAGACAAAGATTTGCTTGCCCTGCAATCTACTTAACCTATTTTCCGGTATTCAAAGTTGCAAAGAAGCAAACAAAAATCCCCAAGACAAAACCCAACCAAACAACACAAACCGACCAACCAAAAAACAACCCTCACCCCCAGAAAATCACAAACCAACAAAAAGTGGAGATTGATAACTGTGCTCTTTTGTTGGTGGGATTTCTGCTTCTAAAACATCTGAGAGCATCCCTCTGTACTGCCAGTTCTTTTGCACTGCTTCAATGCTCCGTGATAAGCCACAGGAAACAATAAAATTAAAATAGAAAATTAAAAAAACAACCACTACCAAAATGACTATCACCAATCATGCCCATCTCACTGCTGACTATGTCTGCTATTCTGCATAGGTTTTCAGTTTGCTCTGCAATTACTTACAGACTGGAGGCAGCTCATACTCCACTTCTAACACAACCCTTTCACCAACATTCTTGAGCAGGCTGATGATCTCATCATGGCGAAATTTGGTCAGGTTGATTCCATTCACAGATTTGATGTAGTCCCCTACATCCAGCTGGTCACTCCTAAGGAAAAATATATATTCCTTTTGTGAAAGGCAGATCTGCTGGACCAAACTAAATCCTATTAATTACTGTTTAGTGATTGTAGGAAATATTTTTTCCATTACGCTAAATTAAAACGAGTTCATCTTTCTAACAGAAAGTGGCATTTTAAGATCTTAATCTACTCTAGCTTGTAAAATATTAAAAGAAGAACATTGTTGCATTATTCATTCCTGAGGTTCAAAAGCAGCTGCACAATAAAGGATCTGGATGAGTTGACTGGTTTGGGCATAGGATTTGGGAAGTCATCTTCTTCATATCCCCAACCTTGTCTCTCTCTTTGGGAAATGTCGGAAAAAAATTTTTTTTCTTTTTTGGACATTGGTTGCATTCACAGCTAACATAACATCCACAGCAGATGGGCCACAGCCTAAAAGCATATGTTCTGCTCAGTTACTTGGGATGATCTATCTCAACCCTTATCTTTTGACTTGCTTCACTCATGATTAACAGCTTTTTTCTTTCCACTGTAGTAGTAAGCAAGGTACCTATGACTTTAGAGTCTTTTAATCTCAGAGCTATCTAATGAAGAGTTAAAAAAGAACTAAATTATGGTAGCACTATCATTCATTTTTCCATTTTGTTTTTCCCCCCAGTATGTTATGCTACTTCTCTTAATTTTTTGTCCAAAGACAGAAAAATAGAGAAATAAACCATAAAATTTAGAAGAAATCTCATGAGTCTTATAACAAGTTTCAAAGATTTCATTGGTATTTCTAGTTTTAATGAAAGTAGCCTTGAGCAAAAAGAAGGACCAGCTGTTGCCATTTCCCTCTGAGGTTCTCCAGTGTGATAGGCTGCCATTACAAATGCATCAGTCACATATTTTTTAGGTGACCTTTCTGATGCAGTACATATTTCTGAAGCAATCACATTGCATAATGCATTCTGTAGCTTGAGATGCAGTTACCTAGCAGCGATTCCTCCTTGACGAAGGTTAGATACTCTTGGTTTCCCATCCTTGTCGATACCACCCGATACTGTGAGCCCTAGGGTGGTGCCTTCTTTTTTCATTAATTCAACTATTGTCGAGCCCTTGAATTCCTCTGTTGAAAGAAAACGATTCACATTATTAAAATTTAAGTAGTAACACAGATGGTGCCTTTCTAATATGTCACCTTCTTTCCAAGAAAATCATTCTGTGTTAATAAGAAATAACGTACATCTGGAGATTTTTTTATGTTGCAATTCACAAGTTCTGTCCACAAGGCTCTGCATATAGATAAATCTTGAGCCATATGTTCTGTAAAAGGTTATTAAAAGCAACACCAATGTGCTAGTATACTATACAGAGCCCATAAATATGAAGTCGGGGAACACTTATGACTAAAGGTAGTTGTTTCACATTTTAAAAAAGCTATCTTTTCTCATTTTCTTCTCTCTCCCTCTGACCTCTGTGTTTTATAATGCACTTCAACTCATTAAATAGAAGGGTAAAACACACAATGATATAACAGAATTATAATTTTAGGTTCAGACTCACTTTAAGGCCACTAGCAGATGTCAGTGTTAACAGAAACAATTGAACATACCAAGAATCCAGACAGAGATACATCAGATCTTAACAGTTTTATTCCTTATTCTTACATAAATACAGCTCCACTGCAACTCTCTGCAATCTCTGCAGAACAGGTATAAAGTAAGAGAAGGGCTTTCATAGTCATTAAGCGTATATAAAATTTCCCTCACATGCTAAAACACCCCCTTCTGCAGTTTCTCCATTCTTGGAAAATGGTAAGTTATTTCCACAGACAGCAACAAAGGCAGGTTATATGCAACAAAAAGCCTCAAACTTTCAAAAAGATATGTCATTATTACACATGGGTGGACAAGGTAACCTACACATGCACAGTTTCAGCAGGACTGCAACTCTTCGGAAAACCTCATGTTCACTGTTTCCAGTCAGAGAAGACCTAGTAAAACCACCAGCTGACCAGGTATTCTGGAAAAATACATGAAATCCTAAAGATCCACTAAAATCCTGGAAGGATCATCCATCTCAGGACCATCCTTTTCAGTATTAATACGCAGCTTTTAGGTGAAATGATCAGACACAAACATCATATATGCACTGGAAACAAACAGTATGTCTGCACTGCACTAGCAAGTTTGCTGTGGCAGCATGAGATTTAAAGATGAAAAGCCACCCAAAAACCAAGCAAGGTCCTTGTATATATTCAGACGTCCACCAGTAAGTGTAGAAGTAGCACTATACAAACAGCAACAAGGCTCTATCAGGGTCATTCCACATGACTGAGGAGATGATTTAATACATTTTCACCTTACGATGAAGAAATGCCTGAACTGCCAGGAATTGCCAAACCACCACCATTACCTCTGTATTTGAGGAAATAGTGGCAGATAGAGGAAATCACTCAGAAGAGACTCCAGTCCCGGTGTGCAGGACTGTAATCGCTGGCAGTACTTCTAATAGGATTAACTGCTGAATCTTTTTCTGAGGTGGCATCATCCTGTGCTCCTGCTCTTTTCAAGGTGGCTGACAGGCTCTTCCATCTAGTCTAGCTGATGATGACCTCACTTCAGTTATTCACGTTTTTACCATTATACAGCATAATTTACATGCTTGGACAAGAATTCTTCTATGCTTATGAAGCTTCTACTACAACAAAATTCTGCAATGCATTCAGCAGCACAGGTTGTCAGAAGCAGACAGTTGCATAGCTAACTGGTGCATTCTCCAACTTGGCTGACACCAAACCACCATTTGGTACCATCTCGAAGCTGTTTAGCTTCCATAACGTTTGCTCACATCTGGCCTTTTTGACAGCTCAGAAAGAACAGATGTGATTACCTGCTTCTGAACATGTAGACATGTTGCATAGCTGTAGAGATCCTATGGACCAAAATGCTGCTTTCAGTTTTATAAAAACCTGTAAGTATTCATAATGAATACAAGAGTTAGTCACGGTACTTACTGCAACTGAAAATACTGTCCATTTGCACCCATGATGGAACCTCAGGTGCTCTGCCAGTGTGTGACATGTTTATTCAAGGTTTACTCAACCATGAGATCTGGAGTCAAGGAAGATTCCCCTCTCTTCCCTCCTCCCAAACTGAATTATTCCTTTCTAATTCTCAGTATTACAATCTGGCTTTCAGAAACCATCTAAGATGTATTTTTTTTAAACAAATACTTTCTCAAAATGCATTTACAGGACATAAATAATGTGCTGCACTGCAATGCAATGCCTAATCTTTTGCCATAGCATAATACTGTCATGTGTTTTGATCTTTTACATAGGTTACATGAGTTTGCAATCCAATGCTGGGCAATACTCTACTGCCTGGAGTGACATGTAGAACAGGTGATCCAAGCAGTATTTTAAGCAGGCTAACAGTTATACAATTCCCTTCAACTATTGGGACGGAAAAGTGATGACCAGGCTCGTTCCCTCTCACCATCTAGTATGACAAATTTCTGTTTACTTCTGCCAACAGAACAATGACTTCTAGACACTCCTTGGTAGGCAGGAGGGAGAGATGCACCAGCCCTGTAAAGGAGGGGTGGTGTGAAGTGCTGATTGCACACTGACAGATAAGGTCATCTGGGCATGCACAATAGTTTCATTAGGTTTGCTGCTCTGAAGGATTTTGTAGCTTTTGTTGTACATAATCATATCAGGAAGAAATTAAACTACCTAAGCTGGTTTTGCTTATAAGAGACTGTTATCCCTGGAAGTGCTCTGAACCAGGCCCATTCGATACCCCCATCATTCTGTTTTTCATCTTTGCTTTCTTAAATCTCACATGATTACTGTTCTTATAATGCTATATATGACATGCTTACTCATCTGCATTGCTTTGGCATTATTATTACAGACTAATCCCACTGGAGTATTACTGAAATGCCCAATATCAGAACAACCCTGGGACTTCATTTCCAATCTAACATGCAACTGCATCTGTACGTGCTATTCCCTAACTAATGCAAGGTCAGTCTCTATTTCCTAGTTAAGACAATGCTATGTTACAGTTTGAGGGTAAAAAAGCAAACTACTTCATGTATCACCTCACTCATAACTCATTACTTATGCCAGCCAGCAAACTCCTAATTAGTTAGAAGTCTCTGGAGTCTGTTCTTTCCTACATGTACTCCCACACTGGCAATAATATTAGCATAGCCAGCAGCAGAAGGGAAAGCATAGAAGTTATTTCCAGACTTCTTATGAATCCACACTGGGGCTTGCCTTCCTTCAGCCTGTGGAGGGTATTGGGAATGACTCAGGACTTCCATCGCTTCCTGCAGTTGCAGGGACAATCCCAGGTACACGCCTGTCCATGCTGCACCAGCCACTCTACACTTCTTGGGCTTGGCAAGGGGAGCACAGATATGCACACCTGTACACACAGGCAGACATAAGATGAGAAAGAAAGGTTTCTGCTCCAAAGAGTTTCCCTTAGATCTCCAGTTCTGTAAGGAGGATACACAGGAGCTGAATTCTAAAGAAAACATTACACTGCTGCTGTTTTCTACATTCCTGGTTTGGATGCTTCTCTCAGGCTTGCTGTTGCAATATCATGACTGCACGAGCCTGACTTGCAGCTGGGTCAGCTGGTGCATTAACACTGTGATCTGCCCTGCAGCCTAGAAGACTACAGGGATATTCAACATAGCACAAGAAAGCCTCAAAAATAAGCAGATACTCAAATTCAAGACAGGGTAAATCTTATTGTGAAAAGATGAATATATGGAACAACTTGCAGGTAGGTGAAATCAAAGAAATACCATGATTAATTTTTCTTCAAGAATAATAGCAACACAATAAAGCTTCTAGTATTTTATACATGAGCAGACTTTTTGACATTTTATACTTTTTGATGTATGTAAATGATACCTTTCAATGAAAAAATAGCATGGAAAATAAATTCTCATGAGACTTACGAACCGGGAATATGTTCACTTCTTCAAAAAGAAAACTGAATACTAGATGACATAAGAGATTTTTTCACAGAAAAATATTTGAAACCTGAGAGAACTCTGAGTCAAAAGTTTTATCATTTATTTTCTATATTACTACAATTTTTTATCTTAACGTACATATTAAAGTAAAACTCAAAAATTATTTGCCTTCATATTCAGATATTGAAATGTGAAAATTTCATTTTAAAACCCAAAAAATGTCTAAAATCTACACAATCAGGTGAAGTGCTTGCTTCTATTCTCCATCTAGTGAATTAGTTTGTTAAGTGCAGCTGGAACAGGGCATAAATGGAACTGAACCTAAAATTAAAAAAAAATACTTGCTGTTATTGACATTTTCCTACCAAAACCATATATAATTAATAAGTAAGTAATTGGTAAGTTTGCTGAAAATATAGTGAATGCTGTCCTTGAATAGATTTTCTCTTGTACATCAGCAGAAATCCTGCAGAGGAAGTATTTTGCTTTACATCCCAGTAGGCATCTCATGGCTTAATAAGAAATCACGTAAAGATAAAGTCAATTCTTAGGGCACAGACAGCAGTTTGTTATACTGGAGACTTCACATTTACTCAGTGTTTCAAGTCCTGCGGGTATGTGTATTTCTCTTAGTGTGACAAGAGGGATGTCAAGAGATGATGAACAGTCCATTCCTTGTTGCCCTTCTCCTGACTGGCTGTCACTAACTTAAAAAACACCTAAACAAACAAAACCACACCAGTGAAGAGAGTCTAAAGACATGAAGCTGGTCACAACCTGCTCTGTGGCTGCCCCTCCAGCCTGTGGAGGGACAATCCCCAAACCAGTGCTAGTTCAGAACCCAGCAACCCACGTGGATACGAGGTGCAGCAGAGCACATCTACGAGGCACAACACACCAGTTACCAACAAGACTGTAAATTTAAAACAGTGCCAATGCAGGCTGCCTTGGGTCAGCAGCCAGGTTAATCTGTATAAATGTACAGATGAAATGTTGTACCGTTTTCAGTGAAAGCAAAGGAGATAGGTCAGGCTAAGACACTTGCAAAAACCTGTCCAAAACAGATTCAGTTTATACCAACAGCTGTTCTGCTTGTGTACAGGGCATTAGATGATCTCCTTTTTATCTATTTTTTTCCCCTTGCTATAAGAGCATCTACAAGATGACTTTGCCATTGCAAAAATATTACCTAAAAAGCAAATACCTTCCACCAGTGCTTATAGACTAGAAAAAGTCTGCCTAGCCTAGGCATGACACAGAAAAGGAAATAAGGGTATTTTATGATCCATCGCAAGCAGTGATATACAGGACATGATCACATAACTCACTGAAAACACCAGGCCTGCAGGACACAGCAGCACAGTTCACACCTGGGTTCATTGGCTGCCTGTCTAAAATGAGCTTAGCTCTTGTGCTAGTTGGTTTTGGGTACATTTTTCATATTCGCAGAATCCTTGGCAGCCAACACTCCCTAAATCCCAACTGAGGCATTCAACAAAGGTGGTCTTTAATTTAGCCACAAATGTAAGCATTACATTTGAAATTCTGTTTCCAACGAAAATATCAGAATTTAATACAAATATCCCAAGCCTGAAATCAAATAACCACCAGAAAGCCAGTTGCAGAAAAAAACCCCACTCTTAATTCTTAATGAAAGAACCTCACCAATTTCTTAGCTGAGGAGTATTGGAAGAAACACCTGATATATGACACAGTTATCAATGCACACTACAATAACTTCAGTAATTACATTTCAGGAGTGAACAATGACTGGAGTAAACCATTATTACCTTCCCAGGGCTTAACATTTGCATCCCACAGCCTACAGTGCAGCCCTAGTGCTTCTCCAGCAGCAGCACGGCCGTGCTACCAATGGAACATGCTCAAGGTACAACATCCTGCTTGTGTCTGAATCCACTCCTTGTAGACAGAAGTAGTAGACAACATGTGCCAGAAAATTAAAAAAGCCTGGCATGGTGTAAAATCAGTTTTCACATTAAAGCAGCTTCACACAGAAAAGACAAGAATGATCTCTGTAAAGTCAACTTACAAGGGATGGCTTCATATGAGAATGCAAAAAAAAGGCTGCTTTGAACTTGGAGGGAAAAGTGGTCCATGGCAGCAGTGGTGTAAGAAGCAGAGAGGTTTCTCCAGGCTAACTAGAGAAGCAGATATGCAGACTAAAACAGGAAATGGACAGCTACATGTCTAGATGCTTTTTCAAGCCAGACAAGTGCTGGTGAGGGAACAACAGGCTTTTTGGTCCTCTGGATAGTCCTGCTTGCAAAAATTCCACAATGAAAGAGGTTTTAGGCATGTTTTTTTGTTTTGTTTTCTTGTATTCGCAATTGAATTGCACAATAATGCCAGAAAGCAAATAGAGAATAGATGTTGATACTCCAAATCCTCCCAAATATTCCAAGTACTATCAGCCTCAAATTATTCACAACATTACTTTGACAGATACTCTGCAAAGAGATACTCTGCAAAGAGATCACCTCTATCTCAATACACATGATGGCATCTGATTCTTCAAAGAGCTGAGGCTATTACAAATTTTTGTTAGTGAACACTTCTGAATTCTTTTCCCTGTACTTTTTTTTTGCTCTACATCAAGAACTGGAAATATTAGGCTAAACACAATCATTCTCTATTTATAATCCTTGAGCAGAGAAATTCAATTAGAGGAAAAATTATTTAAAAAAATTTTAAAACCATTAAAACATTTGGCTTCAGTAAATATGAATACTTTAATATATTACTGTAAGAATATCCAGATTTATTTAAATCACAACAACAAAACCTTTTCTTTTTTTGCGTTATTACCTACAAAAAAGACACTTTTATTCCTGAGACCTTGCAGTAGGGTTGGAATAAAGGTGCAGTGCAAACTACAAACTTGCTCAGTGATGCCGTCTAGTGAAAGCACATTTATTCCTTAAGCTAGCTGGGAAGTTCTAGTGTTTTCACTGATGGCTTTCTTCGAGAGCGTATTTACAGTATCCACTGATCACTCACTACCTGCTTGAAAATTTGCAACCATCAACTTCTTTATCTTCATATGAGGACCGGTTCCACCTTGAGGCACTTCTTATGTTTCAGAAAGTTCAAGCATTTTTTTGCTTCCTCATTACCTATGATGGCAGTCAAATTCCTGAACATTTGTTGGGTCCAGAGCAGCTCACTAAACTGTCAAGGTAGAGCTTTCTGAAGCAAAGACACTGTAAGGTAAAAACAAGCACAGTGATGAATGACCTGATGGTCTCCACCTTCACCTCTTCAGCAGACATTGCAGGGCTTTCCAGAGCTCAAACTTCCTTGCTTCCACACCATATCATTGTTGGCTTGGATGTGGAATGGGTAGTAGGAAGTATTTTGAGCTGAAGGTTATGCCCATAGTTATCTCAAATTTGTATCTCCCACACGAAACAAGTATCTCCTTTTGAAAATTTTGATCATGTCATAAGCAACAGAATCTTAAACTCATGAATGGCTTGTGCATCAGCGGTGCTACCCCGAACTCCTCTGCATGTCTCTGTTGACACTATTGACAAAGAAAGGACCGAGCTCCATGACATTAGTCTTTTCTACATTTCTGTCTGAATGGAATAAAGGCTTCATTAACCCTCCTCCTTTGCTAGTAGAAATCCTACTGTGCAGAATAGCACAGAACTTTGACACTAATTTAGATTTATAAAACTTCTTCCCATAATCCTGATGAATTCACCTCCAACTTCATTTCTTTTCAATGGGAAATTAACACCAAGAGAACTTTTGATAATTTGTGTTGCTTTCCACTGACGTGTCACTACTCACAAAAACACAGCCTGACTGTTGCAGTTTTTCTGCTTTCTAAAGTCACCAAAACGGATCAGGCAGGATTGATTACAGGATTGATTGCATTTGTGCATTTCAAGGCAGGAAGGAACTACTGAAAACAATTCTTGCCATCATCTCCTGAGTGTCACAAGCAGAGAAACTTGATATGGTGGTATCTCCACCTACAGATCACCTCTTAGAAAGATATCCAGCGTGGCTTTGAAAGCATCACATGATGGAAAATCTGCTACATGTGTAGGTAATGTCTATCTGAATTGGGAGCAGACAAGCCTTCAAGACCAAGATCTCATTATAGTACCACTATCACATTCAGGATGTCCCTGCAGATACAGAACTGTAACCTCCGATCAAATCACCCCTTAATCTTCTTTCCCTTTTAGATTAAGAACTGTCTGAAGTGCTTAGGTTTTTGCTATTTAAGAAATGTTTTGCAACAATGCTTTAACATCCTGTGGCTACCAGGTAAATTTTAGCAATAGTGTCATTAAATCACATTTCTCCATTTGAGCTGTCATTTATTTTTCCTAACATACCTTGCATTGCCTGTCATGATCTAGAGTTGCTATATAATTTAACATTTTAGTTAACACAAGACAGCAGTTTTCTTTTTTATGACATGGAGCTACGATCACTAGTGTCATGGCAAAACTGAGGCAGCAAGGATCAGAAAAGGATATATTAATGGTGTCACTTCTTTTTAGATAAACTATTGTTCATGTATTCAAATAGTGAGTAGTGAATTTTCAAATATTTGAAATTAGGAGGAATGGGACTGTGGAGCTTTTCCTAGTGCTTGGATTAAGGAACAGATATTTAAGTTTTTAGGGGTCATATTTGTCTTTGTTTGTAGAACATATACAGCTGAATGATATGCACACCCTATCTTTCTACTTGGTAGTACTGAGGGAGACTCAGCATGACAAAAGGGTTTATCAAAGTCTCTGTGTAGAAGATTAGGCTGTCCTTGAAAAAATGAGATATGGATGAGAAAAATGAGAAATATGGAAAATGCGAGTGAATGCTTCCTGCACATTTTACCTTTTGTCCTTTGTGCTCAGTGACCACTGATATCTTTACGGTTTGCTTACTCTTCATCTTTGAGGAAAACCCCAACCCAGAAATGCTGACCTCTGGAAGATGGTAGTCCAAAACCAGGCTGAATGAATGCATCACTACAAATGATTTAAAAAGTGATCTGTCAGTGACTCATTCTTTTTGTATACTTCAATCTGATATAAAACTGAAGTTCCAAGGATGGCTTAAGGGGTGATTGAATATGCAACCTGACAAACAGGATGCACTGATATTTTACTAGGTTTTTGCAGTAGAAGAAAAAAGTGCCTGTGACAAAAGGATCATTAACTTACTCAATATTCAAGATGAAGAAAAAATACCGTTAAAGCGGTTAAAGAACTGCAAAATAAGCTACTGGCTTATATTAAAATTTACCAAATCACAGAAATAGTGATGACTTTATCAATAAGCATTTAAAATCCACAAGAATTTACTATTCCTGTAAAGTAAGTGTGCCAGAATGGGGGGAAAAAGGGGAAAAAAAGAAAAGGAATAATTCAGGCATTTCTTGGCTGCTAACCTGTGCTCTGGAACTCTCTAACCAATCTCTGCACTTATTCCCTGAAGTTTAATGTATGCATAATGAACTAATGGCAAAGAGGAATGAAGACAGATGCCTTCATTTGCATGAACTAGCTTATTAGATAGTCAAGCTTGCTGAACAAATCACTGCAGCGAAACAGTAAAATACCCAGCTGCAAGAATCTGCCTATGTGATTTCTTTTTTCATCTAAATTGTCACCATATCCCATTGAATTAGCACAGAATCTGAGATGGCATCATATTAGCACGTAGGGACGTTTGCACATATTAGCCTGTGAGACAATAGGAACATTTCACATCTTCAGGTCACTTCAAGAAGGTGTTTGCAGGTCTTTGCAAAAATGTGAATGTGGCATTAATGTAAGAGGCTTACATTATCCCAGAGCAGCCTCATTATTATATATGACAGGAAAAAAAGACTTTGCTCTGTGAAACTCAAAAATATGACCCAAGTTTCACAGGAGAGGTTTTTGGCTTTTCTTTCAACATTTACTCTTATCCTCCAGAAACTTCAGGTGAAAAGGAACAAAGATTACACCTACCTTCCTCTCCAGAAACATTAAGACATTCTAACTGTATATTCTGGTTCACCTCTACTTCAAAAACACATCTTGTCTCTTGGCTCTATTGCAACATCCTTCTCTTCTTTCAGCGACCAAGAGTTTAAAACAGACAGGAAAATGTTTATGTGAACTGAAGAAATAGCTATAATCTTCAAACAGACTGAAACAGATAAAGATTCAGCTAAATAGAACTACCTGGAGGCTTTAATAACATCTTTCATTCCAAGCACAGTGCAATGTACAGAATCTCAACAAAGATGCAAATGGGGGAACTGCTAACACAACTCAAAACACGCTTGTTGAAAAAAATGCTTGTTTTAAAGTAAGACTGTCTGTGAAAAAGAGCTGTCAATTAATAAAGGCTGTTTTTAAACAGAAGGAAACTGCAGCATGTGAGCATGTCTTCAGGTTGCTGACTCCATGCAAACAATTCACAAGACGTATTTGTCTCTCTTTTTTTCCTCCTCCGCTGTTAAAGGATATACTGCCAGCATTTTAAAAGGAAATACTTAAATTTAGAATTATTTTAAGTTTACAAAAATCATTTAAGGAATCTACCAGGCCTTTCTCAATACAGAGGCTTCTACTACCTTCTGCTACCTTTGACAGTAAAATTTGCTAACCAGAACTAGAGGAAAAGTTACAGAAAAACTGTATTTTACATTTCCTATGGTTTCAGCTTGGTGTAAAACTTTGCTAAGTTACACAAACAAGTGCATTCTGAAACTTTTTTCTTCTCCAGATAAATCAATATGTGGTGTTTTTGAAATGAAACAAACTTCTGCTCCCTGTGGTCTTAAAAAACGTCTGTAAAAGAGTCTTTGCTCCAGTTTTTCTTTCACTTCTTGATTTGCCAAAGGCTGTAAAAGGTCTGCGCATTCCTATTTTCCTCAGTGAAGACCCAGAGCTTATGATGGAGATAGAGATACCAGCCTAATGTTAGCTGCTACAATCTTGTAAGACTGTTTGGTACAGATTTGAGTTTATAATGCTTAATTTTAAGTATACATGCATTAGAAAAATACAAAATGATGCCCTGACATCTTCTGATTCCCATGTTTTGACTACTGGTCAATGATATTTTTATAGGGTAGTAGATATATTAAAACATGCAGTGGATCAGCATATAAAATGTTCTAGTCTCTACTCCAATTTTGTACACATAGAAAACTGGGACTATAAAATGTATTTATAGCTTATCAAAAACACTCTGATTTTCCCAATACCCTTAACTCAGTCCATGAAAAGCACGTCTTACCATACATTATAATCATACCCAGCTGTCATTCTCACTGGCTAGCACTTAAGCTAGACTGACATAAACAGCTTTCCTATTATTTTCTGTGGTGTGTGATTAAGTACATCAAGCTCCATGATTGGATAGATGTTCCCATCCACTATATGCTCTCTATTGCACCATTACCTTTTGTTAGTGGCTAAGAAAAAAGCTCTTGGCTTTTAACAGCCTCATCATAGTTACGTACCGTCCTTATCATAAAATTGCAGAAGTTCCTTAATAGGTATCTGGGTTTGTAGCTACAAGTTTGTAATGACTTTCAAATACATTTGCTAAACTTTAAATTCCAGAACTAAATCTGAAATCTTTCTCAAAGAGCACACTTTTACTCCCATGTGAATATGTTAAATACAAGCTATTTAGAAATTATTAATTGTACGGGAGCATTTTTATTCTTGATAGATTTGGTCCGTTTTGTTGCAGTTTTGGTATAATGGCATGATTTCCCTGTATGGCCTCTATCAATTTTTACTTCTCACTTTCCTTTACAGAAGCAATATTTTGGGGTTCAATAGTCACATTGTGTTACCAGGTATGATCACTCATCATTTGACAGTGATATCTAAAACTCAGCTCTAACCCATGTCTCATTTTTAGTCTTTAGTATCTCTAAGGTCAATGCTCATTTTCTATATCATTTATCCAACAAGTATTCAGGGTCACAATGTCATCTAACATGGGAAGAAGGTCTTGGCAGAATCTTGTCTCACAGTTAACTACTAAGCTGGGCTCGTTTTGCTTCACCGATAAAATCAATTAGCATTAAAGACTGGCATTTGTTCCTGCTTGGATTGATACTCACAGTGTCCTTCTACCAATGTTTTCTGTGAATTTTGAAATCTCCTGGTTTTGGCCTTGTTGCTATTTTCCCCTATTAAAATACCCCTTGTTTTGCTTTCTTGTACCCTTTTCAGGTTGGTAATAAGGGAGACTTCACTAAAGAGCCTTCTTTATATGTTTATGTGCATAACAACAGTTGATTCCCCAAACCACACAGATATAAAGTGAGACAGATACCTGCAATTTGGACAAAGACAATAAATCAAAAAAGATGAGGGTCTGCATTCTCCTAGCCTGTATATCACCTAAAAAGTTAAAAAGTACCTTTCTCTACCAGTGTAATAGATGTGAATGGATGCGTGCACCTATATATAAAAAACCCCAACATGTGCCCAGTAAATTAATTAAGAAATTAAAATTGCCAGAAAGTTATTTGGGAACCCTCCCAGGTGATCAAACCTCTCACTGGCCAGAATAATTAATACAAACCACGAATATATAAAGAAGACAGTTTAACACAGCAGTACTTAGTACACCTTTGTGTTAGCAAAAGAGCGACTGTCATTCAGATACTTTATCTCCTTCTTTTGACACTATTCCCCAAGATTATTAGTAACAAAGGAGAGGGCAGGAAAGTCATGAAAGAGTTTTAACAACAGTTAAAGAAAAATGCCTGGGAGCAAAGACCCCCAAAGCACAATTTGATTACTTTAACAAAGGGAAGATTAAATGGTGATTTCATAGTGAAATGACTATAAAGGATGAAGTGAATTTTGATGAAAAACAACCTTTCCTTACAAACGAGGTGAAGCTGAAGCTGCAGATACTCAAACTAAAAATAAATGCAGTGAATCTAACCACAAAAGGTTGTGATGGGTTTTGTATCACTGGCAACCATAAACTGAATGTCCTTCTAAGACACAATTCAAATACAAATTGAGACAAATAAATTCCAGGAAGTTGTATGTTGAGTTTAGACAGTCACAAATACCTCTTTTGGCCCCATAAATTCACAATAAATACATCAAAACTTGAACAGACAAGCTCTTTGTTCTTGCCACTGCACTTTTAAATAGCAAGGAAACAAAAGCTGGTTTGCACTGATACTATAATAAACTTCTGGTCTACCAGATCCTACACAAACCAAACCACTTATTTTATTCTACACAACGAGGTATGCCATCATATCTCTGTCTGCCCCACGTACCATGGATCTGATGAGGAAGACACATGAGCACCAGAATCTCTTTTCCTCTTTTGATTTTAAGAAATGAATAGAAAGCATGAAAATGCTATAAAGCAAACAAGCAAAGAAACAACTTCTTCTCCATCCATACAAAATACTTTGAGCCATTTCATATTGGCAAAATGGACATACAATTTTGTAACAACAACAACAAAAAAAAAAAAAAAAAAAAAGATTTTTGCATATAAGTCAAGGTGTAGAGTGAGAATGAGTAGCTTTGAACCACTGATACAGTTGAAAAGAAGAGGCAAACTACTATCTGGATTTGGGTTAGCATATTTTGGTGTTATCTTTGTAGAGGGTATATTATTTCCTTGCTATTTTCATGCCCTGAAATGATAATCACTGAAGAAACTGAAAGGGATATTAAAAAAACCCCGAACAGATGGAAATTATGTATTAAGTCCTTTAAAGAGGTATTAGAAAATACATTAGGAACATTAAAAACATCAAGTTAATTATCTATAACTGTAAGAAATTATTAAGTGCAAAAAGACTCAAGCAGGCAAATGATAAGAAAATTACCTTCAACTTCTCAGATCAGCAAACTTCCCAGACCTTAAAGGAACAAGCCTGGATTTTGTTTGCTAGACATATGCTTCTGTCTACAGAATTGTGCAACACAGGACTTTTGAAAGAAAGCAGTGCCCTCCTGGGTCAGATCAACACTCCATCTAAGTCTGCTCCATCTTGGAAAGCAAGAAAATGAGGTCCTGTTTAGGGGGAGAATGAGAGCCAGCCTACTTTGCCCAGTCTGGTCCTGCTACAGTTCCCTGACATCCAGTAGTGTCACACTAGAGAGTACAATGCTTCTCAGTCTTTGTAGTATTTACATATGAAGCTCTTGGCAATTAATTTATTCAGTCCCTTCTGAATCCACTGACTCA
The DNA here is from genome assembly GCA_013397915.1 of Daphoenositta chrysoptera. NCBI lineage: Eukaryota > Metazoa > Chordata > Aves > Passeriformes > Daphoenositta > Daphoenositta chrysoptera. Next base: position 1,896,724 of record VZRO01003914.1, on the reverse strand, counting down.
GTCTGCATACATAGATTTACTCCTTGCTCTTCCTCTCTAGAGATACTGGATCCATGGCTGTCTCAATTGAATGATGCAGAAATAATTTTCTCTGTTGAATACACATTTTGCCTCCAATACTGGACTAATAGCAGTATAGAGAAAAATGTTTAAATAGATTTCCACTCAGAGAAAAAGATATTGCCTGAAAAATCTTTAATATATTTCCTTACTTCTGAACAGACTGGGGAACCTGAGCCTTCCTCATGGATCTTCTTCTCATGTACTATCCATTTTCCTGAAGATACCGCCTTTTCTTGCCCCAATAAAGCCCAGCTGTGCTATCCTGTGAAAATGCAGACATTTTTCAAGAGGTCAATATTAAATTTTAGCTTCTCAGTTACCCAGAAGAACATCTAGTAGCTGTAATTGGCTCCTGTATTCCAAAGGGGACAGTCAATCTGGTTTCACAAACAAAGTTTTACAACTTCTTGTAGACAGCAGTGATTATTTGGATTGGTAAGTTTTATGTTCAGCCAGGAAGGGACTGGGATCAGTTGCACAATCCCAGGGTTACAAATTTCCCTGTGCTTAGCACCTCTTTCCACCACCTTTAAAGAGCATATGGTTTTGCTCCCTCTTTCCAAGCTCACTCAGCTGGTCCAATGTCTCTTTCAGAGACTCTCCATGCTCCTCTTTCAAACCTAGTCCTTGACCATCTTTCTTTTCTTCCTAGTTTCTCTCACCTCACGTCTTCTACAGCATGCTTCCTCTTCTTACGGAAATCCTTAAAGGAAAATAAATTTTTCAACAGACATCACCAACACTTTGATGAAAATCAACAAAGCCATCACAAGGGTATCTTCCCTTTGTGGAGCTTAGAGAGGATGCCAGAACTGTGCAGGGAAACAATCGTCCTGCAAGATGGGACCCCCAACCTCAGGAGATGCACTGATGCTTCCCAGCCTATTTTGAGGTCCCAAGCTCCACTAGAAATCCTGTGGTGTCACCGTGACAGGAAGGCAGGTGCTAGGGACTTGTGCTTCAAACTAACAAATGGCCAGAGGAGTGGACACACTGCAAGCACATTTGCTGAGTACGGAACGATTCGCTCGGAACTGCCATCCCTGCCCCAAAATGTGTGTGTGCAACAGCTACATTGCTGAAACAGGCTTTTTAATGATATTATAGATACTATATGGTATATATAGTCTATATATCCTATACTACATATAGCTAAACTGATTTTTCTGTAAAAAAAACGCAGCTGCAGTAAATTAATACATTTTACTTTGAAAGGCTAAAGGCTGGCAAAACTATATGCAATTAAATCCAAATACACATGAATGAAGGTGCTTGGTACCATCAGCAACAAAACCTGCTATTGGCTGTGCAAATAGTGAAAATCATTTCAAGTCAGTTAAATTTTCAAACCTTGTATCAGTTGGATATTTGAAGTGCACCTTCCTCATGTACAGTATTGCCCTTAATACATTTTCTCCTTCATGGTAAAAGGAGTCAAATGAAACTATTCTCTATTCTAATCCTTTTCAGTATTGGAAAACACCAGCATGTAGCAGATCTGTAAAGAATATGTATAAATAAATCATCAGCAATCTCAATTAGGTAAGAACGCGGTGACCTTTGGTAATTTTCTACAAGGGACAAATTTCTTTCGGGTTTATCTGTGTATGAAACATGAATATGAAGTCATTCCAAAAAAGTTATTTAGATGAAAAGGAGGAAGGGTAAGAAAGAAATTTTCAGTACTAAGTGTGTGAGAGCAAATTCAGGAATTTCCAATGTCAGTGGAAAGGAAAAGACTTATAGCTCTGCAGCTGCTTCACACACCATTTGATAAAACTCCAGCAGGTTAAACAAACACACAGGGAAGCCTGTAAATGATACAGCGACTGTAGCCTCTCCTCAAACATGAAAATCAGCAAATGACTTTGCAGATATAATAAACACCTCAAGTGCAGAAAAGCTTACTAGCCTGTGATCTGCATTTCACAGGTCAAAACGCTTGCTTCTGCTCGGAAATCACCCAAGATCGTTACCATAATAACTGTGACCGCAGAGGTTACTGCTAATGGATTTCTAAATGCTTAAAATCTCTTCAGTGGCATTTTGTGCTGATTTTAAAAAGTACATAGTAAAAGTAAGTGTCTGTGAGACAAATGCAAATTGAAGGAAAAAAGTGCTTTTGTAGACACATGCTTGAATTTACTAACCCAGCTTTTACTGATACACATTTTATTTCAAGTTTTACTTCTGCAATGAATTCTTTTTTCTCACCATAAGAACTATGAAAAAAGGTCAGGGATGATTTTGACAGGTTTTCTCAAGCAAATCACGCTCTTACTCTGCAAAACCAGTGAGCCAGTGAAGACTATTTCACATTTTGGTGGGGGCATGAAGGATTAGGTAACACAGTGCTGCATCTGTGACATCAGAGTGCTTCTGAAATCTGAGGGAAGCTGAAGTCAAAGGCAAGGCAGGTTTCTTTTGACAAGGATGGAAAAAGTGACTGAGGACTGCACAAGTCAGGCAGCATTGCTTGAGAAGGTGGCTGCCCCACAGCAAATGATGCAAAGGGGCCTGCAGATGTTAGGAGCACTCTATCAAAAAATAATGGGATCATTTAAATCTTCTGCAGTTTTACTCAGCAGAGGAGCCTGAAGGAATTGGACCAAGTTAACTGCAGCATGAGAACAGCGGCTTTTGAACACTCACTGTCTTGCCAATGCCATATTAATCACCAAGGAAAACAAAACTGGCTCTGGAGCTCGGTTTGCACACAGGTAAACACATCCCCACAGGGATGGATCATCCATCTGTCACATCTGTCAGTCACTGGCACGGATGTTAAAAGCTGAGCTACAGGAATAACCTGGGAGCCATCTTCCCTCCTGAGCAGTGTCATTTAATGGAACTTAGATCCCAGGATCACTTCAGAAGACTAATTTTTCTTTTTCAATCAATGTGGACTTTTTTTTAAAACCCTTTTATCTCTCTGTATTACTTTCTATATTTCTCCCTTTCTTCTGAGATTATACTGCAACAGAAAATTAATGCACTCCATCTATTCTACTATAACTCTATGCAGAGCTTTTCCTCATTTAAACTGAGGCACAGCACACACGATTTTCAGTTCAGCTAATGCAATTCTATATTGGCAACTCAACAGCATCATAACGGGATCCCATGTTCTGCCTTTAATCTAGACTGGATTCTGGAATTTTTGTATTTTTAGATATATACATACATAGGCATCTATATAAACTCAATTATTTTCTTATTTCCTCACAACCTCTGCTTGCTTTCTGATAGCAATATATTTTTATTTTCAGGATAAAACAGACATTTCTAGATGTTACAAAACTCCAAGAATCATAGTGAAGAAAGAAGAACGGTCTTTAAAATTCTTCAGCTTCCAGCTGACCTACATTTGAGTTCATCAGTTGTGGGCAGTAGACAAACCCCTCAGGAAAGCCAGATTTGGTGCTGCTTGAGACAGAATATGAACATTTGCTGCACAGCAGGCTGTGGGTCAGGGAGGGGGAAAAAAGGCATACCTCTGTATTTTTGTAAACAGCTCCTCTACGTGTTTAGAGCCAAGGATCGGATGAAAACTGCCTTACTGCTTTCTAATGACATTTACATTGTGTATTTAAACATTTCAGACCCTGAAAATTCCCAGGATGTTAATTATTGGTTTTATTACAATAATTTAGTATTTCATAACTTCTCTTAGGAATATTTTGTGTCCTAAGCAATTACTGAGGACACTACATCATACAGTAATTACTTTTTTAGTATCAGCTCTGTAAATATTATCTTTTCAAGGCATTTTAAGCTTCTTTGATTTGCATGTGCTCCCTTCTAGCTAAGTAGTTCAAAATTCAGCCTACCCTAAAATTATGTTTGTTTAACATTTTATTTTGGCATTAAAATCCTGTTACCAAGCTCCCCCCAACACAAGGCTGCAAAACATCTACTAACAGCAATTCCAGATTTTGAGCCACTGCAGAGGATGTGCTCAGGGCTGTACATTCACCCTGCTTCCCCTCCAGTTTGATGGCTACCCCTGTTTTTGAGATCAAACACTGTGTTGAAATACAAAACCTGTATTACAGAATGCTTCAAAGAATCAGGTAGTGTGGAAAGAAAGTGCAGTATTTACACATGTACAAAGGAAATGAAAAATCTAGTTGCTTTAATTTCAGACTTCAAAGTCTTGACAATTTTCCTTCAAAGTACAGTGACCTATTTTAACAACTGACCTGTTAGGTACATCCCTGCAGCTGCGTACAAAACTTGCAAATGACAAATAATAAGAAAAAAAATTGGTTAGAGAGAGAAAGAGGCTCCTGTTGGTGGAGAAAATGTCAAAAGAACGATTTATAACATCTAGGTTTAGTTTTTCCTGCTTGTCTCCACAAAGGCTGGCATGCACTCTCACCATAAATGCAGACAATTTGCCCGTTCAGCAGATCTGTTATCACTGTGGAGTAGGAGGTGGCTGGAATGAGACTTGGGAAGGCTCCTGTGGGTCCCAGAGACAGGCAGAGCTGGAGCACAAGGGTTACATGGGAGGTGAAAGAACAGTGGACTGGACAACATGATGAGGACAAGACCTCAAGGGCCTTCTGCAGGTGTGTTGAGCAGGGCAGAAGGCAGGCCAGCTGGGTTATTCTCCTGTCCCAGAGAACAGGAAAACTCCTCTGTTTGGGGAAATACTTCCACTATGTCTCTTTGTTATTTGGTGCCAGTCTCTTGAACAAGAATTTACTTAGGAAAGAGACAGATCACAACTGCAATTGTCCTAGCTAAAGAAAATCTCTGAATTCACAGACAATTCAAATAGCTGTCCCAGTGAATAGTTCACATTATAGTTCTTCTGAGCCCTTGACTGCTTCAGGCAACAAGACTTTACATGTCCAGAAGTCTGCTATACTGCATATGTCTAGGTCAGTAGACACAAGAAGGAAGAAGTATGGATTTTAAAAAATTTTAAATTTAATGTCAGCTAGATTGGGCACAAACTCTTTTCCCAGAAAACAAAACAAAACTCAAACACTGAGAAGCTGAAACATTTAATCTTAAAAAAACGGTGGTGTTTTTTACTGTTTTTTTTAGTAATGGTAACTTCTAAGACTCAAAAAATATGGACTAAAAACAAAATAAAACCTTTGTTGCAGATTCTAGGAAATATTTTAATTGGTTTTAAATTTGTGGTGTCTTATTTTCACTTCACAAAGCAGTAATTTTTATTCAGGTGTCAGGTCATTTCTTTCCCCTCCATGCCCCCAATTTTCAGTAAGTGAATTGAAAACAAATAGATGAATAAAGTGAACAGTTTGCACAGCATTACCGTTGACTCATTTACCCATGTCATTAAAACAGATAAGAGGGCACTGGATTTTAATTTGGAAAGCATAGGAAGAGCTATTCAGCATGTCCATATTCAGGACAGCACAGGAACATGCTTATCCTGAAGTAAACACTTAAGTCTCCTTGACTTCAAAGTGCCTCTTGAAGAGTGCCATCAACTCTTGACGTTGTATCAGTGCCACAGGAATATTTGATGTCCTTTTTAAAGCTCCTGCAGGAATAAGCAATCCCAGGAACAACACCTTTGACTCACCTGATACTGGCCTAAGACTTGCCCTTGGCTGGGCACTGCTTGGATCCCTGGCAAATCAGGAAACCTCAGTCCAGGAACTCAATGGGAACTACATCCATCTAAACCTAGGGTTTCATGAGGTTGGCTATCAAATACCTTAGTTTTAAATTACAGTTGTTTTTAATCTGTGATTCTGAGGGAAGGGTCTTACCCATGACTTCTGAAACACACTGTTTTCATCTGTGTGCCTTAACACTAGTCCTGCAGTGATAGTTTCTGCAGTGGGGCACAATATTCTCGCTCACTTGGCTTCTGTAAGGACAGGGTACCAATAAGGGTTCATTATATTCTGGATGACAGTCTAAATTTAAATGCTTAGAGGGAAAAATCTGCTTGTTTCTGACTTTGCAAGCTGCCTGTCATGCTAGCATTACCTCAAGCCTCACTTTTAAGTTGAGAAATTCTGACTGTGAAGCTAAGTAATGTTTCAAACAATCATGTATATCTAACTGTAACTAAACACCTACACATATGCAAAAGAAAGTCCAAGTTTCAAACTGCATTATATTAATGCATATAATTTGAATTAACTATAATTTCAGCAATTCTGTAAATCCCTTTGAAAGGATCTGTTGCTTGTTGATTTTGCACCATGTGAAGACATGGTAAATATGACATGTAGTCTCATCACATGAATAATGCATTCTGCATCTCGAATAAGCAAGTTCTGCTCCAGGGAGATGCTTAATCCATTCCTTCCTTCTGGGGATGAAAGGAATTAAACTCAGTGCACTGATCTCACAGTATGTGCTCATTTGACTTTAATTATAAAATGATTATTTCAACATTTTTTCCTGTAAAATAAACCAAGCCTGAGCTCCATGTAACCTCTACAGAATTACATTACTTCTCTGTGCACTCAGTCAGTGCTCATCAATATTGCTCTTTCAATAGTTTCACATGGAAGGATAAAACCCACCTCTTGGGGTTTGCAGCTGGTATAGTTGTTTCAGGCCTCACAGTAGCAAAAGCTCCCTTTTTTGATAGTCGTCAAAAGGATGGAGCAGTGCAATCCTTTAAAGTGAATTCAAATGTCATGAGAAGGAACTTTCACCAGACACAGGGAGATGCCACGATCCCATTACCAAGCTAGAAGATTTACATCACACATTCTGTATATTTTCACCAGTATTTTTTTCACAGACTGTTCAAACCTCTGCAAAACTCTGCATACAATCATTTACCTTGCTAAAACCCTGAAGTTTTCTCTCGGCTAATTCAATAGGCAGAGCATTCCTTGGGAATAAAACATCTGCTGTCCATGTCTTAGGAATGACAGAGCATCAAGTGGAATAGACAGCTATACTGTCAGAGGTACTCCCATTTCAAGCTTGAAAAAACAGCAGTTCAGGAATGTGATGTGTTATCAGGCATACCATCTGGGGGGACGGGAATGAATGGTCTCCATACAGGATAAGATCTCCATGTAAGGATTACTGACAGTAACTCCAGCTGACATGTTCCCATCCAGGTCCAGCAGAATTTACTGGGTTCATTGCATCACACCTTCCAATTCAAAAGCTATTTGGAGCTGACCTATATAACGTCAGAAGTGTGATCCTGCTCCCAAGCAAAAGCAGCTGTACTGCTTCTGGTCTTGTACTGATTAATGCTACTAGTTAAAAGTGCACCTCCTATTGCCAAACAAAGCTGGCGAGGTGGGATGCTTCTGCATCTGTGTCAAGACTAATCCATAATGTGAATAAAATGCTCACACACAAGCAAGAATAGAAGCTATTTACAAGGTGCTACCTCACATATAAAACATGGTGTCAAGTGATATAAATGGTTATAGGTTATTTTCAGAAACTTCAGTCAACTCCTAAATGTTCAAGTTAATTCTCAAAATAGTACTTAGTTTTGCAAAGCTATTCATGTATCTAAACACACAATATCCATTGTGCTAAAATCGGAATTTGCTAGGGCATGAAGAATTTTAATTATTATTTTTTAAAATATTCAACCAGCTCAGTCTCATTTATCCCTTGGGGCTCCTAAGGTCTAGAGATGGAACAAGGCATTCAGATAAATGTCATCACCATACTAAAAGCTGAAGAATATATGTAAGCTTAGACCAGCTGTTTTCAGAACACCTGAAATACAGCAAAGTACATCTCACCGAACACTTGTATTATCTCCCCAAATAAACTGTGACTTATGCAGAGCACACAGTAAAAATTTATCTGCAATGCTCTCAAAAACTCCAGAATGTGCAGCAAAATTGCAAAAAAAATCAAAATAAATTGTCATTAGTCATGATGATTATTACTCAACACTTGAAATTCCTAATCTTATCACATGCTCTAATGAAAAATTGTACCGGTACAGTTAGAGCAAACCTTCTCTTTAAAGAACACAAGTGAAAATCATCAGGAGTTCTCAAAATGTCACGTGAAACCACGAACTTCAGTCTGTTCTCAGACCTTAGCTTAAGTGTTTTATAAATACAGTAACGACACCATGAATGATAACTACTAAGATCACAGCAAAAAAATCAAAAGGTTGAATACTTCCAAGGCCATAAATATTACTGACCCATGAGCTTCAGCATTACCTGAAAAGTACCCTATAGAGGTCTTCATTCACTCTGAAGTTCAAACAATGAATATCGATTTGTATTGACTTGGATAAAAAAAAGTTGGTTGATGTTTGTATAATTAAATATTTTATTGGAAGAATAACTGCACACTGGACGCTGTACCTGTGTCTTTTCACAATGGTTATGATCTTCAATATTCTACCATAAAAATAACAAATATTAAATCACTAGGATGTTTTCAAGAATGAACAAGAATGTTCATTATAAACAACACTAAATAAGCCAGCTTGCTCTCTCTCACGCATAGAAACATGCTCACTAAGCATCCACAAAATGTGCTTTGGCTGTTCACTATAGTCATTGAGATGAGATCTGAGCCTAGCAATAGCAAAGGTATGAGCTCCACTGTTCAATAATAAAGCCACAGAGCACAAGTAATATTAACATTAGTCATTAGAAGGTGGGAGACATGACCTTACAGCTTCTGATTTCTATTGCAATGCATCTTCCCTTTGAGTCAGAGGTCACTGTGCTTGAGGTGAGAATGGCAACATCAGTAATTCCACCCAAGTGCAACCTTTGTCAGTGTTCATTTGTTTTCATCATAAGGTCTCTAAAATATTACTTGAGGTGAAATCCCGTTAGATTGCTGTGTAATATGTATGTCAAACTCGTACGTGTATCAGACTTGTCTGAAGTAATTAAAGGAGACACAGGTTCAAAGGTCACTTTTTTAAACTAAGCATTGATCTAATGGTCCAGCTTTGTGATGAGATGACACAGAAGACAAGGATGGACAAGTGACTTTATGCGTGCCAGAAAATCACATGAAGACAAGAACTCTGGTGGAGTGTCTCTCTGTTAGACTTCTGAGTCTGGCTGATCAGCAGTGGAAGATATGAGCCAATCTCCCTTTATTATCAAAACCAGATAAGAATAGATTTCAGAGGATCTGAAAATATATGAGTCTCTGATGAAAAGGTTGTTGTGCTCAGTGTCTCAGATCTGCTGCAAAAGACAGATATGGGGAAGTTCTTCACAGCAAAAGCTTGAGGCAACCTAACTGTGGGAACTCCTTACAGCTCTCATGGAACTTTCCTTAGGAAGTTGCTTGATAGCAACTGTAATACATTTGCTTTTTATAACTAATTGAATTTTGATTAGTATTACCTTGCTGTTCAAAAACAAGTTAGGTGTTACAAAAAGCAAAGCAAGTCTTACCTGGAATACTCTGTCTCCTCACAGACAGTGCTCCATCAGGTGCCTTTGCCTGGTTTGCTGATTTTGTGTAAGGACTCTCATCTAAACAGAAACAAGCAACACTTCCAGTTACTGTTAAATATAATGTTAAAAACAACATAATTTTTTTACTGTGTGATTTTCTTTTACTGTGTGAACTAACAGTGAAGATCACAAGAGATGCTGTGAGCCAGATGAGGATGGATATTTTTGAATGCTGATTCAACGCTCAACGTCATGTTTAGACTCGATGACAAAGGCTCTGAATAGGACAGCTGAAAAGGATGTGCTAAAACTCAAATTGGAGGTAACACATATTGATGACAGGCCTGATACACAAAGGCCTTTTAATTTAACATAATGATAGAAATTTCTCTTTTCTCATGTTTAGAAGCTTCACATATCAAAGACTTGAGTGACAGAGTTACTATGCTCGTTCAGCAGTAAAAGGCTTCCAGAAGCTTCTGGCAGGAAGATGCACTCCTTTCCCTTTAGGATCTGTCAGTGGGTGGTTCCTTTTCTTTTTTAACAACTGATTGGGGAAAACATCAGAAAGCTGTTGCCAAACAGGCCAGGCACATTTGTGCCTAAAGAACAGCACTATACTTGTCTGTCTAAATAGGAGGCTATGTGGAACACCTACTGATCACCTTCAGTGCATAAAAGACCACAAATGGTGGGATGAGCAGATGAGGCACCAGTTAGAGGCAGCATTAGGCAGAAAGTGAGTCACTTCTACATCCCTCGTAAGAGCAGAAGACGGTAAGGGAACAATCAACTATACTGTAGCTTTAAAAAGGACAAGCTGTAAGTGCAGGAAAGAAATGTGAATAAAGGAGAAGAAATAGTATATGCATTTTATTCTTTCAATCAAAAGAAAGGAATCAGAAGAAATAAGGCTTCTGCCTTGCTTTCCCTTTAATTGAGTGCTCAAAGACTTGAAAGTGTCACCAATCTTTCTGTTTGCATATTTTCCTTCAGGTTGCAAATGACTGATGCATTTATAGCATGTGCAAGAATACATGCTTAAATACTGATCAATGAGTAGAGGAATCAAAGACTGATTGACTATTATGTATAATACTATCTGTTACAGCATCCTCAGATCAAGTATAACCATATAAACTTTTTCTGGAGAACCATCTTTTCAGTTGACACTCTTGACAATATAATCCTTCTTTGCTGATAGCACTCTTTACATCTTGTGATTTCTCAAACTCCTTTAGCAACTTGCATCAAAGACAGAAGTCCATTTTTATACCAGTGAGATAAGGGTTTGGTCAACATAATTTAATTTAAAACCTGGTCTCAAAGAAGTGACTGAAAGAGCAGGCTATCTTTTAGAACCAGAACTTCCGTAATGAAGTCTGCTACTGTTAGGCAGTTGCAACAACATAAAGCTTAAATTAATTAAAAATTAAAAAAGGAAAAGGCAAAATAATTATTTATAGCCATGAACCTTGATGAAAATACAGCAACTAGTGAAGAACATGTATTGGTAAAATAGCACACCAGCCAATATAATTGTGTTTTCTATGGTAAAATGAACTGCAATTGTTTTCGGACTACAATGTTACAAGTGGAAAAGTAACAGGCTTGATTATACTCCACGCTAGCACGAACACCAGGAAAATAAAGCTGCCAGCTACCGGAAATAAAGACACATGGAAAAAATATTAACATAGATCCAGGTAGACAATTTAAGAAAAAGGTATATAAAGCCTTATCCTTCCATTTGAGGTAAGTGGAAAAGCTAGTATTATTGCATATGTAGAATATACACCCCTCATTAAAGAAAAAAAAATACAGTAAGACTGAACTAAAGGTCTGAAGGAAGTAGCATTTATCTTTTTTCTTTCACAAAAGAGGCACCACTGAGCTCGAACTCAAGACAAGGCTTAAGACAAACTGAGCATGTGGTTTATATGTCCCCTTCATTATTACTTAGTTGCAGTTGCTGAACATGGCACCAGATCCTGTGAGACACATATTTTTCTATTAAAAAGTGGGCAGGAAACATAACATAATTTCTCTAGAACTGATGGATAGTGATGACTTCTGGGCCCTATTTGACTGTATGCCCCACCTATGAAAAATCTATCAATTTACAGAACAAAACAGTCCATTCCTAGTCAGACTTCTTGCATACAAATTATTGTCATCAGAGTGAAGGAGAGGAAAAAAGGAAAGAAGAATTTTCACAACTAGACCTTTTTCACTGAATCTTTCACTGAATCTGTCACTGAGCAAATGAGCAAATCATTTCCACTCTCATGCTGGAAGATTTTCCCAATATTGCACTGGACTAGGAGTACCTGTGGTTACTCTGAGTTCTGAACACTGGATACATCTGCAAATCTTTCTGGTTAACAACACCAAGGAGGGGAGGGGAGTGCACATTCAAATACTTACTAGGGAGCCTGAGCAAAAATGTTTTCTACATAATAACTGGCAGATGTGGAAGTAACTAAGACTGCACAGGTGAGTAAGCTAGTATTTTAATTTAAGCCTATTAACACTGAAAACTTATCAGATGCTTATATGGGCTGGCTACTGCAGGCATGAAATACCGTTACATTTCTTAATCCATCCACAGATTTTCATAGCAAAACAAAGGGGCCAAAAAGTTTCTTCATAAACTTTTGAACCCCTGTAAGTACAAAATTGGCCTATTATTGTTGGGAAAGAACAATGAGCCATTGGTGGACTGGAAACCTGTTCTCAGAACTGGAAAGAATTTTCTTCCAATGCCCTTTTAACAGTCAAATCAGACTGAAACATAACTAGAAGTAGGTGTAAAGGATTCCAAGGAGCAAAGGAAAACAAACACAACCAACTGCAGAAAGAGTTCTTATTGAGATGCTTAACTGAGATGGGAAAGCAAAATAAAGATCAGACAGATGCAGATATACGTCACCCTAAAGAAACTAGAGATACAAGTCCTGATAGCCCTGAAATGTCAGACACCATTCATGGTGCCCCAAAGGAAAAAATCTGTTTGTACGTATTAACAAAGTTACACAAGTGGCCACAAGAATTTATCATCAAATTAAAATTTCTTGATGCCTTCATTCATTCTATAGTTAGCAGGGAGGGTCTTAAAAAATGCAAAAATGTCTTATGACAGCAATGCCTAGGGGAATTTGTAGGAGAGTTTTGTATTACCAGCACTGATACACTTGGAGATGAAACTCAATTCAGCAAGCTAATACACTGAAAAAGCTAAGGAGCAAAAGGATATGAAGCATTCCCCCTCCAAACAGGAGATAATAACTCAGTATCACGAAAAGCTGTGATATATTTTAAGATGCCACACATACAAAGTAGAGGGAGAAACAGGCTAGATTCAGAAGCATAAATCTCACCTGTTTACAGCCCTAATAGTAGCAGATCATCAGCAGGGAGTGAGCCACAGTCCATAAAGATCTCACAGGCCCAACTGCATGGCCCCGAAGCACAGAAATGGCTTTGCCTGGACACACAGCTGCCACTCAGAGCACCAGCTCTTGTCTGCTTCTGAAGGAATTGCTCCCCGGGTGCCCACATTCCCTACCAGCTTAGCTATACCCATCCACTTGTGCTGCTGCTTTTGATACACCACTGGCTTCTTTTTCCTCCCGTAATTCCCTCTGGCTACAAAATCAGACAACTCAGAGTAAACAATTTCGGCAAGTCAGTAGGTCATATAAAGGTTGTCAGCTATGCCAGCAAATCTTTTCACTCAGTGACTACAGGAAACCAACCCTCTTAGGCTGTTAAGAGGCAGGGGGCATTTTCCACCGAATTCATCCTTTGCATGTTTCTTACAGTTATAAATGTGCAATAGTGAAAGATGTACACTGTGTTAATTCACTCCTTGGCAGAACACAAGTTATCTCAGAGGTGACACCTTGCAGATTATTAGGATTCTTAACCAGCAAAGCAAAATTATCTTTTTGTCTTTTTTTACTTGCTCCTGTGAAAAAGCCCCAAACACCGGTAACAGTAGCTTACACATCATCCTTTCAAAGCCCTCCATACCATTAAAGACTAAAAAGATAATGATCAAGTGGACAGACAAGTACTCCTACTGCTTACTGCTATTACTGTAGGTTTATTGCCTTTTGCTTGTGTGGCAGATAAACAGCTTTTTTTGCACTTTCATCCCTATTTTTAACCTGGTGGCATCTCTACCCTGGAACTGAATGATTCATTCTTTGAGTTAGGGACCATGCTGTGACCCATTTATATCATTCTGCATTGCTCTTACTATACAGAGGTGGGGCATCTGTCCAAGACTAAGGGCTCTAAAGACTGTAACAAAAAACAGCAATGTAACCCCAGAAAGATTATACACTGGACAATGTGTACAGATATATAAAAATGTACTGTGTCAGCAAAATGACCATATGAAATCTTTAGATATTTGCTGTATTTAGTTTAATATCCTTTGAAGGATACCAACTGGGGGCACATAAGAGGGAATAAAAGGAAGGCCTAAAGATACTTCCTCAGCAGTCAAGTCTAGACATTCAACGTTTCAGGCAGTTTATGACCACTGAATTATTCTCGTGTCTCTCTTGGGGGCTGTGAAAGCTATTGACACAAGAATGTTGTTTACAGACATGGGAAAGCCTAAGGGCACTCCCTCCTTCGAGTCTTCAAAGGGGGTTAGAAGGTGTTTCCTTCACTGCTGCTGCCACACGTCCATTTGATAACTGCTGAACACAGTGAATGTGTCCAAATCCTGTGCAGCACCAGGTGGCCCCAGAAGGTGACTAAGCACACCTATATCCTGTTTGATACAATGGGGAAGCTTCTTCCCACCCCACTGGGAACAGCTCCTGAACAACTCTTCGACTGTCACTTTGCCCCTCCTACAAAGAGAGGAAATGTGAAGATTTTTCACTGTGGTACCTCATCCCCCCAACAAAACTGCTTGTTCTCAGTTTTATGTCACCATTTGTACCTGCCTTCCTACTGCTAAACCTGCGCTAGAGGGAGCAGGGAAAATAATGTGGCATCAAATTTGTACATGAAATATTTCAAACACAGGAATTTTCTAGTATTTAGGAGCTTGAAAGCTGTATTAAATTTTTTCAACTGCAGATGTGAAAGCATTATGAGGGCAAACAGAGTTTCCATCTTTCAGTTTTTCATTCTCCATTCTTTGACAGCTTTACTTATGTCTCACCACAGATCAAGCCGTTCTTTGGCCAAGGAAAAACTGAATTTATACCATTTTAGAGCATGACCATGTAGGTCCCAACTAGACTTCAGAACTCAAGCAAGTAAAATCTGAGGTGTTCTTCAAATGTTCCCCGCTGTCAAGAACCTCCAATTAAGTCCCAAGACACCTCAAAGAAGCACATTACATCTTCAGCTGGCTAACCTCCAGCTGCCTCAGTGTACAGGAGTAAGACCAACTTCATGTGTTGCTGTTTGCACCATTTGGGATAGCATGCACCTCAGACAAGTAGAGAATCACATATCTGTACAGAGGCAGAGACTGGCAACACCACAAATTGGCAAGAGGATTGGTGGCAACTGAGAGGAGAACATCCCCAAGATTAGTTCCTCAAAAAATAAAAGCCCCAGAGTCACAGTTGTTACTTCAGGCATTCCTAGATCTGTAATATTCCATTCACTGAAATTTGTTGCTCCTTAACTTTATAAAGAAGAGTATTTTTCACTAAAAGCCACGAATATTTATGAATCCTGCCAGTACAGCGCAAAATACCATAGGTTCTCATACGTCCTATATCTGAAACCTATCTTGAATTTTATCTTTAAATGGCATAAAGCTCAGCTTTATCTAAAAGCGTATTTTCTTTGCACAGTATCATACCAGTGACAGTTGGTGAATTCTGAGCTACAGCATTCTTTATTATCTCCACTGCTTGCAGCTAGAGGCTTTTACAGATAAAAATAAACATGTATCCACTGATGCCTGTGGTTTATAGAAGCTCTGAAGTTGGGGAAGGCTTACAAAGAGTCTTGGTAGAATTTTCAGGACCATTCCTGCAGCAACTGACTCTCCTCTTAACTCAGACCTTTCTGTTAAAGATCTTCCACTTTGTAAGAAAGCTGAAACACTTACTGGACTCTAGTAAGGGACTCCCCAGTAGGGACTTGAAGCCCAATCTCATATTCACAGAGAATACCCAAACTCCCAGCTACACAATCATTCAGTCTTGCTAGCTCACTCTGACAAAACTAACGAAAAAATATCGCAGAGAATGTATTTTTCCTGGGAAAGGAGGATGTTTTTTATAAAATTTGCTTTGAAATAATGCAAAAGTTAAGAGAAAAATTAACATCCTGAAACATTCATGGTTACTACAATGTCACTACAGCTGTTTCAGAGCATAAGGGACTATAGACTGTTAAAAAAAAGAGACAAAATTGTCTTAGCCTTTTTCACCAGATGTATAATGTACAGATTTTGAATGTATATGCTTCATGAAACAACAAAATGTCAACAATTTGCTTCGCCCATATGCTAACCCTTTCAGATATGTTATGGGAGCTCCAACCATGAAAGAAAGCATTAATATCTCCTACTGGTGCAGAGGAATAATAATTTTTCGAGTTCATTTTAGAGCTATGGCTTCAGTCATTTCCAATGAGACTTGATTTTTGAAATGGCAATGCTGCTCTTCGAAGTAGTGCTTGGAACTATCTAAAATTTTTTAAGCATTGCATGTAAAGTAGTCATTAATGGACTAGGCTCCAAGTAGGACAAATATGGATATATTTAATCTTAATCCTTTCTAATCAAATTGTGTGCTCAGTGCTCTCCAGCAGTCTTTATTAAGAAAACATAGGGTTTCAAATGCTTCCATAAGTAACATTTGTTGGTGGGTGTGACATGGAAAAATTATGAGAAGAAAGAGTTAGAATAACTCCTCTGGTAATTTCCTTTTCCACATTTAGCAGACATGTCTCTGGTTTTCTTAGAAACTTAATTTTAACAGTTATAGTACCAATGAATAACTCTGTTGTCTCTCTAAAGTGAAAATTTATTCAATTTTATTATACTTTATGTAAATTTAATTATCTTTTTTCTGAATTATATGGTTACTTATTACAGTAGCAGCTCAGTTTTAATCTAGAAGCAAGAGAAGTAGGGTACTGTAATTATGCATAACTGTGAATCCATTTCGTATTGATATTTACAATACCTCAGCAAGCTTGACTGTTTGAAAAATGATCGGAATATCCTCCAAGTTTGCTTGTGCAAAGTTAATTTCCTAAGCCTGTGCTTAGGCACCTGAATGGAAATGCTTGGTATCCTAAATGGATAAGTACTCTGATCTCTTCCCAAAGCTATTTTGCTCATGAAAATGCGGAACTTTCCAAGACCATTTAAAACATGCAGGATCTGCAAAAAGCTCAAAATGTGTCTGGAGAGATATTAGCATATGGTGAAATTCACTTCAGTGGATTATCTAATAAAGAAGTAATCCTATTGAAATAATACCCCAACCGCAAACTACTTCAAATCTGATAAATATGTCTTTTTGTTTATACAGCATCAAGCATTAAGCACGAATACCATAAACCAGAATCATCACTGAATTGTTACATAATTTTAAAATTCAACTTGAGTTTCACTTTATTGTCTTGAGCTGCTGTTTATTGTGTACGGAAATAATACAGGCATCACAAAAGTGGTATGTGTGAGGCTTACCCAGAGCAGCTAGAAACTGAAGAGGCTTGGTGCATGAAAAGGCTTGAAGAAACTGGGAATGTAAACTATTTTCTTTTCTGAGACAGTCTGGGATTTTTCTGTACATACAACTTCTGCAAAAAACCTTATTCTAGAGGATGAGGCTATAAAACCTTTCCATTTAAAAGGAAATTCCTAAGTGACACAGATATTACTGACAGGAAGCATTTCCAGATGCTTCCAAGCTTCAATTTTGTTCTGAACATCCCAGCCCATAAGAAGGTTTTGTTGTCCTTCTTGTACATATGTAGCTCAAAAGTACTGCTGCATGCTGGCATTGTGTGAAAGTGCCATACATAACCTTTTTGGGGAAAAAATATATTGAAAACTGTTTTCTTTATAAAGTTCTAATAATTAATAAATGCAATTACTTTAACACTGGTAAATGCTAAATCAGCATCCCTCAAGAATATTTGAGCCAATCTTGACAGATGTACACCAATGCCAACAAGATGATAAAACTTTCAACAAGGCTACTGGAAAAGGGAGTCTAGCAAAGGAGCAAGACCTGAGCTAGGGCAGAGACTGAGGGACAGAAAACCTGATGGCATTAATTTCCAACTTCATGGAAAAACACTTTTATGAACAGCTATTAACTTCAAAAATGCATCCGTTGCCTTAGTATTACCTTTTATTCTCTGCCCTTGGTTCAGCTACCCATTCCCAGATGGGGAGGGATGACAGCAGTAGCTGACAAGGGGAACAGGGGCCAAGGCAGATCCCATGGCTCCTGGACAATGCCCTGAAGCTGTGCCACCACGCTCCTCGCTGCTGTGGCTGCCCCCACCGAGCCTCCTTGGGACAAAAGGCAATTGGCTTCTGGCCGACAGCATTCCACGGTGTATTGACCAAACACAGTGTGTGGCATGATCTGTGTTACATTTGTGGTTAAAATCTAACAGCAGAGATACCTACTGGTCATCTGAGCTGTGCATGGCACCTCCACTGTACCAGCAGATCTCAACAGCAGTGTCTTTGTGCATCAGCTGTGCCTGTGCTTTGTCAGTAGAGGCTTTCCCTACAGTCTGACTGCTGGAAAACTAGGGAGTAGAAGAGAGGAAGATACCAACTATCTTCTACATGTGCAGACTGCAACACAAAGCAGATCGGGAACATCTGCCCAGGTTGCTGACGTTACAGCTGGCAGGGATTGGGGGTAAGGAGGGTGCCAACTAGGAACTTCTTTACTGCATGCCAGGGAAAGCAAAAGCTAGTTGCAGGTGTGCTGGGGGAAGCCAATGATAAAGCTTAATAGCTGAGCCAGTGAGACTGTCATCCCAGTTGCATAAAAAATAAGTAAAATATGTTAAACTGTTCAAAACACAGGTGTTTAGTTTGCTTCAGGAAAAATAGGAATAAGCAAAGTCACGACACTATCTTCAAAGACAAGAAGTTAGAAATGGTAATTTTTTCTTGAGGTTAGTTATCCCGCCTCAATTCTGGTGCTGTACTAATGCTACTTGCAGTAAATTATATAATGTGGTTTTCAACCTATTTGTGTCTGTAAGTGTCTCAAGTAATGACATCTTCATCGCCTTCCTCTGGAAGCTGCTCCACAGGATGCATCAAGTCTCACAGCTGGAAAATAGTTCCCTCCATCAGTCTGCAATTTTCTTTCGTTGCTTTAACTGTCATTCTATTATTCCTAGTAACATTCTTCCACTCTTCAGAAGATCTTACAAAGAATATCTTGCCTATATACTGTTCATTCCAGAAACCACACAGATTGCTGAGCCTACTGTATTAAGCTTGGATCCTACCAGTTCTTCTCACTGGGCATGACTTAGCACAAACACTGGCTGATACTGTCACGGAAGCATGGTGTACACACTGACTAGGATATTCCTTTGGTGGAGTATCCATTTAATTTTAAAGCAAAAATTTGCACAAGTTTAACTCTAGTGTGGACAACATTAAGAGTAAAGCATACTTTTCCATCTTTGTAATGTATACTTTTCTAGCATTATAGTTATTATTTTTAATCCCACTAACAAGCTTTATTTGATTTACAGAATAATTCTAACCTGCCACTAGGAACTACATAAACATCATACCAGTATCAGTGTATTTATACTGGCATGTCAGTGGGATTTTCCCTCTTATTTATGGTCCAAATGATGCACATTAGTCCAAATTGGCATGGCTCAGGCTTAGTGAAAAACAGATCTTTCAGACTGCACTTCTTTCAAGACTCAGGCCATAAACCTGGCACCTTCCTCATGGCCTTGTGAAATACTGTCCTACTTTCAGCCCCTGCCCTGGAAGAGTTTACTCAATATATCCACAGAGACTGCGCAATAATTTAGACTAACTTCACTTGTCAGCAAAACTTCATTGTTTTTGAAAGATGTGACAAGTTTGAACACAGTGCAGAGTAAGAGTCGTTTTAAATAAAGTGCTGTGTGCTTTTAGAAGTGGGAACAAAGCATAGTAACAAAAGAGATGTCAAGTTGACAAAACAATATATACATATTTGTCTTACTTAAAGCTCACATAAAGCCTAGGCCACCTTCTGTGCTCCAGACAGCATCTATCTATGCATGTGGTCCTTTACAGCAAGGCTTTTAACCTGTCAAACAATCTTTATTTGCCAGTGTCTCCTGGGTCCTATTTAATCTCAAAGCTTATTTAGGGCAAGCAATTCACTGTCTGCAGTAGTCCTCAAATTCTGTAAAATGGTAATTATTAGATCTGCTTGCCCACATCTTTGCCTACATGCAACTTTGTCCATGTCTGAATCAGCTTTTTTCAATCCTGTGGAAAACACAGCAATAAAGAAATAGATACAAATGAATGTATGGCGTACACAAAAAATTATACCCCCATAACCTTCAAGAAGGCAGACAAATAATTCTTAATCTTCCTATGCACAAATCTCCCAAGCCTTTTAACTAGGACCCCTTCTCTTTTAGGAATTCACAGCTGTACCTTCACAATGTTTTTGGTTCTGAATCTCCTAGAAATAACGACAGCATTACCTTACTGCCTGCCACAACTGCAGGAAGAATAAACATGAATTTAGTTTTTTCGTAGTGTGAAAATTCTGCATCAACTTTTTCTCCCAACACTACAGTAGTGGTGATGCAATTATTAAATTTTGCTGTGTATTACCAGCACATTGCCAGCATTTTCAGATCTATCATGATACATGTATGTTGTGTGCCTGCACGTGTAATTTTAACAATGGATTTATTAAATTCAAAAAATAATTTCAAAATAGATAGCAGAAAACAATTGAAAATAACAGGAAATATCACATATTAAAAATAAGTTCAATCAACCTGATGCAGCTAAAGGACTCACTCTGCATGATGTTTAAGGCAAAATCTCAGACCTTCCAGACTGGCCATATTCTGAAGGTCAAATAAGCCCTTGTTTTGGCAGACCAAAAGCATGATGAATGCCATAGTCCAGATCACTCTATCATGGCTAGCCTATGCCTTGTCCAGGTTTTTATAATGAAAGACTGAGGGAAACCAAGCTGATTTTATGAGCCAGAGTAGAATATAACATTAATAAGACATGGTGTGTAAGACTTCAGACCCAATCAAGTTCTAAATATATTAACATATGCACACTATTCAGGCTGTGGAATACATCTGTACTAAATTTCTGAAGAAGGAAAGTTAAGAAAAATAGGCCACATCATTATTTCACAGAGACACTATTTCCTATTTCCTTCATGATCTGCAGTCTCTAAAAGGAGAGCCTGGTGCAGAATACAGTACACATTAATGTAAATAGCCATTGAGAAGGAAGGGAGGAACATTCCTATGCGTGCAAGGAGCAAAATGCTTTCAATTACTTGCTGAAGCTTAGAAATCCAGGCGACAACAAGATCTTATTAACCATGCCAGGAAGCAGACATATAACCAGCAGCACCACCCCTATCAAGCAGAAGATAATACCACAGGGACAGCTGGAATTTTATTGACCAAATCAACAAGAAAACACAGAGGACAGTATCTATATCAATAACCAGGGCACGAGGTCTTACAGATGATAGCAGAAGTCTGACCTTTAAGGTATTTCAAGAAATAACTGGTATTTAAAAAAAATGCAGCTATTCCAAGCTATGATTTCCATATTGCACAAAGCAAGTGTTTTGCTGCAGAGTCAAAGAGTTGAGTTGAGCACACTCATTTAGACTGTGAAAACAGCAAAGCAAGCCACTGAGTCTCACAAGAATTGCTGATTAAGGCAGTGGCTTTTAACCTTTATCTGTCAAGCCCTGAAAGGTCACACACTACTGTGACACACCTCTTGAAAGGCCCTTAAGAAGAAATTATGCCTTTACTGCAATCTAGTTATTAATGTGTACAACACCACTAAGTATCTAAACAAAGAAAAATAAAGCAGTTAAGACTAACAGGCACCACCATCTGCCCTGACAGCTTGAAAAAAACAAGTTTCTGCCCTCCACAGCCAACATATTCTGACTTCCAGCTCTCACAAAAGCTCAAAGATACACATTAGCTTTGGTTGGCTAGAAATGTAAATGCTTCTGAAAACATTTCCTAACAGGAGTTAGGACAACTGCTGACTGTGGAACAAGGGCTGTGAACTCCTCTGATGGCCAGCGGCAGCTCAGTGTGCTGTCAGCTTCTCTGGTGCATTCCTTGAGAGGAAAGCATGGGAAAGAGAGGCAGACCCATGGAGGAAGGGCATCTACCTTCCATGGGAGTGCTTGTGTACGTAAGGGGGTGGGAGCACCAGCAGGGCAGGGTGTAGAGGATGGAAGAGTGCACAAAGTACAGGCTGGTAACGAGAATCAGTGGTGAATGGGCTGTACAAGCATCAACCAGAAGGAGGAACTCCTGGGGACCCAAGAAGCTGTTGCAGAGTTTGCAATAAACAAATAAATAGAACCTGTTTGATCCAAAAGTCTTGCAGGGAGTGGGGGGGAGGAGGAGGGGAAGATTGCTTGCTCTAAGTTAAATGTCTAAGCAGATGTACTTTAAAAATAACCTGGATTCCCATCAATCACTTTGAAAAACAAACACATTAAAACCCACCCAAAATGGTCTACCAGCAAAAAAACCTGCCTTTCACTATGCATAATACAGGACTCAAATTATTCTTTGTGAGGCTTATAAAACATCTCACTAACACTTTCCCCTTGTCTCCCATACTCCACAAAAATTCCATTACTATTCCCGTCTTCTTGCCTTAAGAGAATAAATAATAATAAACTCATTGTCTATGAGGTTTATGGGTGTTCAAAACTGCCAGTCACCTGCCATTTCCATGTAAAGTACAAACCTAAGCAGACTTGTCCTTGAGGGAGTTGCAGGGCAGCTGAGCTGGTGGTATTGACCCCAGGCTTTCTGAACCCATTCTGCCTCAGAGTTTATAATAAACATGTTGTTTTCTCTCTGTCAAAAGACGCTTCCACCAAACAGCTCTGTGAAAGCAGCTCCCACACTTCATATTCCCATGTAAGGTCAGACCAGAGGTGAGGGATGCTGAACAAAGCCATGCTTTTGCGTGTTCCACAGCAGCATTCCTTCTGCCTGCTTCTGTGAGTCCACACTCCTTCCCTTTGAAGGGTCAATACATTTTAACAGCGTATACAGAGTAGAAAGAATAAAAAAAGGAGATGAGGTCTGAGAGAAAACAGAAAATAAATATATGCAATGCATAGGATGCTGTTTGTCCAGTAAGGAAAAGGGAGAAAAGAGCTAAACCAAACTACATAAGATTGCAGAGGAAAAGGAAAGGAAGTAACACTATGGGGGAGGATGACTGGGAAGAGACTAATCCCACTTCTCAACTCCTCCTTGATCGCCTCCCAAGCTCCTCTAACAATTTGTATTTCCTTTGCTAACTACACAGTACAACTGAAGCAGCCTGGTTTGAAATCACACAGATGTTAGAAATCCTTGGCTTTGAGTTCCTACTCCTAATAGCAAAAGGCCAATGGAGAAACCACTGGAGAAGTTGATTTGGCAAGGAACACCAAGACACCAATATCACAGCAGGAACTAATACTTTGCTGCTTCCCTTCCCAAACTGTCTCCTCTGCTCTAGGCTAATGCTTCTCTCGGTGAGACGCAAATTAATAGGGGAAATAGTGAGAGCTGTATTTATTTTCTGCCACCATCACCAGCTCAAGGAACCTGAATGGGAACTGAAAACAAGTTCAGGAAACAAAATTCTTAATGCTTTTCCAACCATATAGGAATTTTTGGTTCAGATACTTTCTTTAATATTATATGGATGAAATAAAAATATATAAGAGTCAATGACAACTTAAAGACAAAACAGAGTGAACATAAGGTCTTGGCAGAGAAATTATTTCTTTAACCACCATTGCTTTGTACATTTTTTTCTCTCTAGCATGATTTTTTCAGGGACAGGGTTAGCCTCAGGATTGCTCCCATTGCTTCCAGTATGAAAGTCTATTGAGACTTGCATGTAAAAAGTTAATTAGAAGTCGAATAAAATGACAACAGAGATCAAAGAATGTCTATTCCCCAAGTTCATGCCAAGATCCATATATATGTAATGTTTCATACAAACAATGTAAGTTATTTCAAGATGTTCTTTTCAATAAAGATTATGATGAAGAATAAAATGTTCCCATTATCCTTTTCTAATGGATTTATTCAAATTAAATAATAAGTTAAAACAAGAAAGCTAAACACAAAAGGATTACTCTGTTCATTGATATTGCCAGGACATCTTCAGTTTAGTGAGATTGGCTACTACAGCAATAGTAAAAGCAATAATTTTCCTTAAGACCCTGCTCTGAAGAAAGTATGTCTATTTAAAGGATCATTTGTTCCTTTTAAAGCCAAATGAAAAGGCAGTGGGATTTTAAAGTTAGCAAAATGCTTTAGATTCAGACATGGGCTGGATGCTGTCCTGATTTGGGATGCTCTCCTGAAGTGGGATTACCTGCCCTGGTTTTGCAGCGATTCAGGCACATGCAGGGCTTTTTGCTCTCTAAATGCATTGTGAAAGTCAAGACACATACATTTATATAACATGTACAGTAATACTTTTTTCTGTGTGGTGATACTGTATTATGTTTTATGATGTAAGGAAAAGTAGGCAAAAATCCATCACAAATCTATATGCCGTCATTTCTAAAATATGGCAATTAATATCACATTCCTGAATGCAGCTATAACAAACCAGGCCACTGCTGTAGCAGTTTCCCACTGAATACCCTGGCAAACTGCATTGAGCATGGCTGTCTGCAAGTCTGATACACAATTTCTATGTAAGAATCAAAAACTGGATACTGGAAGTCACACATTCAACATTTTAGTCTCTTTTAAAAAATATATTGTAACATCTGTTCTCATAAAGCTCATAAAAATAAAGGTTTCCAACACAGTGATTTACAAAACAATAGCAATTTCAGAATAACAGCACTTCGATATAAAAAGGCCATAAAAGATTGTCCAGCATTTTGTTATCAATACACAATCTATTTCGAAATTCCCAGACACGTGGGCTACCATCCTTTTCTTAAAGACGTTTTGTGTGCTCATACACACTTTAAAATAGACTGAAGTTTATTAAAGTGCATCAAAGTGCTGAAAGAGAAGATGCTGCAATCCATTCATGCATACAGACACTGATGTACAAACACCACCACTGTAGTGGCTTTCCATTAAAAAAAAGCCCAGCTTTATTACCCTTATTTTGCTTCTATTCACTAATTAGTATTAAAAGACTTTGCAACCATTCATGCATTCTTTGCAACTAAATTCCAGTCTTACACAAATTCTAGTCTTTCCAGTGTACAATGGAAACAATGATTTTTATGTGAGCAGGTGAGGGATAAAGGAGTAGTACAGATTTGTGAAGGTATGGGTGCTGTTTGACTGACCCAGTTCCTTTATGAAAACCTGGCTAACAAACAGAGAAAACCCATTCTGGATTATAATTATAATTACAGCTCCCCTGGTCAATCTTAGTGAATCATCATTTCTTCATGTTGACGTTTCAGCTTGCCAAAAAGTCACTCCAACCCTGGTAATTTGCTAGCTCCCCATACAACTTAGAATTCTGCCAGTCCATTATAATTTTTTTTTTTCTCCTGCCAATTCAAGTCAGTACACTGCAAAATCCTCATGACACCCCAGAGAGGACAGTACTTCACACCTAACAGTGACACTGGCAAAGATCAAGGATGAAGAAAGAAATGCTAATTTAGTTGATGAGTTCAGCAGGCAGATATTAGGCAGATGTCACACATTATGCATATATGTGCTCGTATTCCTACCACCTCCAGCCTTTTACCAAATAATTTAGGCCAATCATCCAAACCTATGAAGCACCATGGAATAAGGCACAGCAGTCAACTCATCCACGATAGGATGATTAGCACTTAGAATGCAACTCTGTGAACCTCTATCATTATTCTAATGACACTTTATGTGCTAATTTTAAATACAACAGCTGCTTCGCTCAAGTTCTTGCTACTGGATTTTGCTAAAGATCACCTTTAACATTACAACATAAATTTAGTGAGATCATACATAAACAGAAAACATTCATTACCCGTTCAGTGAACAGTAATATTTGTGGGTTTGGGGATTTACCTTCAAGACATTCTAAATCAGAAAATAAGTAGTGGTATCAATACTGGAAGAAAAGCCAAATAAGCATGAAACCAAGGCATTTAAAATTACTAAAAAAGTCTACAGAGCTATGCTCATGCTTAAAATCCACATTTTTTTCCCTAGGAAAGGACTAAACAGTTGATTCCATTTATGACACACTACACTTAAAAATGAAGCAATAAAGACCCTGGATAAAATACATCTTCACTTTGGTTGACCTCAGAAATGCCCCTCAAATAAAGTATCATCTGACCTGTCACTACAGTTTTACAGAACAACAGTTATTCTCTTCTTCAAGAACATTGTGCAAGGAAAACAAATTCATTTCTGTAAAATATAATTTACATTTGATATTACCTACTATTTATCAAGTAATTTGAGTTTATCAAGAACTTATAAAGAGAAAGCTAAACTGGAGAAACTAAATCTTAAGGAGAGATCTTCATGAAGCACACTTTCTGATCATTTCTAGCTCTTGCAGGAAAAGGTTCTGTTAATCTAGGTTCAATTCACCATGGCCTGATGGCCAGCACTGGCCTGGCTTCACTTGTCATGGAGCATTTCCCTGCTGTCACACACAGCTGCTGGAAGCAGTCAGCAAGAAGGAGAAATGATCCTGCAGGCAATTACATGTGTCCTCCCAGACGAGTTTCAAACAGCAGAGAGGTTTTGAACTGAGCCCATGCAGAACAAAGCACAGCTACGTAGTGACCCATGTTTCATCTGGACTGCTGCACTTGATGCTACGTGGAGACTATGGAGCTTTTTAATGTGTGCAGCCACATAAACCCAGGCAAGGGATAAGGGTCATGGCTTACTGGGACTAGAATTGTAACTGCCACCCAGAAGTACTGTTTTTCCGCTGTGGCAGGTGACAACACCCTCCCCAGACCCACTGCAGGCATATTTTCTATTACAGCCATCTGAAACATTCACTACAACTGGCAGATATTTTCAAGGTTGCAGCAGCAAGTTGACAAGCTGAAAGCAGATGATTTCTGCTGCTAAAACATTTTAAGGAGGAAAAAAAATATGGCATGCTAATATTACTAGGGATAACTATATTTCTGACTTCCCCCTGGTCTTCTCAAATACACTCCTCATTATCCTGCCTCCACCTTTGGTGTCTAACTACCATCCCTCCCTAGGAATGAGAGCATGAAGGATGGAGGGAGGTTGCTCTGCTCTCTCGGTTGGTTTTGAATGCTGCTCCCCAGCTAGCAATGCCAGCCACTATTCACTCTAGACCAACAAAGTCATAAAATTAAATTTTAATAACTGTAAAGTAAGGTTCAAGAAGATGTTGCCATCTCTGGTCCTGTACAGTGTCCTTTATGCTTTTGAAAAATTTGACACTGATATGGCCTAGAACTAGGGCTACTTTATTTTCAAGTATGAATGATAAATGCTCAAAAGGTGTGCAGATGTGGCACTTGGGGACATGGTTAAGTGGTAAACAGGGTCGTGTTGGGCTAAGGGCTAGCCTCAATGATCTTAGAGTCTTTTCCAGTCTTAATGACTGTATGATTCTCATAAAGATTGTATTTGTAGGTCTGTATTATTACATCCTGTAAGTGGGCTATCCACCATCATTTTGTCCACTACAGCCTTCCCAGCAAGTGAGTCCAGCCTGAACACAGACCCAGTGAACTGGTGCATATACCAGTGTGCAAGCTGGCTACCAATTTAGAAATTTGACTGATAGAGCTCCCCTTTCACAACAAAACAGAATGCCATGAACCTCTCAGCTCTCTGCTGATGTGACCCTGCAAGGAGAGGCCATGGACATCATACTGAACACTATACTTGGGGCTGCTCATTGGATCTACAACTGGGGGAAGACCTGAGCCAAAGTCCTCTGAATGTGGGACCAAGAGTTTGAGAGGCAAAAAAAGCAGAAGAAACATGATTGCACGGTTTTCGGACAAGAAGACTTCATTCCTCAGATCATTCTATCCTTGATTTAAGGTAAAATGCAAAAGTGAAGGTGATAGAAGATGACTTGTGGCATTAAAATCAATTTCTTATTTCCCCTATTACCTTTTACAAAACTAGTAAGTTTAAAGCTTCTGCTTGCTTTGACACTGGGGTCCAAACAAATATTTCCATGGTTAAGTGAAAAAGAGCTCTGAGGTTTATTTGGAGAAATAACAACAAGAACCACCAAAAGAAACAAAACAAGAAAGCCCGAAGCTACTCACTCTGTTACAGACAGTCTCTCCCCTCTTTTTCAGGCTTCCTCTCATTGCTTCTCTTGTGCAGCTGTCTACACTACTTAAACCTTAGACCCCCACCCCAAAGCATTGTCGCTACAGATTAAATTTTTTTACAATTTAATACAGCAGGCAAGGAGTAGTATGAAGGGAGAATCTTTCTTTTTTTAATGAAAACAAATGAATTAACTCCAATTGCATTCTCTGAAGAAAAAGCAACTGGACAAGAAATGGCCTGAAGTTATGCCTGGGGAGGTTTAGATTAGACAATCAGGAAAAACTTCTTCACAGACGGGGTTGTCAAGCACTGGAACAGGCTTCCCAAGGAAGTGATTGAGTCACCATCACTGGAGGTATTTAAAGGACAAGTAGATATGGCACCTAGGGACATGATTTAGTGGTGGACTTGGCGGTGCTGAGTTAACATTTGGACTCGAGCATCTTAGAGGTCCTTTCCAACCTCCACGGTTCCGTGATTCTGAAGTCACTGTTTCTGAGTGCATGGAAGTTGCCAGACCCAAACTTAACTCGGATCCAGGAGTAAAGAGCCTGATTTTGAGAAGATACAGCTTGTTTTGCACTCAGCTGGACAGCTCCATACTCTGCAGTGCATGCCGTGCCCCCACTGCCCTGGGCCTTCGCCCCTGAGCACTACAGGGGCAGCAGCAGTACAGGCTGCTGATGCCATGATGATGTTTTGCCTTTTTTATTTACCCCTTTCATGCCCCTTTCTATAGCCTTTTATATAGCTTTAATGTATCCCCAGGGCTTTCAGCCCACATACTTGTAATTCCCCAAGTCTGATAACCTAGCTGAGTTCCAATGCTCTGTGAAGCCAAGAGACTGGCAGCCTCGCTTCTATGGGTCAGAAAGCCCCGGACACCAAGGTCCTTTCTGGAACACGTCCTGTAAACTAAGATAGGCCCATCCAGGGGGGGACTCCTCGGAACGGGGGGTTCATCCAACCCTCTCATTGGGGAGCCTTTGATAGATATGCTAATTTGCAAGCTCTATAAATTATATACACGGTCTATCGTGAGTGTGTATTCCGGTGTGCATTTTGGTGCACTCCACCTGGAAGTGCTGCACCTAAGGATCCTTAAATAAATACAGAAGTAAAAACCCCTTTTCCCTTTAACCATGTGTTGGCTCTTAATTTTAAGACCAGGATAAGGCATCACTGCAACTTATGTTTCTCTCCCTCTCCCTTACCCCATTTACTTCTGCAGCCATGTATCTATTCAGGTTACTCTCAGCTCTGCCATACAAGAGCTCCTGAAATGGGAAGTTACAAAGGAAACACATTATTTGCTTGAGAGGAAAGCATGGCAGACAGAGGGTTTTTTTTTGGTGGGGCTCCTCTCTTTAAGAGAGAAGACAAACCTCTCAAAGGCAACAGCTCAGCTGCACAATTTGATAATCAGGGAATTTCAATAAAACTCCCTGCAGCTGGGAAACACTACCCACTCCCAAGCAATGCAGCCCTCCACACCAGTGCTTCTCGCTGCTGTGCAAAACGCCGTGCTACAGAAGCACAGGGGTTTTGTGCAAACCAAAGCTTGTGAAGTGACAGCTAAGCTGCAGCCTGCCCGTTCTGGGTGCAGCCTGTACAACATGCAGTGGTCAGCCATTTTGAGCAAAGATTTGCGCCTTGGATGAAATCCTTGAAGCTGTTGAGGTCCACAGGGCAATGGGCAAAGACAGAGCCCGTGCCTGGCTGCCTTCCCCCACCACTGCTCCCACAGGGAGCCACAGGCATGCCTGGAGAGGCCTGGGCTCTGGTAACTCTGCTGTGGTATGTCACTTCTCATAGATGCCCAGTGGTTTTTCATCCCCTGCTTAGACAAATGTCTGGCATCTGGATCAAAGCCAGCTGGTGTGGATCCAACTCGGATAAACTGGAACTGTTGGCCTGCACAGGGATGCACTGGGATGAATATCCGGATGCAACATCTGTTCCCTATTGCACATCTTCCCAAATCGCCATTGATCGTCAAACATTAGGCTTCCCTTTGTTCTAAGATTAACCCAGCAAACAGATGTGTTAGCAACCCTCTAAGACAGAAGGGTTTGTCTGTATGGGACATAGCCCATGTTATTAATGAAAAAGGCTGACAACCCAGGTGCCCTCCAACTCAGCAGAAAGGGAGAATGGCTAGAGAGAACAAATGAACAGTCATCTAGGAAAAAAAAAAAAAATCCAGGTTTGGGAAACAATTTATTTGAAATTCCTGAAGACTGGAAGAGAAGATAACTGTGTCTGCATCAGAACTAGAAACCTGTGTGCTAGACAGAAGCTGTCAGAACAATTAATGTATAGGGAAAAATTTAAGCTGAAAATAATAGGAGTACTGGGGTGAGAAGAAAAGCATAATTAGATCGTTAAAACACATAATTAAGACTTGTTGAAAAAGGAGTATGACTAAGAACAGTTTAGGGGATTATATACCATGTAGAAGTGCTTTTCCTAGTTTACAAGTCACTGATATTTCATTGATACTGAGAGAACATAGAAGTATATGGTGATGCACAGAAACCACAAGCTATCAGGTAAAGAGATCTACTATAAAGAAAAAAAATGTGTTTGGCAAAATTAAAAACCAACAAAATCTCTGCAATACTTTTACGAAGAAGAACCACAACTGTCAAAAACAATGGATGACAATATATTACGATGATAACACTGTATTTCTAATTCAACAATAATTTAGAATGATGTTAAACTGATAGCAAGGTAGGAGTCCACTATCAGCAGGTCTGGATGACTTTGATTCAACAGCTAAGCCAAAAAGCTCTTGGATCACTAATACTGATTTTCAGTAACACTTTTGTAATAGTGTTCATTTTCCATTACTAAACTTTTTTTTTTTAATTAAGATCAATATTTATCTACAGGCTGCTCAAATTTAAATAGGATTAATTCCTTAATTTATGGAAATCAAAGGCTTGTGTTACACAAGTCATACTACAGAATCACTGCAGACATTTTTCAAGTATTTGACTGGCATATTGAAGATAACCAGAGCAACCAGTGATAAACAGCAAGATTAAGGGGCATCAGGCAGTTTATTCCAGAGACACACACTGTGTATTTAAAGTAATTAAAAGGTACACAGAGGTAACCATTACTGCTGAACTGCACTGCTGTCAAAGCCACCAACACACGACGGTGCCATACAGGAATTCTGTGGCCCCAGACAGACGCTGAAGAGCTGAGAAAGTCACCTGAAGGTGAGGCAGGAGGCCTGATGCACTGGCCAACAGCCCAGCTGCACCATGGAGTGCCAGAAAGTGACAGGGAGGCACATCCAGCCCCCGCTGAGGGATGGACAGGCAGCAAGGGGACATGGCAAAGGGAGGGAGATGCCCCTGCCTAGCCTGAAGGAGCAGGAGAGGCTCTGGTGCCTCTTCCTTAACCCCAGACCTGCACCAAAGGGACACCAGCAGCAGCACTCATACTCTCCTGCTGGACAGAGAGGGGCCAGTCTGCTGCATGGTACCACACAGACTGCATGTGAATTACGAGATTTGACCAAAACAGTGCTGGGGAGTTATCATGAGTTTACCAGATGCCTGCATGAAAGGAACAGGCATCTCAGTTTGGGAAAGCATGGACTGCATGCTCAGCCAGAACACCCAAATTAGACTGGATATTAAAAAAATTTCTTCAGGAAGAGTTGTAAAGCATTGGTACAGGCTACTCAGAGAAACAGTTGAGTCACCATCCCCAGATGTATTTAAAAGATGTGAAGATGTGGCACTTTGGGTCATGTTTTAGTGGTGGACTTGGCAGTGCTGTTTTAATGGCTGGACTCAGTAAGTAAATACTGAAGGCCTTTTTCAGCCAAAACGATTCTGTGATTCTACAAAGATGCTAAGTAGGTGCAAAGAGTACCACAGATGAGGATTAGAAAGCCCTTTCCCACTCTCCCCTCTCCCTCCATCCCTCAAAACCTCTATAAAATTCCAAATTAATTGTGGGAGAAAACTCATCCTAAAGCAGTTCACATTTAAGGACAGGACCCTTACAAGTCATTTCTGTGCTGTCCTGGAAGGCAGACGTGTGATTAAGAAACTGACACTGATTTCACTATCTATGCACAGCTTACTCTATATAAGCAAACAGAGGGCTGTGCTGGTCTGCTGAGTGTGTGAGCATAATCCTCACACAATACATGAATGAACTGCCACTGTCTTTCCCTAAGAACCAGCAAACAAGGGAGGGAGAGCCACAACCACAGACAAAACCTAAGAACAAAGCAGAGAGAGAGGCTGGAAGAAGCATATTTCACCTCTGAAAACACATGGGAACGGGTCCATAAGGAGCCACTGCTAGAAACAGGCAGCCTTCCTGGTGAGGAGGGACAAACCATGGCTGTGGTCATTGGCAAAATGTTTCTTGTGCATCGGGAAAGACAGAGCTACCCACTTCCCTTAGCCTGCCCTAAGCATAGAGGGAGGAGGAAGTCTCCTCCTGCAGCCTTCAGGAAGATGCAGGGCAAGGCAGCAGCTCCATCCTTCCCTGTGCTTGGAAATGATGAACAGTTTATGTGAACAGGGTTGCACAACACAGTGTGTGTGCAGGAGTATGTTTATCTTCTGCTACAAAATTGAACAACTGCTGGTACCGCTGTTCTTGGAGAGGCCACTGCACAACAATTCCATCTTTTTTTCCCCTGACTCTCTCAACCATTTCAACTTCCAGCAAAATTAAGTTGTCTGAAGTTGCCCAACTCCAGGCATGCACAACAAAGATACATGAAAAAGACACGTACAAAAAAATCCTGTGCATTAAAGGCTGATGCACAACTATTTCTGCTCTAGTAAATTTATTTTGCAGATGGTAGGAGCTTCCTAGTGCTCTTAGTAACAGCATGAAGTATATACTACACTTTTATTTTCCTTAACTGCAAAAAATAAACAATCCATGTCACCTCCCAAGGATGCACTACCTTCTTGTCATACCGTGAAGTCAATAATGAAGACCAGATGTTTGAAACATGGGTTTTGCATCTTGGGACATGAGGTAGCAGATGAAAAGCACAAACAGGTGAGAACATGAATAATATTGCCCACCAAGATGACTCACCAGCATTCCCCAAACACAGCTGGCACACAGTCACTTGGCACATACTCAACTGGTATGTATTGATATAGCATTTTGTTTCCTAAATTAAAGATTCTCATGTGTTCTCAGTTGCAGAATACACAACCAGACAAGCACATGCTGGCACAAAAGATTACGTGAGAAAACAGGAAAACAGAATAGTCAGCAAAATATATCTGAAATGTGCCAAATAGTAGCATCATTTGCCTGTTCCCCAGGGAGATGTGAACTCCTGTGTGCAGAAGCTGTTAAATAGATGATTATTTATTGGGAAGTTAATACAGCATGGTTACAAGCATTCCATGCCAGCTGACTAGGTACACAACAACCTCTACTTAGCAGAAGAGAAACTGCATCCACATAATCGAACACTGGAACAAAACCCTGGTAGTTTCAGCAGGAAGAGTGAAGAGGTTAAGCAAGGCAAACCATCCCTGCCTTAGGCATAGAAGCTCCAAGGACCCCTTGCAAGCCAGACAAGCTCCAGTGAAGCCAGAGAAGGAAGCACCCACTTCAGCACCTCAGCACAGAAAACCCACTCAGCAACACAATGAAGTTTCACTCCCAGGCCATTGCAGACCTGTATAAAGCAGGGGTCCCTCTCCTCTCACAGGCTCTCTGACCAGAAGGGATACAATAGAAACTGACACTCAGGGGGATCATTTTCACCTTCAGAATTACTACACAACTGAAAGCATACAGACAGATCTGCAGCACGTCACTGCAATTACTCCTGCTTTCATTCTTGATGGATGTGTCAGTTTTCATCTTCCACAAGACCATAGAGACCAAGACACCTCTCTGAACCCCCACAACTGCATCATCCTGGCTCAGCTGCCAGTGATGTATCAGAAAAGGGATTGAATACACCACCTCAGAAGGCTGAGTCTATACCTTCTGAGAATATAAGACTTCAGTGGGAACCACCAGTTCTTGGTTTGCAACTCCCTCCAGGAAAACGGAGGAAGCAATACATCTTCTCTCATATGTGATTATTATATGACATGTTTGTAAAGCTGCTATCATAAACCAGCTGTTTGGTAAAGTGTGATATTCTAATTACATACTCTGATGCAGTTGTCTGGTTTACGTGGAGATATTGTATATATTCCAAAATATAAATTACATCCCTTTTACTGGGAAGTTTCAAGTGATTTTTCATACAAGCTCTAGATTAGAACTGGACTGATGACAGTTTTGAACATGAAAAGTAAACCAAAAAGAAGTTTTAAAGGGAGGAAGAGTTTCAATGGAAAGAAACAGATAATGCTGAAAAATAATACAGTAATAAATGTCTTTTTGGGTCAACCTGAAGTACTATTTTTGATCCAAAATGCAATGCTTCCTTTAATTTTCAAGTTATTTAATCCTTAAAAACATGTTTTCTTTAAGGAAAAAGAAATACAGTAAAAAGCTCCAAAATATTTTGAAAGGAAAGAGGACAGATCTAATTTTGAAAATGCTGAAATAAGACACTGCAGCATCTGGGGAAATCATCTTTCTTTTTCAGTCAAAATTACTGGCAGTAATCATCCTTGAAAATGCACATACTTCTGATCTCTATCTAACTCTGCTTCTCAGCAGATTTATGACTTGTCAAAGAAGACTTTTCCCAGCTTTATTCATAAAGACTGAGGTAATTATCACTTTCTCAGCCTATACAAGAATGAATGTGTTGCTAATCAAGCCGGTGGGAATTAGAGGAGGTACAAAGCAGTTTGCACAACTCTCACAATTATTCTGGTGAATTTTAAATTATATTAGAGCATCACTTTCAATAGTAGCAGTATAATCCCTCCCCAAAACTAAATGGAACAAGAAATCACACACGACATGAGAACTATCAGAGAAAATGCAACAAAACACCTTTCTTCACCCATAGACAAAAGGGCCATATCCTGCCATCCCATTACAAATCTGACAGCACAATATCCTAACCAACACAGATGAACTGGCGGGATGAGTGGTGGTTTAGTTTTGTCATTTTATGTCTGTTTTCAAGCAATGTGACCTCATCCATTTAAATGCCATAGTTGGCTAAGTTGGTATTTTCCAATGTCTGCAGTTATACCCAGATGACTCATTTAAAATGACTGCTACTAATATGTGCACCAGAGGCATTGCTTTCTATAAATGTCAAGTATCAGTGATATCCAATAAAACAAGCTACAAGCACTTAATGCTGTGTAAAAAAGGTTGATTAATACTTTCAGAGAGTATTTTATACCCAACAAGGAATTTGTCAAATCTGAAAGGTGCAAAAGTACTACTGTTACTTAGAAAACATAAATTCATTTCTGTCAATTCATGATTGCTACAGCTGAAAGCTGATTTTTCAACTAAGATAAAATACATTCTATTTGATAAATACATTTATAAAGTACATATATAGCCTTTTCTTTTCACTGGGCTGGAGCTTATTACAGTATTTTGGCATTCTTATTAGGCATTAGTCCTGTTCAGGAATTTACACATGGTAGATGGTTCTGCATTAATAATGGAAAGCCAGGTGACACATACTGGATTCTAGGACCCCCATGTTGACCCAGGTACACTGGGAAAAAGCATCCCACTGCTGTTCAGACAATACTGAGATTGTAATAGTCTTTGCCTTTGTTCCATCTATTTGTGGACACTAAGAGGTCAACGAAACAATTTTGCACCCAGGAATGCATGCATTGTACTGGGGTACATGACTTAGTACTACTTTTCTTTTCTGATACAGGACATTTGGGTTTCTCCTCTCTTGATATTATTGTACACCAATAAAATATATCACAGTCAAAATTATAACTGTCTAACCATAACTGATCTGTCCAACACTTAAAAGAAATTAGAGAACAATGAGGTACAAAAAGCTTCAAGAAAACTAAATTCCCTTTTCCACCGAAATACCTCACAATCTACCAGAACCATAAAACTAAACAGATAATATTTCCAAATAAACTAGTTGAGGAACTTTATAGTTCAGCACTGTACTTAAATATACCAAGCCAATGAGATTTAAGCAATCCTATAAAGTTCAGTTGTGTGCACTTTAATGGTATCCTGAGTTGGAGGTGGTTGTCTTAATCCAGTATCTAAATATTAACTGTAATATATTACAGTGAAAATCTTGCAAAAACTTTCTACAGAAATGCTGCTATGCCTCATTATGCAAATATATACAGTCAGGAATGCCTTGCAGGGACTCTTAAATTGGCACTGATACAAGTTCCATTATAACCCATCCCAGACAGCTGAATGTTGGCAGATAAATTTCCACACAACATTTAAGATGAAGAAAAACAACAACAAACTTCAAACTTTTGAGAGATGGAGTTTCCATCTGCCACATTCTATAAAGACAAATGCCAGTGAAAACCACATTTGTTTTTATTGTACCACAGAATTTGAACTATCAGCAATGAGATTCAAGACAGCTTGAAGGATAGATTCAATGTTGATGCTGGATACCTACACGGAGACTTCATAATGGCTTTTGGGTCTCCAGATTCCCATAATGCGACCCTAAAAATCCTTGCTCAGTGCCACCTCTGAAGGCACACACCTCTCCACAGAGAGAGCAAACCGTAATTTCCATGTAAAATGAGGTCCCATAATACCTGAAAAAACAGTTTCTGCATCTTGTTTTTTACAAGATGAAGCAGCTGGAAGCATTTGATCATAATTCAGAAATTTTAGGCCTCCCCCTGCCTACATAAGTCTATCATATCCTTGTTGAGTTTATTCTGAGGGGTTTTTTTGTTTAGTTGGGTTTTTTTGTTTGTTTTTTGAGGTTTTTTTTGCCAGGAAATTTAATTAAATCAGACCTTGAAGGATTTTAAGAAGACTCTTTGTCATTGACTGGATAAACTGCCTATTAAAGGAAATGTGACCCACTGTTCGGGTGGCATTTCAGAAGAAGGATACAAATATAGTTTTACCTGCAATCTCTTCTACATTGCAGCAGTGAAATACTCCAGAAGGACAAGTCAAAAAGACCCTTCCCCAGGAAGGCCAAGTTCCTGTAAGATGTAAAGGGTACAATTTTTCTTCTGCTTTCTCTCATCTTTGCCCAAAACTTTGTCAGTACAAATTGCATTACTGTGTACCATGACAAGAAAAAGAGTACATACTATCACAACCACTGCAGTGGTGTGACTCAGGGACTACTTTTGTCATGTGCAGGTGGAAGGTATAGGTTTGAATCCTTTAGGATTAAAGAGTGGAACCTAAGTCCCCATATACTGAAGAAATGGAAAATCACACGGGGGGCACATATATTTTTAAAGAAAAGAGTGGCTTCTTCCATTCCCAATCTTATTTAAGTTTAAGAAAGGGTATGTATGGGCATGCACCTTCAGAAGAGAAATGCACAGGCTGGGGAGCTGGGGTGGAAAACACTGAATTTCTGCAGACTCTAGAGAAGCCTCAGCTCACCACACTCTCAGAGTTACCCACTGGCTGATTCAAGCTAAATGCAAGTGGTGTGCCAGCAACACAGGAGCTCTTGCTGACACCTTAGTCCGGATGAGATCTCACCTTGTAATGGCCAATTCTCTGGTACACTGCATAGGGAACATGGGCTTCTAACAGGAGTCCTGTGAGTTCAGGGTCAAGCATACTAGAGATGCACCTACTTTCTCAGTATCAAGGTGCAGATCTAGCCCGAAATGACAAAAGGAACATTTTCAAAACTAATGTGGGTACTTACGCCTCTAAATCTCAGTGAAAAACCCTGTTAGATTTCACCTGCCAGCTTTCCCACACTTACTGTTAAAAGTATTTCTTGTTTATTTTGTTTGTTTTTTGACATACTTCATTGGGTAGTTCCTTCAAACAGAGACTTTTTAAAGAACCTGAACTTTTTTTGTTCAGAAATGTAAGATGTAGAACAGCTAAAACAGTATCAGCTACATTTCTAAATCTTACATATGCAATGGATTTCTAATATTACATTTATTAGTCCAAATTATTTTATATGCAGGTAAAAGATGCCTCAAGTTATTCCCTCGAGTACATCCTTATTTTCATAACAGGCAAATACCTAAAGGCTGTTAAGATGAATTTATTAATTAAACATACTATGGAATACAGAAGAAGTTTCATCACTGCCATTTTACTTAGCACTGGAAAAGACTTAGAGCACAGGCTCAAAGGCCTGTTGCTCTTGCAAACAACCTTCCTCTCTAGAAGCCAAACTTCATAGAAGTCTGAATCACCGGGAAAATTACAAAGATTCTTACACATGACTTGGAAACACAATAGATAATGAAACCACAACAGTGTTAAAAAAGCAGACAGGCCAAGGTGCCTTTTCTTTGGTTTTTTTTTCCGGTATTCTCTGAACTGTTAATCTCAAAGCAAGAAGAAATCTGAAGTGCAACATGTCCTAGCCTCCTAAAGTTCTGCAGAGGAAACGCAAGTGTGAAACTTGAGCTCTTTTGAGAAGGTTTTGAAAACCTGAATTCATAAAACTTACACAAAAAATGCTACTATTTGTTTTGAGGGGGATTTGATTCAACAAAGTAGGAAATACTAATAACACAAAATATTGGCAAGTTGAAGGATGAGTTGCAGAAGCTCCTAATTACAGACTAAATACTTTTGCCATATCTTGCTATGATCTATGAGAATGTTCTCTAATGTAAGAACCTGAAGTTGTCACAGTGCCTGAGCCATTGCAGTTGGACTGGATATCCATACTCAGATGTGGGGAGGGCATTTGTAAGACTGAAAAAAAATACACTTGCCATATGCCAAACGTTGGTCTAATGCTCAGTATGTGCTTCTGCAACAGCAACTCAGAGTATAATGGGTGTCACCAAATAAGTTTTTCAAGGTTCTTTCACAGTAGTTCGATTCTCTTGGGGCTGATTTTGCCTATAACAAGTTTAGTATCTCTCAGAATGTGCAAAAAGACAAAGCGTTATGTATATGCATGCCATATGTGCTTTTGTGTACGTGTATAAATGCATATCCATCCAAATGTGTCACCTACTAACACATGCTTGCTGTCTTACTACCTGCATAAATATGGTACAGTTTTTTAACAAATACCAAAGATAGTCATAGTAATGTGCAAGCATAATGCTGCAAAGCCACCAAAAAGACAAAAGCAGAATGCATAATGAAGTGAAGTGCTGCTTCTTCCTGCAAGTAATTACATTTGCATAAGAGCAACTCCAAGCACTATCATTTATCATTTCTGGGGATGGAAATCTATGGCTGTATGTTACATATTCTATCCAATTAAGAACCCTGCTGCAGCATTAGAAATGTTTGTTTTAGCGTATACAATATTCTTGAAAAGTTTTCAAGAAATATGAAAAACATACAGCTACATCTCTTGCAGTACTTCATAATTTACCAAGCACCCTCAGTTTGAAAGGTAATAACAATGCAACTGGCTGCCAGCCTAATCTCCCTAATGACCTGCATTTCACAGTTGTTAACACAGTTATCAGAGTCACACTACCAACAGAATTCTGACGAAATGAAGTGGGAACGACAGCAAAATACTTCTCAATACTTATTTTAATGTGATTTTTTCCAGTGAGTTCTACTGTTTCTATTAAGATGCAAGCTGCAGCAGTATTTTCACTGGAGTGCAATTTTTCAAATACTTATGCAGATGCTTGGAGAATCAAACCCTACAAGACTAATTAATGTGCACAAAATTCAGATAAAATTATTCATATATAAATAACTTTTGAAAGAATTATCACATGCAAACATACTGGATGGCTCATGCTAATACACAGAAGATAATTAAAACATAGACTTATGAAGTAAAACTCATTAAGAACCAGCTATAAAACGGAATGTGATCTTGTTTGAAATCTTTCATCTTTTCAATCTTTGAAAATTTTCTTCATCCCAAGGAATTTAGCTTCTACTAAAGCTGGGTGTAATTTAATGCCCAATTAGAACGTCACCTGAATGCCTTATATACAGCACTCCTCTATCCGTGGCACAGTAAAAATCCCTGTATTAAAAACTGCTAGCAAGTAAAATGTCAGAATTTTATACTTTATGTTTTATTAACTTCCTTCAAAATTAGTCCAATACTTAATCTGTGCCCACCCACTACTTCTGCATGTACAGAAACAATGAGTATTTGCAATTTTTTTAAGTCCTTGCAAATTTGTGTGTCACAGAAATACAAAAGGTCTTCCAGTGTTAACACCTATGTTAAGTTCCAGCCTGGTATATAGACTGAGCCACTTAGTACTTCACTTACTGTACTGTTCATTCAGAAGCTAAAGCTGAGTAGGGCATAAAATGAGTTTTTCAAGGTTCCTTCATGGCTTTTGGGACTCATTCTGCCTTTAACAATTTTTAAAACCCTCGTGATGCTCAGAAACACACAACAGTTCCTTTCATGGAAACCTGTATCAAACTGCACTTGTATCCAGCTTAATATTTCTCTTTTACCCTAGGTGCCTAAACCAAATAATTGTGGGAGGCCATGAAAAACTCTCAAAGACACGGTGACTCGCCAGTCGTCTTTCAGCCAAAATTCTTCTATGATTCTCTCTCCACCTCGCTACCTGTTTTTAAGGTAACAAAAGAAAGGTCACTCTAACCTTCAAATAAAATACACAAGCATTCATTAATATCACATGCTTCCCATCTTTCAGATTTTATAAAAGTATAGTTGATGTTTCCCACTGTGTATAATTCCTTGTGGAATCCTTTTTTCAGCACTGAAAACCAGAATTATTTCAGTGAAAAACTGGTGATTAATCACGATCAACTGTCACAACTAATTTAACTTAAATTCTAGGAAAAGCTTTTGTATACAATCCAAGTAAAAACATACATTTTAATGTGTAGGTGAAGAAACAATAGCATACCTAATGTCCTTTTAATTTTTTTCCACTGAGAAAGTAGATTCCCCAGCTTTAGAATACTAAACTATTGTTTCTTTGTACAAAGTTATTTACAAAACTACATGAAACACAGATATTTTTGGCATTATTTTTGAAATGCTTTCATTTATTGGTATTTCTTTGACATGAGTCCTATCAGTTTACAGGACTACATTTAAGTGTTTCAACTGAGAGGACACATCTTTAGGAAGAACTCATCATATCTGTTTTCCCTCTGTATAGAATGCATCAGATCTTATAAAAAAGCTGAGCTTACTTCAAAACTGGGTGGGGAAAGAACTTTGTGCCTTGGAAGAAGGAATTTGCTGCACATTCTTGATACATTTCAGAAAAGAAGATGGATGGACAAACTGAGAGAAGCCATTGGAGCACTACAACAACATGACTGGTACAAAAGGCAGAGAACTGCAGTATAACACTGTGTATTAGGCTGGTACAGCTGCCTGTACTTATAGCAATGGTAAAACTACTAACATGGTGTAATTTAACGCAGTGTAGCTTTCCTATCATCCTAATCTGCAGTTATATCCCTTTTCATATCCATCTTTAACAAGATTATTAAGGCAATTTGTTAGTTGTCATCACTGTTCTTTCAACTCTTGGCTTAAGTACACTATACAATTCACAATGCTAGGATGTGGTAGGAACCATGCACTGAGCAGAGAGTTAGAAACCAGCAAATAAATGAAATCTACAGTTTAAAGTTTTGGGCTGCCACAAGGAAAGCTGCATATATCCCCCAGGAAATTAAAGCTATTATCAATTACTTGATTGCTTAACAGAATCGTCCACTTTTATTACAATTGGACCAAAAGCCCTGTAAGTCCATACCAGTACTTAATGATGCATTTAGGAAACTAACATTGCATTAATAATTTGAAATGTTTCATGTTTGGAAACAGTTGAATGACTTTGGGTCTATCCTCTGCTCAGAAAAGATGTAACTGGATATGCCATTCTCCTGATTGATATATGCCTCCACAGATAGAACTCTGACATTTCTATACATAACATAAATTATTCAACATATGTGTGAAAGTGACATTATTTTACACTGGGTGACATGATATTGAATGGCTATTTCCAACTGCAGCAAGACTTTAATTCTGGAAACATTTAATTTATCTTTCACTAATACCTAGTGCAAAGCAACCAGGATATCTAGTGAAAAGGAGATCAAAACCAAAATCAATGGAAAAGAAGTATTTCTATAGAGTCATGTATCCTAGTAGTCAAACCAAAAACTCACAATCTGGAGATACTGATGTCTTCTCAGCTAACATCTGTCACTCGGAGTCCCTCTCCTTACAGCTGCTTCTGGAAAGCTCATTTGCTGTCTTACACTTGAATGTCAGGACCCAGAGTCAAGGTTAAGGATTACGTATCTTTCCTTGGCTCCCAAAATTTTAAGCAGGAAGTGTGGCCAGGCAACATGAGGCTCTGCTCATCCCCATCAGATTCATCCTCACAGCGTTTGTTTCCTGTGGTGGTCTAAATCCAGAAAGCCCCACAGGCAGTGCAGGGGAATTAAAGCACAGAAGTCCCACACTCCAGTCCTGAGGTGAAATCATGGCACCCTGGCTCAAAAGCAAACTACCACAAAGCAGGATAACATTTCTAACCTTACCTTTAGAAGGCTCTAAAAAAAAAAGAAAGAAAATACCAGCATCAAATGATTTTTGCCACATCATGCCCTAGGCTGGGGTTGTATCACTGTCTTTGTCTAATATCCCTGGACAGAGGATGAAAAGAGACTGGAAACTCACTGAGAGCCTATAGGAACTGCTGAGTATAAAGAGGGGACTTGGTTGGACCACAGCTGCTGATGATGCTTTCCTTGTATTTTATCCAAGACACATGGCTTCACAGTTTGTGTATGCAAATAGGAGCCACTCCTGCTCCTGAAGTCAGAGTAAGGAGAAAATAAGTATAGACAAGAAATGCAAATGCAGTGTACACAAAAGCTGTTACCTTTTAACTTCTTTAATATATAACCACAATTGCCTTAAGGCACAAATATCAATCCCTTTTACACTATGAAAATAGTGTCTGATAATTTGAGTTATTTTCTGCACAGCAAACTAGGAGACAAAATTCTGGCATCTTATAAAAATCAAAGAAAACGCCTATTTAAAATAAATTATTACCATTACATTACTGTAGCGTTTGCCAAATCAGTTAAAGGACACATTTTACTCTGAAGAGGCTCCCTCAAGAAACAAAGGAATAGGCAATTTAAAAAAAAAAAAAAAAAAACCCTTACAAAACTGAACAGAGGTGATCTCAGACACAGACTGGACACAAGAAAACACAAATGTTTAGTGCTAAGAACCTACAAAATCCCAGCACCCCTCTGCCGAATGGCTGATGTGGAATAGAGTGCAGCAGCAAGAGATGTTCATCAAGCATGATGCCACATGACCATGAGGAATCAAAAGTATTTCCAGATAAAATAGAATATTCTTGACCATCCTTAGAATGAAAGACTGTCACCATCCTCTTAATTCTTTCTTGCTTAAAATGAAGAGTTATAATTATGTAGTGTTGTAAGAATGAACATTCACAAAGTCTAACTTCCACAATTCTCTCATCATTCTCCCCTCAAGAGTGTTTTTCATTTTGCTTATAAATACAAATATCAGTTTAAAAAAAAGACAAAACAAAAAATGTATTATAGAATACAACAGTGATTAAAACTACTTTTTAGGGGAT
Organism: Daphoenositta chrysoptera; assembly: GCA_013397915.1. NCBI lineage: Eukaryota > Metazoa > Chordata > Aves > Passeriformes > Daphoenositta > Daphoenositta chrysoptera. The sequence goes on along the minus strand of VZRO01003914.1, from coordinate 1,853,079 downwards.
CTACAAAATCAAGTTTGAAAAGAATATACAGTCAACTCAACAGAGCATCAAAAACATGGCTCTCAAGCTGTCCAAAAAGTGAAGTTACCAATTTTTTATAATCTGAGAATTTCAGACATTACTTCAGCCAAAATCTTCATGATAACAGAAGGATAACTCTGTACAACTTCAATTCATAAAGCAATGACTACCAGTTCTCAATGGCAGCCCAAACTACTGCCTTGTGAAAACATTAACAATCCGAAATACAGCTACATAGAAGTGCTGTAAGATGTTCTGAATAAAACTATATGAAATGGTATAACTGCTAAGGTTTGAATACTGACAGTTTTAAGAGTTCAGTCAGAAAGGCACTTGATTTGTAGAGAGTGAAAAATATATTTATATATCTATATAAATACATAGATATAAAAATACTATCCCAGCTAGGTAACAGCAGTGTGAACTACCTGCATTTTGTCTGACAGCATCTTCCACTCCTGAGAATACTGCACTACAGCAGTATTAAGATGATTGCTGGAGAAATGGGTGAAACAAGCCATCATTTGCCAGAATATAAACCCAGAAATTAAATTACAGCCAACATTTCTCAAACTGCTAATGTTTTAAACAATTTTCTAAAATAGCCAAGTTCTACAACTAACTGACAGATACCTGTCACTTTAGTAAAATAGAGTTTTGAAGCATTATAAGCCATTACTATTAAGAAACTTTCTGACTCTTGATCAATGCACCTATGCAGCAACAACTTGTTAAAATATACATTATAAATTTATTATGCCTTAACAAATTACATCCAGATATAGCTGTGACATTTAATAACATGAAATGCCGGAGAACAGAGACATTTAAAGATGAGGGACTTTTTAATCCTTAGGTAAAGGACTTTAGGAGTGCATGTTTAGGGGATCAAGGACCACTTAAAGAATGAAGACTACTGAATGCTATAAAAAAGTTGGTGCATTTCTGCAGCTAAGGCTATGTGATGAACCCTCATGTCCACATGGTACTGTTCCTGCGGCATTACAGCTGGAAATAATCCAGGGATCACCCAAAGAGTTTGCCAACTACCACCCCTCCAAATTCCAAGCTGTGATTTCTTACCTATCCTGAGTGTGACAGATTTGACAAAGTTACAGAAATGCTCTCCCAACATTAACTATCACATAGCTGCCTGATCCCCAGTCTATCTCCATTGCACATAATGATATGGCTCTCCCATCAACTCATAAATGAAGTTCAGCTCCATTTCATGTGAGAATCACAGACCCAAAATCCCTTCCAAATCTCACCTGCCCCCTCTGTCCTCTGGAAAGGCCACCGCTCTTTCTTGTTTCAGTCAATCTAGATTGAGACTTCCCTCCATGGAAGTGGTGGGTGTTGGTCTCTTCTCCCAAGTAGCAAGTGATGGGAAAGAGGAAATGGCCTCAAGCTGTGCCCTGGGAGGCTTAGATTGAATATTACCAAAAATTTCTTCACAGAAAAGGTTGTCAAGCACTGCTACAGGCTGCCCAGGGAAATGGTGGAGTCACCATCCCTGGAGGTATTTAAAAGCCTAGCAGATGTGGCACTTCACCACATAGTTTAGTGGTGGATTTGGCAGTGCTGGGTTAATAGCTGGACTTGATGATCTTAGAGGTCCTTTCCCACCTAAATGGTTCCATGAGCCTACCACACAATCTTGCAGAAACTGTCTCACACATTTGGTCCATGGTTTTCTTGACACTTCTGGACCCATAACTTTCAGTCACCTCCTCAGACACGTACATCAGGAAAACACTTTTTGCTTAAACTTCTGGCATTTGGCTTCTAAAATCAAATCAGCTTCCTGACACAGCTTTTCTTCTGCTGATGAAGGAGCTCAGTTATGTTCCTTTCCTGGGGTTTTATGTCCTGCTTGACCATCTCCTGAAGAGGACCATATATGGATACTGCACCAACATCCTTAGCTACTTCTTACAATGGTTGAAGGACTGTTTCTTCACTGCACTTTCCAGCTACTTTTGGTGCCTCTACAGTTTAAGGAATTTTCTTTTTTTACTGTCTCTCCACCAAGATTCTCTTCCAACAAATATTTCATTCTTACACCAAATACTTCATTTTTACAAATGGTGTGAGAATTTAATTTAGTCTCACAAATGTCTCATGGCTTGGCCTGTCACTCCATCCCAGATTTCACACCATGTTTATCAGTGATTATTTGCACTGGCATATATACTTGCCAGTTGGTCATGTTGTCTCTGAAAAGTCTGGGCTTCATTTTAGGTAAAAGCTTTCATCCTAGCAGGCTTTGCTTTCATCCCTGTCTCTCAGAAGCCATACCATCCCAAGTTTCCACACCCAGCTACATGTTCTGAGCTTTGAGTGGGGCAGCGCTCCTCAGCTTTTGTTCTCAGAGCTACTTCTGAGCTTCACTAGCCAGGGTCAGCACTGGGGTGGAAAAGAAGAGCCAGATGAGCTTGTCTGTCCTATTCAACCTGTTCTTTAACATGGCAGCTTTGGCAAAGAATGCTATGGACAGAAAAGTGTTTAGAGACATGTAAGAGGCAACTGAATTTGAAAATCAAATGCAGGAAAAAAACTACTGACCATGTAAGTATTGATTTTCTTTGGGCTTTATTGTCCTTTTCACAGGGACCAGTGTTTTCTCTTGAAAAGCAATAATGTTTAAATCATGGAGATTTCTGGAATAGTAAGATAGTATTCCATGGGCAACAGATAAACAGGTTTCTGATTTCATCTACAGGTACTTTGCTAATAACATCCCAGGGAAAAAATCAAAAGCTTGAAACAAGCCTAGGATTCCCCACCATGAAAAGAAGCAGCAGCTGCAGTCAGTAGATACATCTGTCTAAGCCATCAAAGCAAATCTGTCTACCAGAGATGACCAATGCATCTGGGCGTGCTCCTATCTACACAAAACCATCACAAGGAGGATCAGCACCCCAGCACTGGCACTGCCTACTTTGGCAGACTGAGGAAAGTGAGGACACTCCCCTCCCAAGAGTCCTGCTCTATCTGTGCAGAGAGCTCATTCCTAAGGCAGTGACTCCCATCGAATTACACTGCACTTCAGCATTTCCTCCCAAAAAAGTGCTTGAGGTTAGCCAGCAGCACCAGTACACCAGCACAGCCATGCTGCTCATCAAATACAAAGCATCTATAGCTGTCTCATGTATAATACAACCATTATATAAATATATATAAATACATGCATACCTATGTATCTAAAGCTTCAACATCAGATCCTGGCCAGCTTTTCCTTACCAAAAGGATCTTTTTCTTCTTACATCTGACACCTGGGGCTAGAGCACAGTATGGATTCAGATTTTCAGCACTTGCACCTACAAATTTAGTTCCCCAAACTTTGTTGGAACATCTATGCAGAATGCTGTCAAAACCAAATCTGAATCAGAAACAGAGAAATAGATTTGGATGTGCTTATTGGCACAGACACCAACAAAGGAGAAGCTGAAGAGAAGGAGGCCAAGAACAAAACCTGAATGCAATTCATGATTCAAGGAGGTGGTATTAGATGAGCAAATGCTTCTGCAATATGCCGAATCCATTAGCAACTTCAAATCAGACAGACAGTCCCCATCGATTCATGTCACAAAACCTACATTTACAGGAAGACTATTCCCCTTTGCAGGAAAGGCTTACCAAGAATAAAAACCCTTGTAATGAAAACCAGCAAAGAGAATAAATTACCATACATTCTTTGTATTTCAGCTGCTCAGATAATAGTGTATGAGCTTCACGCTCCCTGCACGCTCACATTCCTGGATATCCCAATTGCAATCCACACCCTGATTGCAAACAAGGATGAAGAAGCTTTAATCCAAACACATTCTCCCTCTTTCACTTACACAATCCATGTTTGCTGTTCTTCCTATTTAAGACAAAGTTGATCTTGAAATAGGAGGTCTGATTTCATTAATCTTAACATTTAATTAAAATTAAAAAAAACTTAACAGTGCAGACATGTCTCCCACTCCACATTTTCAGGGAAAGATGAGATTCATGTCATAAAGTATATAGCAGGTATGTCTTCCAGAAAATTCTCTTAAAGAAGGAGAATTAGCTATCAGTTTCCAAGCTTTATTCATCTTTTGCTACATGCTGTAAAGCTACTATGTTTTACCTACTTCATATTTATCATCCAAACTGGAAGAACACTGGTTATCTCTTAGCTCTCATAACTTCAGTTCTCAAAGAATTATGAATTTGGGACTGACTATTCAAATGTCCTGAAACATTCTTTCTCATATTACAGTACTTTTTTAAACTCTGGATTAATCTACTCAAAAAATCATCTTTACAGAGACATTAAATGTCAATCTTTCTGCATGCAGATACACAACAACAGTAATGTGACTGGTTCCAGTGAATACGAGTGTTGTAGGTTTATCTCACTCTTCTAAGGAAATTAAAATTTAGAATTATTCCTTCCTACATTGTTCAAATCTTTTACTGCAGTTATTTGGATTTGAACTGTTAGCTATAACCTCTGGTTTCAGCAGTAAGATAGCTGCTGTATGTATGCATCCACATACATGTGTATATAGACACTTGCACATTTACATAAACACATATATGCTCCATTTTTTATGATTTTCAGATGTTTTAATATTTTCCATAATGGTGAAAATTAAATGCTGAACAGAAGTTTGCTTTTCTTGATTTCATTTACAGACCCCTTAAAAATAGTGCATGGACTGTGAACAGTCCACGGGCCCCTCAATGAATTTTTCTGCTATCACTTGCCATTACATCATTAAGTTTTTTTGGAATTACATAGAGATTTTTCCATCTGAGTTTGTAAATTGTTCATGATAACTTTGCAAGAGTCACTTGGTGTGTTATCTTCAGCTTTGTAATCAATACTTACCAGTCTTAAAGTTTGTTTCTGAACAACAATTGCCTACTCTATTCTTCTGCTATTCATCACAATTTTTGACACCTTCAAGTATTCTTCTGCCTCCGTCTGTAAAGGCACAGGCTTCAGATATCACTGTATTTGATGTCTCAAAGATAAGCAGTGTAGATATAAAGCGCATTAGACAGATTTTTTTGCTCTTGTATAAGAAACACAATGATTTTAGTTTAAATTACTGTTTTTCCTCTTTCTTCAAATTCAATCACAATGAACGACAAACATTAACAGAGTTAAAGCAATAAAATTAAATCACATTCTGATTCTCAAACTTGGGCTTATAGTGAAATCTCAATCAACAAAATATCTGAAAATGTAATTTTTGAACAGCTTAAGAAATAAGGAGAAAACCAGATCAATAAAAAGAATGTGAAAATTCTTTCAGCTAACCATAAATCACTCAAATGTCTGAAAACACAATGTTTCAAACAGGTGACTAAACTCCATCTCTTCTGGTATCTTTTCGTATGACAAAGATGTCATTGTGGGACAGACTGAGGGGAACGTACGATGGACCACCATAAATACAAGCCAGTTGCTCTTTCCAACATCATCCCTCCATCTTTTCTTTTCATGGTAACATGGGTAGTAGAATTTGCTGAGAAAAGACCACAGGAAATGTCACTTAGTTCATTACTCTATGACTAATTATGATTAAACAGATGGGGGGGGCAGCTCATTACAGTAATTTTTTGGCTCCTGAGCAACAGCTGAAGGAGAGAAACTTCTCATGCAGTGAATGAGCATCCGAGTGGATGCACAATGGTGCTGAATGCTACCTTCACTGGGACACTACACAGGAAATGTCAGCTTGGGTCCTAATTTCTTCTAAGGCAGCTGTCCATAATATTTCATCAGTATCAAGACCATATTGCTTAAAATTCTCTATTGAAGATGCCATCAAAGTAACTTCAAATTTTCCTATATCCACTTGGTATCTCACAGATGCATTTAAGTCATTACTACATTTTGCTACCCAGGGCATCACTTAAACACCTGACAAACTGAACACTTGCCTCAGCACGTTGACCTGGAGTTCTCAAAATGTGTTGCATGTACAGACACAACATGCAAACCCCTTCAAAATTGTATGCAGTCCACGAGGCCAATTCCCATTCAAGAAGGTCCAACCTTCCCTACTGTCCAATCGCAGAAATCAGGAAAAGGTTTGGAAGTCTTTTCCCTATTCTGACGGAAACCATAAAAAAGAAATAGCCAGGATTCAGTACTACCTTTGAGATCTCCTCTACCCAGCTACCTGTTTGCAAAAGTAAAGGCACTTTTTTTGACAGTCAGGTAAAAAAACCCCACCAAATCACACAGTACACCACAGCAACACAGCAGGTCTGAAATATGCACTGAAAGTCAAACTGACTTGTCTAGAACCGTTAATGAACATTTCAATTACAGCTGCACTGACATCTGAAATCTTGGAGAAAGCTGAAAAGCTCAGTACTGGGGATACCACATCCCAGCCCAACCACTCCAAGTTCTCAGTCTGGGTAAATTGTGAGGATGTGAATCCCATGAAAAATAAGGGCAGAGTTTATACTCACATTTCTGCAGGGAGTAAGTGATGAAGATTTTCTGTTACACTGGACAAAGGAGGTCTCCACACTGTGCTACTGCCACAGATGCAACAAAGGGGAAGTGGCCTCCCTCCCTGGGGCTACAGCTCCTGCCTGCCAGCACGGAGCAGCTGCTCTCCAGTGTTACACAGCATATGCGCAGGAAGCGGCTCTCAGACGGGCGTCTGCAGGAACTGCTGCTGCTGCTGCTGGTTTGGTGGCCTTGCCTGAACCATCCTGACAAGGTCCATGACAGCAGCATTGAAGAGGAAACTGTATTCTTCTACACAGGGAGCTCAAGCGCTTCCTAAGGCATAACCTACCTTCCACTTGCGCATCGAGACGGGCTCCTGCTGCCTTGGAAGCTCTGGAACATTGAGTATGTGGCCTCTGGGCACATTTATCACTGCATTACACAGCTCCAGAGTGAAAACAGAGACAAGATGTAACTAGACAATCTTCTGGAGTGCTGAACTTCCCAAGGAGCTCCCCTACAAACACTGCACTTTCCTTCTTTTTTTTTTTTCTTAAAATAGTAAAACAAAACCTAAATCAGAATCCCCATTTTGTTCCTTCTCATTCTTTGAGGAAACAGCTATTAATTAAAAAATTCTTATGTCTGTTTCTTTTTGAAGAATGCAGTTTCTTTTCACTTTCAAGCTTTGTAGAGTTTTGGTGGGTTTTTTTTTTTTGTCCAGTAAAAAAGAACTGTTCATATTACACATCAGCTCAGGCTGTCAGGTTTTATCTCAATTCCTAACTCCTTTTAGCTCAATGAAACAAAAGCAGTAAGTTTATGCTCAGGTTCAGCAAAATGGATTCCTGACCCACAGGTGCTATAACAATATCATACTATCTTAGGGTCTACAGAAATTTATGTACACAATCATGTCAGTATAGGAAAAAAGCTATATTAACCTTGTCACTGGAAAGCTTAAAATACTCAAGGGTGTCCTCCTTTTGGACTGCTGGGGAGAAGGAAATGATATATCAACTTAAGCCTCCTAACATGGTAGGAAATTTCATCTTTGTTATTCATCACTGGCTTATGATACAGCTGAGAACAACTTGCCCACAGTATCTTTGTAAATCTGCACTGGTCTCCAAGAGGTCACAACACATGCTGGATGCCCAGAAAAAAAAAACGAAACAAAACAAACCCCAACCAAAACTAAATGCCAGAAATAATTTCTTCTGCCAGACAGAGCTGTCAAATTCTAGTTGACTAAAAGTATAAATGTTTCCTTGAGAGCTCTGTGGATTTAAACCGTGCTTTATTGGTGACATTTACTAAGGTACTATGGTAATGCATTCACTGGAATAGCTGGTATTTCCTTGCTTAACATCTTTCCCTATTCACTGTTGAGAAGCTAAGGCAGAATAAGCCTGTTAGATGTGACACTATTTCCAGTAACACATTTTCCCCCACAAAACTATGTCTAATGTTGGTCTTTTTGTAATCAGTCCAATCTGGAGAAATTTTTCTGCCCCAATACACTTTCAGGGAACTCTCCTTTTCTAGTAACAACGTAATTCCCAACAGCAGTAATAAAGATGAGCAGTTCAAGGGATAAGATAGAGAGGTTGCAGTGGAGACTTCCACAATACTTTTCCTTTTACTGTAATAACAACATTCTGGGCTGAACCTTTCTTTTAACTTTTGCCCACAGTCTTAAAATGTTCCTAAGTATTACAGGAGTGATGCTTTAAAGCAAACGCCCAAAAAAAAAGAATGGAGGCAATAAAGGATGAGCATCTTTAAAAGTTCATACGCTTACAAGATGCCAACAGAACTTGGGCTGCAGTTTCTGAAATACCAGAAATTGTGTGGCCAGCAGGACTAGGGCAGTGATCATTCCCCTGTACTCGGCACTGCTGAGGCCACACTTTGAATCCTGTGTTCAGTTCTGGCCCCTCACTACAGGACAGACCTTGAGGTGCTGGAGTGTGTCCAGAGAAGAGCAGTGGAACTGGTGAAGGGTCTGAAGCACAAGTCTGATGAGGAGCATCTGAGGGAGCTGGGGGTGTTTAGCCTGGTGAAAAGGAGGCTCAGGGGAGACCTCATTGCTCTCTCCAGTTACCTGAAAGTACACAGGTAGGGGTTGGTCTCTTCTCCTGAGTAACAAGTGATAGGATGAGAGGAAATGGCCTCAAGTTGTGACAGGGGAGGCTTGGATTGCACATTACAAAAAATTTCTTCAAGGAAAAGGTTGTCAAGCACTGGAACAGGCTGCCCAGGGAAATGGTATTTAAAAGATGTTTAGATGTGGCATTTAGGGATGTGTTTTAATCGTGGATTTGGCAGTGCTGGGTAAATCATTGGACTGGATGATCTTAGAAGTTTTTTTCAACCTAAATGATCCTAAATGATTCTATGAGAGCGAGGGTATGACACGGTGTTTGTGGTAACACTGTGGGAAATCAGTTCCATGATGCAGAAGGTTCCATTAATTTATATTACTAATAAATTTATAAAATTTTAATATAAAATTTTTTCCCTTGAGAAAAAAAGAACATGTTATGAACCACTTGCTTTTTCCTTGCAACTTGTAAAAACTTGGCCCTTTGGGATATTCTCCAACCAGGGCAGTCCTCCCTACATGCCCCGCTGAGCAGCCGTCTCCCCAGGCCAGCAGAACTCCCGCAGGGAATGCAAATAGGGCAGAAGAAATGAGATTACCCTTTGTTGATTTACTGACAGCTGCTTGGAGAGGTGCTGTAACCTATGCTGACAGGGACAGACTCTCCTGCTTAGGGGCCGTGCCTAGAGCAGGACCTTCCCATGGCAGAAGCACATCAGTAGCATCACAACATGAAATGCAGATGGGGCACTTCTAAGCAGAGTCATGCTGGCAGACAGATTAACCCGCAGAAATCTGCCTCAGAAGGCAGCTAATCGTTCACTCCTACAACACAGTGTATCTCAGATTTAGCAGACCCCCAAATTAAGATTATATAATGCTCATGAGAGGGTGAGACCATTCTTCACACAAGGAACCAAAGCCCATTTCCACCTGGAGCCTCAGCTTGCAATATATTCCTAAAACATCTAGGTAGGTACTACTACAAAACTGTAGACTAGAGCTTTATATGGGATAAAAAAATTTCATAAAATGATCATTTTTAACTCCTGCTGCTTTACTCTTGGCAGGACTGGTCCCTGCTTTTCCTCACCGCAGCAAGAGGCTGTGCCTGCAGCACATGCCAGGTCTGCTTCACCTCCAGTTTTTCTCACATCCCCCTCATTTCTCTTTTCCCCACTGTCCTCTTTCCAATTTGCTGTGCTGAGCTCCCAGCAGTGCTGCATGTCCCACTGCTCATTCCCCATCTGCAGCTCAGGTCTCCTTCTCCTGCCACCGCAGCACCCCAGAGAGGGGCCTCGGGCACCTCCAGCTGACTGCAAAGCAAAGGCCTGCAGTGTCTGCCATCCCCTCTCTCCTACCCCAAGCCTCCTTTCTCCTTTCCATCCTTCCTCAGGCTTCACCTCCATCCACAGAATTCTGTGGCATTGAGACACTTCAAAGTAATCAAAGCTCCCATGGGCACCAGATAGGCACAGAGAGAGAGCAAATTTGGTTGCAAAGGAAAAACCAGTGTTCTTATGCAAAGGCAAGGATGGGCACAGGTTTCTGCAGATTGACAAAATCTGCTGTATCTGTCCCACTGTGCCTGATACATGCTCCTGCCTAGCGCGTGGCTCCAGCCTTCCTCACACCTTCTGGGCCACTCTGGGATGCTCACCCAGACTGGGTTCCTGGGCTGTTTTTGAGTATCTGTCTTCTACAACTAGAAGCAGCAATGACACTGAAGACAAATTCATGAAACATTTGCAACGCACTTTTATCCTGCAGCAATGCTGATACTTGGAAGGATGTTTGTGCAACACCTGACCCATGAGCAAGTCTGGACTTCAATTATTCACAGCTCAAATGTCTTTCCTGCATTCACATTAAAACTGGCACCACTTACCAACAAACTGGTTTTTTAAAATAACTTCAGCTTTAATATTCAAAAAGCCTACAAACTGACACATAGAAATCTTTTTTAATTTTTTTTTCTCAGAATACTTTTCAGAGGAGAGAAACACAGTTATTCCCATAAGGCCACTAGGCACATAGTCCCAATCACCTGCTAAACTCTGGTGAAAGAAGCCCAGCAGGAACCAGCCAACAGCTTCTGTAAACCCATCCTGCAAATCTACACAAGCTGGAAAAAACACTTCCTACGTTTTCCATGTGTAACTGATATCAGAGCTGCCACATCAGATACCAGCTAGTAATAGCTGATAGATAAAAGATAGCTAATGGCCACTTACCATCTCTTCACATGATTGCAGCTTTCTCTTCACACTTTACAGGCGTCTGCATGCAATTATATCTGTTTATCTAAGCCAGAGAATTTCTCTGCAGAACTCCAGTCATACACACACTCTCAGACCATAAGGGCTGCAGCACTGCTCCTACTGTAAGTAGTACATGCTTGATTTGGAAAGTATTTTTATGTCTTTCTTTTCTGTCAAAGCTTCACACAGATTGGTTTGTAAGCTGCTGTGCTTTAGATCATCCTGAATAATTAATAAAGAGTTTGCCAGTTCTTGAATATATTAGTGGCGAAGAAATATTGCTTGAACTTGTGAACTGTGATCAGCTTGCTGTAGAAGAGAAAATCCTTTCTCCTTTCATTACTTCTTACAACAGTAAGTTCAAAGAATTCCTTTGAACCAAAAGACAATATTGTGAACTAATAATGCTCATTAAATATAATAAATCTGCCTCTTTTGTTCTACACATACTCAGTGCTAGAAAGCCTAAATAGCAATTACAGAAGGAACATCTTCACAAAAATTCATCTCTCTCCCTCTCCTTCAGCTATCATAATGCAGGCACTTAGAATTTCAAAGCAATCCTAAAACAATCCTGGCCAAAGGCATTCTTAAGCGCAAATGAAGAAGTCAAAACTGGTGAAAAATCTAGAACGGAAAAAGTCTTGCAGTGTCTTCTCTGCTCTCATAGTCTTTGCCAACCTCAGTAACTGTTCCTAATGAGTGATGAACAAATAGGAGTTTAGGGGAGAACAGGGGTGTCCCCAAGACTAGCATGGACCTACCGAGTGACGTAAGACAGGTCATGGCCACTCTTTGCCTTCATTTTCTTATCTGACGAACACTCTTGCAACAATTTTTTTTTTTTTTTAAACAAAATTAAACAAAAAATTCCAAGTACCACTTTTGTTTTGTTTTGGTTTTTCGTTTCTTAAATTATATTTACTACATTACATGCCCTAAGAGCAATGTCAAAACTTCTCTTGCTGACAGACATCCACAGCTCTCCCCCGTGGGCTCTCTCCTGTCTTCTCATGAAGTACCCACTAATGGCTGAGGAAGGGCTGCAACTCTGGAGGTGGCCCTGAAGTTCCCACATGCTAGGGGACAAGAAAGTTTCCAGCTTTTGCTTCTACTCTATTCTTTCACTGTAGTTTGTTTACTAAGCCAGAAGAAACACAGAAGTCACATTCAGAAATAAAATGGAAAAAACGTGGGAGATATGGACAACTTGGAGGAACAGGTGTTGAGTATGAAAACCCTCAAAGTTTATTTCTGAAACCCCAACCGAATGGACAAAGCCAACAAATCCATACTGAATGTCTATTTACAGAACTTATCAGGCATTTAGGAGTTTTCTGAATATTCAGAACTAACTGTTGAAAGACAGGGAAGGAACCGATGTTTTAAAGTCCCTACAGATATTGTTACCTGTGATTTTTACTTCATTCAAAGCAAGCTGTTGAATCAGTTCAAGTAGTTAAACTTGTATTTTTATAAAAAATTTATTGGCAAAAAGAGACCACATAATTAGAATTACTATTAAAATAATTTAAAGGCTGGTAACCAGGGATGAGCCTCTGGAACACTGGCAAGTTTGTAATAAGATACTAGACAGCCTCGATGTCAAGTCTTTAACACCATTTTAATTTCATACTTCAAAAAAAATTCTGGGTTTAATCGTGTTGTAGCTGCTTGTGGCAAAGCAAAGCATAACCTTCGTCCAGCTACATTCAGAATTCATCCTTTGATGCTTTAGGCCCCAATCCAATTTTTAGATAACTGATCATCTCGTAAAATGGAGTGCAGCATCTTGCCTTTAAAGCTTGCTTTATCTCGCTGTATTGGAAACATACTGGGAGAATAAAAATATATGTCTGCAGAAAGGATCTGTATGCGCAGTAGGTGATAAATTATCCTGAAGATAGGCTATAAAGCTTTGATGGGTGAGAGGCATTCCACTCAGCTCCTCACGCTATGCCCTGTGTAACAACAGTTGACATCTTTATCAGAGTGCTCCTATTCTGTTTCCATTACAATAAAATCCAGAGTAACTTCACTGATCTGTGTATGTTAAAAACTGCATTCCTGACTCTAACAAAGAGACCCATTTCTGTAAGCAACTTTATGCTATAGACACAGCTTCCTAAAAGTCCTGTTCTTCCAGCTAAAAAAGGGGAAAAAATGATCATGTCCATACATAAATTAACCACAGCCAAGGCTTTGTAATGCACTGCTTGAAAGGCAGTTTTTAAACTATAAAGTGGTTAATTTACCTGTAAACCTGACCAGCCTACACGTTTCAGCAACTTTTCACTATTGTATACTATATATGTATATTGTTCACTGTTGTACTTAACATAATAACTGTAAATTGTACCATTTTTATTTAGCATATATATGCAATGTAAGGGATTATCACAGGCTTTCTGGTATGCACAACATACTGCTCAATGCCCATTTATATGAATAAACTGGGGGAAAAAAAAACCCTAATATTTCTCCACTGCACAAAAGAATCATCCTACAATTCAAGCAGCTGTACGAAGTGCAGATCTGTGGTTGCTCTTACAACTTCAAATGTGGTCTTTCCTTATATTCACTTGGTCCAGATATAAGTTATCATTCTCTCTGAGCCCAGTACTTCTCATAGTGAAAACTATAAAAACAGCTACTACTTCAGATTCTAAAAGTAGCTTTTGGCTTACCTTGCTCTTTTGGGATAGAAAGGAGATAAAAAATTAAAATAACATATAAAAATTACAAAACCCTCTTCTCAGTGCAAATTTTAGCAGCTAATGTGGTAAGAAGATACCTTTTCTCTTTTCAGAACCTTTTAACTACTTCTAACATTGCTTAAAATGTATATACATCCACATAGAGATTCAAATACATACAGATAATCCAATAAAAAGAGGCTGACCCAGCAATATTTCAGCTCAAAAGTAAAAGCATGAAAGATTTATTCATGAAAGAAATCAGGTACTATAGCACAAACTCCCAACCACAATAAACACTTTAACAGCTATTTAAAAAATGCATAACAGAAAAATAGCATAGAAACAACACACTGGTGTAGAAAACAGGAATTTTTTTTTGTTCTTAACTAGATAGACTAGATCTAAATTCAAATCATGTCTCAAAACCTATGAGAAAACAGTCTCACACGGCATCATTCTTGCAAATAGCATCATCAAATAACATAATACTTTTCTTCCATGGTTGCTTGTTAATGGACACAAATATGAAGCTTCATCTGACCTTGGTAATGTGCAATTTCGTTACTGAAAATGTACTGACCTCCAAAATAAAGATTCACAAAACTGAAGTGTAATACACATTAATGGACCTAATCTCAGTCTTCTAAATTTCCTGCATGAATAATTACTGTAAACTTCTTGTTTGCCACATATTTTGCTTTAAGAGGGGGTGATTGATAAAGTGGAAATACAGAAGAAGACTTCTGTACAGCGGCTGCAGCAGCCACAGTAGCCCTCGTAGCCAGAGAGGCAAAATGGCACAAAGGCAGTGCATGGGCAGGGGCAGCAGTGCAGCTGGACTGAGGGGCAGGGGGCTGGGCTGGAAGATATCTGAAGGTCCCTTCCAACCCAAGCCATTCTGTGGTTCTATAACTGTGCCTGTCTCCTATGAATGGTGTAAGTTTGAAGGCAGAGGACAAAGAAGACTAATGCTCCCATCTGAAGATGACCCTGGAGGTGAGGTCAAGAGAGGTGAGGGTTATCTGCTGCAGGCTCTCACTCACAGCTGTGGGAAGGAAGAGCAGGAGTGGGTCACTGACTGGGTTTTGGAGAGCATTCCCACTCCTATATGATATTTTTGCCTTGAAATTAGCTCACAACACTTGAAGATTCTCCTGCCAGAATTTTTTTCAATTACAAAGTGAGTACCTGCAGCAGTGCAAAGAGACACAAAAGAAGATCACCTCTTTACTTTGAAAGGTTAAGATGAAGTACAAGAGGGGAGTGCAATTGCTGTAAAATACAGTATTGCCTGAACATCTCCCTGTTGGAAAGAATTGCCTTTAGAGAGTCTCCAGTTGCCCAGATGAGGCATTTCTGTTTACATCCCTATCTGAACGAACAAGAAATGAAGTTACAAGCTTGATTTGTCAAGATGGGCATGAGAAGTGACATAACATAAATAAAGCAGATATTTCCACATTTTGATGTATAGTTAACCACACATCTTTTATTAAAAAGACAAGACACTAATATAGTGTGCAGTATACCTGTATCTTTTCACCACAGTAGGGCCTGAAAGACAGTAAAGAAATTATTTTGAGGAACTGCACAAAGCTACAGGATTAGCGCAGAAGAAAAAGACCCTAGCAGAGACAGGCTGGGGGCAAGTACAAAAGCAAGGAAAACTGCTTTTGGAGCAAAGGAACTCAATGAATGCACAAAACCCCATGACTAGCAAGTTAGAAGGAAAGGAGATCTTCCAGCTGATACAGCAGCAGGAGATTGCCAGCTGTTGGCAAGAATCCTCTCCACACTAACAATGTGAAGTTCCATCCCTGTCCTCAGCTAGCCTGTGTTGAGCAGTCCATAACTGTTGTCTGAGATGCAAATGCCAAGGCCATAAAACCCAGAGAATTAGATAGAAGAACAAAGGTTTTACTCAAAACCGTGAAAATTCAGGAACCTGCTGTCAATTAGGACAGCAACACCAGTTCAGCATGCATATGGCTTACAGGAGAATATATGAACATACCTCTAGACTGTCTTTTTCTTTATCAACTAAAGACAAGCATGAGGCACACTTATGCAAAAAATCAATAGTATCATGCCAGTTCCTATTGGGAGGGAGTGGGAGGAGTGAGGAGTCTCAAAGGAAGTTAATATTATTTCAAAGGAGAAAAAACCCACCAGCCTGAGTTGTGTTGAACGATGGAAGCATGAAAGAATTAAGATGGCTATGATGTATAAGGCTATTGATTATTCACAGGGAAACTGTATTTAAGTGGAGTAACAACTCTCATCAGTGAGACTAAATTAGTGCCCAGATCTGTCTGATAAAGACATCAGCAGACAAAAAGGTTGCTCTGCTCACACCAGAAAAAGGGAATACACTGACTTTCTATCTGATAAATGTGTACTAGAGCTACCAGAATAGAATCATTTTACACAAACGACAAAAACAGGCATCACCCGGCATGGATTTTAAAGAGAAGCAAGTCTACTGAGAGGATGATTAATAAATATTTAAGTTCATGTGTTTTGAACAACGTGGCCCCACAGAGCAATCTAAATAACAGGAAAATGCTTATATAAGTTTGATTGCAGTATTCTTCTCTTTTCCTATTACTGAGCTCATAGTATTAGCATGCTACCTTTTCATGCTTCTGCAAAATAAAACACTAATTGATTTTGAGCTATCCTGACTTATTATCGAAGATTTCTGATTTTTCAACCTAAGCTGATAAAAACAGTTTCATTCACATATGGATGTATATCCAGCTGCACAGTAACAGCCATTAAATATTTCACAGCACTCAAGATAAAAAATAGAAGCTTCTTATTTGCAGACACGTATTGCTATTACAATGTTGGAAGTTTCCATCAAAGCATCGAGCTAAAATCCCAAATCAAACCTTTTTACATAGAGAGAGAAAAAAATTACCAAACGTAAGAGATTTTTTTTTTTTTAAAAAGTTATTTTTAGAAAATAAGGTATGTTCATTCCTGAACAGGGAAGGTGTCTTAGGCAGGTTTTCACATTTCTGCTTTAACAATCACACAGGACTCCGAGTAGTATTTTAAAGTTCTGAGTGGTAAAACGAGAGACTACAAAGATTTACAGTAAGATAAAATGCATACTGCTCTAACAGGGAAATTAACTTCAAAAGTGTGACGTGCAAGTGCAGCCCTGAAAAAACACACACTGCTATCCATACCTCATCACATACAACAGCCTTTGGCATCTAAAGCACAGGTAAAAATAGCTCGCAAAGGACATGAAACAACAGAAATTCGTTCTGGATACAGGTCCAGAATAGCAGTGTCAGTTGTTCCCAGTAAGGCAGAGCATGCAGCGACCCAGGAGGGACTCCTCTGAGCAGTTAGCAAAAAATACAAAACAATTACACCCCACAATAACTTTAGCACTTCACTTGGGAAAAAATCCTCCTTTTAGCAATAACCAAAAAAAAAAAAAAGAGAGAGAAAAAAAAAGGAAATCTATCTTCCTAGCAGGATCACAGCCTGGGACATGTAGGAATGTTAACTGAAAGAGCCCCGACTACCTCCTGTATCAGGAGTTCTTTGTTGCCTGACAGTACATAGGAAGGACGGTCATATTTAAAAGTAAAAACATCAGGCTGTGTCTCGGGAAGGATGCGACGGAGCCCCTGGATGAGGAAGAAGGAAAGCACGTTACCTTTCGCAAGTCTCCTCAGGATCTGACAGCGGCATTTAAAAGAGACAGCTATCATTCTGGCTGCCTGCCTCCCCTGGCAAAGCACGCTCGGGGCTCTGCTTGGGTGAATGCAGCAGCAGCCTGTGAATTCCTCCTCCCGCGCATACCAGGCAAAAGGTAGCCCTGGCGGGGAGTGACAAAGCTTAATTCCTCTTGGCTGATGCAGAGATCAGCTCCGTGTCATCCGGCAAAGCTGTGTCATTCACTACTACCGCCGTCACCACCACCTGCGTGAGGAGATGAAGGGCTTAAAAAGCCATATTTCTTTAAAAGCTAGAAAGCATCCAACTGCACACACAGAGGCGGATATCAGAGGGACACATCCCCCAGCCTCTCGCATTCCCTGACCCTGCAGGGAGTGATGGTTGCTGTGCCAGGCAAAGGGCCCCACGTTTCAGCAACACAGGGTGATTTTTCTCCTCCTTCCTCTTATATATCCTTTCCCTTACTGTTCTCTCTGGATAAATAGGGCAAAAACACCAGGAATCCTACTTCTGGGGGAGAAGGAGCCTCTTTCAAATGGAAGTATTCTAATCAAAGCATATTAAAAATTTAATCTTACAGATCTGTAAGGAAGAAAAAAGAAAAAGCCTGATTTGATCATCAGGAAAGCTTTTTGACAATTGTAGACAAGTGTATTACAGCCATTGAAGCACAGACCACAGGGGGAGGGAGAGAGTGGAGGGAATTGATGGATTGTTGTGTGTGGGCAGGACCACCAAGCATTTGATCACACCAAAATAAAATGATGCTGAATAGAAAACACACAGCGAATCGAGTTTTCTGCCTTCACTAAAGGGATAAGAGAGCAGATTTTAGTGCACCTGAACATTTACTGGCCAAACATTGCACCATTTGTAAGATTTCTTTGGCTCAGGAGGAGTTTTATGTCCTCTCATGCCTATTCAAACAGCAAATTACCCTGCTTTTACAATTCATTCAGAAAATTATGAAGTAGAGCATACCACTTAAAATAGAGTTCCATATGGACAAAACTCCATACCCATTCTAAAAACCAAGCAAGCAAACCAAAATATTCTATATAGAGTTTGTCGCGTCAAATCTATGCACAAACCCGAACTCCTGCACCAGATACTCTCCTTTATGACAACAGATAATTATTTCTTTCTCAAAATTTATGCTTCACTTGAGTAATATATTTAAAACTGTCTTCATATATTCTGTCCCATTCACGTGCTTTGATTACAAAGTTGCTTAGTTTATCTTCTGCCATCCTTTAACCATCACCATATTTAATGTTATGGTCCAGTGTCATGGTGCACACCTTCTACCACCAGCTACAGAAAGCCAGGAGGAAGCATGGACAGCTTTCACACTCTGAGCCATTTCTCTCTCCCTGCCCGCTCTTCACTGCATCAGCAGCTCTGTGCTTCCCATACTCCAACTCACTACTATTACAGTGATTGTTTCTCTTATTTTTGTTTTATTGGTTGGAGCAACAGCCATACTTCCAAGGATAGGGTGAAACACTCCATCAGCAGAGTTGCGATTGCCCAGACAGACCTGGTGAAAATTGATTTTATTTCATTGTCATTAAAACCAGATAGGGGTAATCGAGTCATCTGTTCACCAACCTCGTTATTGCTTCTTGTAGCTGCTCTTGTACCAGAGAGCCATAAAACCCAACCAGTGGAAGAGCAGATGCACCTGAAGGTGTGGACTGATGGCTCCATCCTTGGAACCACAGACCTCCAGCCAGGGATGGACAGGGCATACAAGGAGGGGTGAAACCAGAGGATGAAGGTGGAGGTTTAAGTCAGTGTAATTCAGTGGTCTGGAAAGAAAACAGAAAATCTTGGGACTATTATGGAGGGGAAAGGGGAGAGGAGTTGTGTATTGTTGTTCTCCCATACAGAGAAAACCAAGAGAAGGGTAAATGGGGAATATGCCTTTAGAGGAAAAAATCTGCCACCTCTCTTTCTTGCCACCTCCTGCTCAGGTAACAGGACCTCACATCAGTAATACCAATAAATACCACCTTATATCTGCTTTCTTTTCTCTCTGCTCCCCTGGAAAAGTTGTTCCAGAAACCAAAGGCTATGGCTTCAGCACACAGCCCCTGCTCACAGCTCTTTCAAGTTTGAGATGCCGAAGCTGCCTGAACTTGCTGCTCTTTCTGCAGATTGGCATCCAGAATCCTTATTACTACCTTTTCATCTGCCAGGTGCCTGTCCGTGACGCCATAAACTTCACTGGACCCAGGCAGACCAGTTTAAACACTTCCCCTTAACTCATGGCCAACCAGAAGACACTGCAAGATGATGGTTTAGCTGCCCTAATATTTGTTCATTGATTCTTCCCAGTCAGCTGTGGGTCAGCATTGTCTACACCAGGCAGTAAGGTCTCCACTCCCACCTCTTTGGATATGGACCTTGACATCACCTGCCAGCATCAGTGCAGGTGAGCCTGCAGTGCTCAAAAGAAGATGATATTGGTGAGCAGGTCTCAACTCAAGAGTCACTTTTGTACAATTTCAACATCATACAAGACTTTTGCTGGGCAGAGAATGGCAAGAGGTTTTAGCTACACCATGAGGAAGAACTGCTTGCTGCTTGCCTTTGTGATCTGACTTCATGACTTACCCTAGTTCAGCCCCTTTGGCAAAAGCCAAAATTCAGCCCCTGATGCAAAACAGCACATTTACAGAGCTAGGAGGCTGCAAAAGACAGACTTCAGACACCTAAGAAAAATCAAGCCTTTAGGTAAGGAAATGCTGAGTCCCAATCGCATTAAGTAGAAATGTGTAAAACTGTAATAATTATAGAGAAACTGTGATATATATGCAAAACCAGCAGCAGACCTGGTCAGATAAGGTTTCACTAAGAGTGAAAGGATACATTCCTTGATCCGAAAAGCTTATTGCATTGTTTACTACTTCTAGATTACTGGTGTGTATGTTAAATAGCCTCTGAAGCACTGCAATAGTCACTTCCAGCCAAGTCAACAGGATTATTTTTTGCTTATGTTTCTTCAGACAATTCTTCTGTCCTTGCCAAGGGAGGTCACATATGGATTTGAATTTCTCAAAAAGATTTCAGAAGACAAAGGATTCATGCTTCAAATACAGCACAGAACATAATTATCTAATATATGTACTGCCTATTTTTTTCCTCATTTTTGCTAGGTCTAGAAAAGATCTAGTTATTGGAACAATTTCTAAAATACTCATTCATGATAAGACATGGTTTTGTCACCTTCTTTCAGGACAACAATCACGAGGATTAACAGAACTGTTCTTGTTCAAAGTCCTACTCCTGAAATTAATTTAACTATACCTCGTGTTAATACATGTATTTTTTTTCCAAATTACTATTTTTTGATTATTAAATATTTCAACATTCCAATAAATAATCATCATTTTCTGAGGTATCAGTCATTCAGCTCTGCAGCTACATTCAGCTGGTTTCAGGAGGAAAAATGGGGGAGAAGGCAAAAACAAAAAGGTAGGTAATATAATATTAGGAGATGAAAAAACCTCAGACATACACTAAAAAATTATTTATAGTCGATAAAACACAGACTAAACTCTAGTAATTACATTTCTTCCTTATTAATTAACAGAGCTACACATTTAGTTACAATTTTCTCCAGACTCATTTGTAAAAATCTTTTTTCATTGTGATCCTTTTGGGCAGCACCATGAATTTGAATCACTTTTATTGCTGCACTCACTCCTTTCTTCAGGAGCCTAAAAGATTATTTATAAATCTAGAATATATATAACACACAAATACTTTCTCAACTGAATTTGTATTCATAACTACTCAGTAGAAGGTCACTAGATGAAAGAAGCTTGTATTTCCATATGATAAGACAGGCAGTGTAATATATGTATCCTATTTAACACAAACTTCTGGTTAATCTTATCAGATGACATTAGCTGAAATAAATGCATCAAAAAAAAATGTTACTATCTATTACACCTCTCTGTAGGATAAAAAAAATGTAATGAAATTTTTCTAAATTAAATTGAAGATTGCAATCTTTATACGGTGTGGCATTTACATACAATCAGGAGTTTTTTGTGAAGAACCAGTATTCAATGAAGAATACAAACTATGCAAAATATGAAATTGTCTTTGGGGGAAAAAAAAATGAGTTTGCAAAAAATGAATTTCTTATGCAGAAAACACACCCTTCTGTTTCACAGGAGTATCCGCACCCAGAGGACACCCTACATAAAATTCCACTCATGCTGTATCAAATTCCCTTTCACACAGTGACTGAGCAACACCTTGAAACCAGTTACACCCCATCCCCTCTTTCACTTGTCAGTGGATTTGTGCACATGAGCTATCCTAATTGATTTTGGATGTCGCATGCTCCTATTCCTATTTTTCTTTACGTACATACTCCTTTATTTCTTATGTGTGTGACCACAGCGAAGCAGATGCACCACAGAAAACTCATTTGGTCACAGCAATGTTCACCACAGACCCAGACCTTTAAAGAAAGCCAACCCATGGGGTTCAGTGAGGACAGCAATGTACTCAAACAACAGTCTCAGTAAAACATTAAGGCAATGGGAAAGACATGCAGATATCAAGTGCTTCATGTGTCAGGATGACACAGTGATATCTACTGGATCCACTAGCATAATAATGTTAAAATGAAATATTATGAAATCTTAACACATTAAGATTTTGTACAACTCAGTATTTTGTTTCATCATTTTACAAGTTACCGCTGGCAACTATCACATTATTCATATGGAAAGTCAGATTTTTAAGGAACAAAGAGACTTAATTTAGCTCTGAAAATAACAAATGGCTATATGGATACTTCTGTTTTGAAAACTAAAACATTTCCACTATAGTATTTGATACAACCTTATATCAATACCAGTCTCTATCTGAACAAAATTTTTCATCCTGAAGAGAAGAGCTGTATTCCCATGCAGCAGCAGGCTCAGTCAGTCCAGCATTTTGCAGTGAATACTGCTCTATTATGAAGATTCCCTTTCACTACAGGGAGAAGGAATAAAAGGGCGAGTGAAATAAAGACACCCTGATATTCCCCAGTGCTCAGATTATCAAAACAGACAACTTGTCAGCTTTGCATAATTTGGAGGATCTTGTAAATTTACATTTTTATTAAATCAACTACAGCAGCTATTTTCTAGCTATATTAACCACCTTCGCAACACTGTTGGGTAATTTCACGCAGACATTGCAGCAGAATGCTTTACAGGTCATTAGGAGTCATAAAAGCTGCTCTGGCTTCAGAAGAGCCTCACTGGAGAACACGAGATTCAGCATGTCGAAAAGCAAGGACATGTGTGTTGAAAGTGGTTAACATGATAAGAACACATCTGTTAAAGGTCTAAGTTGATGCCAAAACACCATTGCATGGCACCATACAAGTATTTTAGCTTCACTGCCTAGGAAGAGATTAGAAAAAATAATTTAGGGGCCTTCTAGGTAAAAAAATCCCAAATCTTCATTTATTGGCTCCAAGCAATGTTAACCTTTTTGAATTAGTGGGTACTAAACAAGTGGTGATAAAATTAGTCAACATTGCCACATCCTGGGATGGCTTTTTGTTGAAGTATTTTACAACAGAGCAGATACACATTTTAATTGACTTTTTTAAAAGTCTGATTTAACAATATATATTTTATACAATTTATAATGCAGTATTAAGGGAAAGAGAATACATACATCTTTTCTACAAGAAAATAACTCTCCAGTACACGTTACCCTTTAGCACAACATAAGGAACAGCACTGCCTACATTAACCTTTACAGCAATCCCACACCAGAGCTTCACAAAAAAATCTTTATCTGTTTCAATTGCTGGCAAAAATTAAACCTGTCCTTTACAGTGAAACTGTGTTGATATACAAAAGTTAAGAGATGTTTCTTACTAGAGAAAGATCTTAAAAAACCTTTGAGTACCACTCTGACTTTTCACTCTTAACTTCATTTCAGCTACTGGCAAACACACTGTTCAGCTTTTTCCACCCTTTCTTAGCCACAAATACTTGTTTAAAGATAATTACAGACTTAAAAGATTTGGAACATATGAAGATGCTGCATACACTATGAAAATTAGAAACTTCCATAGCACAAGTACATTGTAGTCTCTCAAAGGTACTTCAAGCATAGTCACAATTAATTGAGATTTGCTTCAGAAACAAATCATCATCAGCATCTTGACGTGGTTTGAGTTGGAATAGGCGTTAAAAATCATCTAGTTTCAATCTCCCTGCCACCAACTAGACCAGGCTGCTCAAAACCCCATCCAACTTGGCCTTGAATACTTAAAGGGATGAGGCATCCAAAACTTCTCTGGGCATCCCATTCCAGTGTCTCACCACCCTCAGAGTAATGAATTCCTTCCTAACATCTAACCTAAATCCCTCCACTTTTAGCTTAAAAACGTTCCCCTTTATCCCATCACTATCTGTCTATGTAAAAAAATTGCCATGTCTCTTTTTTTAAGCTCCCTTTAATTACTGGAAGGTGCTCTAAGGTCTCCCCAGAGCCTTCTCTTCTCCAGGTGGAATAACCCCAGGTCTCTCAGCCTGTCTTCACAGAAGAGGTGCTCCAGACTTTGGACCACCTTTGGGGGCCTCTGGACTCGCTCCAGCAGGTCCATGTACTTCTTACATTGAGGGCCCCAGAGCTGGGTGCAGCAGAGTCTCTACTCCAGCACGGTCTCCCCAGACCAGAATGCCCTCCCTGGCCCTGCTGGCCACGCTGCTTTGGATGCAGCCCGGGATGTGGATGACCTCCTGTGCTGCGAGCTCACACTGCTGGGTCATGTGGAGCTTCTCGCCAACCAGCACCCCCAAGTCCTTCTCAGGGCTGCCCTCAATCCTTTCTCTGCCCAGCCTGGACCTGTGCTCAGGATTTCCCCAACCCGTGTGCACCTTGCATCAAATTTCTTCACAAGATGAAGAGCCAGGTATTGCTGCATTTCTAGTAGGTACACGTGTCTCTACCCTGTCTTTGGTTTGGTTTACAATGATGGAACAGAGTGCTTACTTTCTGGAGCATTACTAATAATTTGTCCTTGCATCTTCTGAACTGACAATTAGTTAAGAACCTGAAAACTTTCAAAATATAATGAAATAAACCAAACCCAAAGTAGTCTGTCTGCCCTCTCGGCAAAAGCAGCAGTGAAAGTACTAGGTACTGTGCTTTCCAGGATGCTTGTAGGTCTCATGGAGAGAAAACAGCAAGGAACAACCCTGTTCATTGAACACAATCAGCCCAGCATGGGCTCCTGCCAGCAACATGCATATAATTACAGGCTTTGGGATTTAACGTAATCTCAAAACTAAAGGATGACTTTGTCTTACAAGTAGCTTCCACATGCTGCACTACATGGTTAAAGACTCCTGTAATTACAATTTCTGTAAGGCTTTGTACTTTGTAGAGGTTTTTTCAATTAATTAAAATGATGACCTTCCAATTGCTGCATCAGTCTCTAACAAAACAAAGCTAAGCATTCCCTCAAAATTACCGTACTGGAATGGGAGACTCTCTCTTACACTTAGCAGAAAACAGCTGCTTCTACTTTCATTTAAAGAAAAAAAAGATTATGATTCTACTAAAACCACTTGAACAAAAGTGAATAATTATACCTTTCTCTAGCTATACTGCTTTGTTCCCATATTCTTATCAACCTATTTAACAGCCGTGAAATTGGAATATCACACGAGAAAATAAAATGTGTATTTGGAGGTATGAGTCTAGAATATAATGTAAAGTCACTTAATCTACTACAAGAAATTTTTTAGGAAATAACTCTGTAATCTTTTATATGCAAGTCTTTATATTCAAGATATGGTCAAAAAGGATGCCAATGGAAGATTACAACTCTAGAGATGCAGCAAAAAGAAAGGATGGCACAAGCAGTTTTGACTGGCAATAGCTTCAAGCCTTTGCAAGATGAAGGAAAATGCTGATTCACTCATACAGTTGCATTCCTACCATGTGCAAGCTGCAGGAAGGCGTGGTAGCAGCTGCTTTACCAGAACAGAGCGGGTTTCTATACTGAACCTGGGTGCACACTGGATGCCTGCCTGCAGCCAGAGCAGCTGCCAGCCAAGTGGCACCACTGCCATCTCCCAGGCCACATGGACTACTCCATCCCAGAAGCAGAGCTGGTACTGGCAGTACCAGGGAGTTTATCCCAGAATATGATGACTATAAAAACGAATGAGCAGATAATTTCAAGGTAAGCCAATGACTTGCAACTGTGGCAACAGGTTTCATGCAATCATTGCTTGCATAAATGGGGGCAGGCTGAGAACAAGAACAGAAAAGATCATGACCTGCCTTGTGTACAGAGACATATGCTAGAACCCGATATTCAGCTCTGTCATCTATGACGGGGTTTGCTTGCTTTAGATTTGTTTTTAAAAGGCTGAAAAACTGGACATGGTGCAGAGAAGAGCACCAAGAATGATTTGACCAATAAAAAAGCCTTGTGCAGTGGCAGACTCAGCAAGTATAATACCCGACTGGGAGAGTTAGTACAGTGACCTGGTTAGACAGTGCCTAAGAGCTGTCACAGGATGGACACGTTAAGCACTCGAGAGCTTCTACGTCACTTGGTACACAAGCGTTAAAATTCAAACTAATCACTTGCTGATTGGAAGATTTCCTGACAGATAAAACTACCAAAATGCTTCTCTGAGGAGCCTACCTGCCTTTCTGGAATATGTATTTTAGCAAAACATCAGTTATGGACCCGCTGTAACAGTAACAGGCTGGATGTTACAACCTTCTTACACATCTTACATGTCCTCTCTTGTCTTAGAAAGTGTATGAAGCAAGATATGAGATGTTGATGGCCTCCTACTGTAACTACTGCTTTGACTAAGAGAAATGGACACCATTAAAAAATGGACTGGAAGAGTTTTCAGGCTATTTTCATCCTTAAAATACTAATCAGGTTTGCACATCAAATGTACAAATGAAATGCTATTAAAAGATAGGACTAGCTATACATAGATAAACATAATGTTTTATCAAACATATAATTAACACTAACATAAATATCTTTTTATAATCTGAATCCTTAAAAAAAAAAAAGGTGCCCCATTATGCACCACAATTACTCCACATTTTCAAAACGCTGACATTTCAAAAGCAGGGAAACCCTTTTGTGCACCATCCTCAGCCATACACAGCCTCTCCCTTTTGCTGTAAAAGAAGGGACAGGATCCACAGCAACACCAGCAAACACTCCTGTGCAAAGTAGCACAAAGCATGTTATTTACATCAGGCAAAGTCACACCTGTTATATATGTATATATGACATATATAAAATGTATGACTCATAGGAAATTATCACCATGCTTTGCTCCCAAGTCACCAAAACAAACGAAGGAAAGGTCCCTAGGCATGGGGTTGAAGTATTTGTAACGTTAGTCTGAAAAGTGAAAGGTTGATAGCTTCAAGCTTGTTTTAGTGTTATTCCTCCATGGATCATTAATGCTTAGTGGTGTCCCACTGCTATTCATCACACTTTTAATAGTTCCTTCTAAAATACTCTTCCAAAAAGTTTGTAGCTTGGCCAGATAACATTAACACTTGAAAGTCTGTATTTATCAATTTTGTTGCCCCTCTCCTCCTTTTTTTTTTTTAAAATCGTAGAAATCCTACAATTTCCTAAGGTAAATATGGTATTGTATACAATAATGATCAATAAAAAACTGGGAACTAGATAACAAAGCCAAAACAGTGCATTCCAGAACAGCCCAACAATAAAACTAAAATACGCCAATCAGCAAAACAAACGTTACCCTTGCAAAATTAAAAGGGTAACTGAGAAAAAGCCAAAACACTCGTTTTCTTATATTACTGTGAATGTATCACTTGTAAATTATCAATTACTAGTAACAAATCCCGGTTTTAACTGGATTTCTAATAGTGCAACATTTTAATACAAAAACCCTCACACACATTTCTTTTGCACTGTCAGGTATGAAATGAAAGCTTATCAACAAACACCAAACTTCAAGTTCTGTATTACATCTTCATTAACCAACTAGTAATTTTGCTTTGAACTTGCATATCTTCCTTAAAAGCACAAACAAGCCCATATTGAATTCCTGATGAGTTCAAAGGTCTCAGGTTGGCTTTAGGGTCTTGAGAAGAGTTCCAGCTTGGACTGGTCTGAATGTCACAGCCAGCTGCCTGGACTTGGTGGGGAGGCACATGGGCTGTACCAGCCACAGCACACCCCTGCCATTGACGCTGCTCTGAAAGCTGGTACCTTGCTTCTTCCTGTCACACAGTCAAAAATCTTTTTTTTTGAGCATGTTTTGCATGACTCAATAAGTATCAGTGAAAATTTCTAACAATTAATTTTATTTTTCCCCTTACTTTTCTGCAACAGTTGTGACTTCTCAAATCTTCCCTTAGAACTTTCCTCTCTCCATAGATATCTCAGTTCTTCTAAAAATGATGGTATACAAATATTCTATACACACAAATTTTTAACTTTTGCAATAAGTCAGGCCTGAACTCCATCTGCTGCCTATTACTGAATGCTTTCTGTTCACTCCTACGTTTCAACATGAGAAGCAGCCATAATTTCATTTAACAGCCTTGGTGCAGTACAACAGACACTTAAGTAAATAAAGGGCAGTTATCTTCCTATGCCTGTGACATGACCTTTCTTAGTACAGCATTAGGAACTCCTTTTTGCAAGTATCACTGCTATTAATGACTAGCAAACCTAACTGCTATTTCTCCACATGTGCTGGTCCCTCTATGCACTGCTGCTTTCCCAGCTTTTCATTCATAGGACACCATCGTATCTTGGATTATTTCCCTATAGACACATTTACTTGGCAAGTCATATAATATTCTTCTGCATGTAACACATTTCTAGTTGTTCTAAAGACTAGTTAAAGACATTTCTATTCTTATTACTATGTAGGTCTCCTGATCTAATTTCATCTGCTAATTTTATCAACAGTTAACGAGGGTGTTAAATCACTACTGCTGTCTTTATCCTTGAGTCAACTCCTGGGGGTGTTTCTCAACCAACTCATTTTGAGGTATTTTCCCTTTTTAGATCATGAGCATTTAAAATACACCAAGTGCTTTAAAAGATGCAAAAGCATCCTGCAGAGTTGCATCAAGCACTAGTATTTCTTCCACTAGTTTTGTTTTATATCCAAACTGTGACAGAGTTCATTATTTACAAATCCATACTGCTTATTAACTATGTTCCCATTACCTTCAAGACCTGAAATCCCTCTCCCTCTTTAATGTTTATTCAATATTTATTTCATTACTGAAATTTCATAGACACCAGCACTAAATCAAGAAGAAGATCATGGCCAAAATGTCTGTCTTTCTTCTTTCTTGAAAACTTGTCTTTTTTTTCCCCCTTCTCTCTTTAAGTGTACATATTAATGTTTTCCATTGCATGTTTTCTAGCTTTCCATTCAAATATAAGGTCAAACTCTACCTAGGTGAGCACAAACAGGCTCCACCTACAGACACCAAAGATCCACATGTCCACAGCCAGAGACAAAAAGTAGCCAACACTGTCCACTTGAATTTCTTTGTACTTGTTCGTGTGTCATGGGCTTTACAAAAACCGGCTCATACAGCAATTGTTGTAAAGCACTTACTTTTTTCCCCCAACATACATTTTGGTTTGCATCACACCAGCTGCTGCACTTCAACAATGAAAATAAACTTGGTACCACAAAGAGATGGCTGTGTACAGATTCTCTCTATGAACTTACTTGGAAAGAGCTACATAAACTTAATTGATCAAAAGGGAGTCACAAAACGATGAAATATTTTGCAGAGGCATATGCTAATGGTACTGCACCAACTTCCAAGGCCTGCTGCCTTACTGGAAAGGTCTGTAAAACTGTTAAGGTGATGGAAATACTCCCAAGCTGCTGCCTGGAATGCAGAAACGGGATGGTAACTGTGCCATTTATTTATTTATTTAAAAGTAAGGCAAGGAGAAAGGGGCCTGGACGTTTTAACAGGAAATTAGAAAGCTAGCTGATATAAATTCACCACCTATCAAAGCTTTAACAGCCTAAATTCCCCTCCCCCTGCTCCCCATTCCCAATCTCTCGTCTGCATCTGAATGCTCACAGTGTTGCTAATGGATAAAAATGGAAACAAATGTATGCAACAAATCACAGTGTGCTCCTGTGCCAGCTTCTCCCTTCCGATTCATCAGACCCAGATCTCCATACTGCTGCTACATATTAAAATCAATGTTCTGCCTCTTCATTATTGTCATTATTTCTCTTTCACTTCAGAAGTTTCCTTTCCTTCAGATTGCTGCCTGACCAGCTTGTCAGGACATATTTAAATCAATATTTTGTGCATACGCGTGTGTGTGCCGTGCATCTGGATGCCACCTCATTACCATCTGAATTCCCATCATTTCTGCCAAGGCACAAAAACGTAGGGGTAAAAATCATGTCAAATGACAGAAGATTACAGCCATCTATCTCCATCATTTAAAAATATGAAGTAACTGCAGATTTTGCCATCAGCTCATTTCATACCTGGTAAGAAAATCTAAATAAAGATTGAATGCAGCACTTTCTGTGATGCATGAAAACGCAATGCAGCTCAAGCAGAAAGCATTAAAGATTCATCCTCTACTTGGCCAGAACTGGGGCTTCAAGCTGCTTATGACAACTTTGCCTACTGTACCTGGGGCTCACCTTCCAGATCATGGAGAAAAACCCCAACAGTGAAGGCTGTTCCCAAGGAAAGCAGACATTCGGAGTCAGGTGAATGCTGAAGTTCCCCTTGGAGGGGAGAAGCCCTTCTGAGAGCAAATGCAACCAAGAGACCCATGTCTACAGAGCAATTGTTATTGCTGGTTGAGCTCCAGGTGAGAGAGCTCTGCTGGTGCTGTGGTCCAGCAACAAGGATGGTGGCTCCTGTAGTAATGCCAAACACACACTGGGGAAACAGGTGAGGCTGCAGGAAGTCGAGATGCACACTCTTACTGTAGTATAAACATAAAGAGTATTAAAAAAAAAAAAAAACAAAAACAAATCTATGCTTGCTTTCATTTGGATGCGAAAACCATTCTAAAGAGGAAGCATCTTCCTTAAGTTGGCCAAAACACAGGGATCCACTGCACTCCCTCATGTAACAACATGTCTATGCCTTGATTTTTTCTTTTAATTAGAAGCACAGCATACTCCTGAAAGAGGTGTTTCATTTATGTCAACTCACATCGCACTAACATGCAGATGAGCCTACAGCTACTCTCATTTTCACATGAGGCGTCAGTAAGGATGCCCTGTTTTTTTCCAAAACAAGGGTAAAAAAATGCCCTACCTAAAAATAATAATCCACATTTACACACTACCCACTCAGAGAGGCAGTACATTTTCCACTAACATGCTCATTTCAGGCTGTGCATTTTAAGTTTGTAAATCTATCAAAAAGTGATGACCAAGGGCTCTTTACTTGGGAGATCTCCAAGTGACACAGCTGTAAGAGCCTTTTGCTGGATGCATGATGCTGCACTTCCCTCTGGCCTCTTCCCAGGCATTTTAAATTGACAGATTTGAGATGTTTCTGCATCTGAGGTGTAGACAAATCTTTTCCCTGCCTTTTGCACAAAGTTGGTGCAGATATTAGAAAAGCTACTTGGAATCCTGAAAATATTTATTTACTACTACCAGACGTTATCACCAAAAACAATGAGGAAAAGTAAGTAGTTTTCAGAAATTTTGAAGTACTTCATTTATATTCATTTTGAGTGTTCTTTCCTAGTCCATTTTCCCTTTCTCTGATAAGCACATATAAATCTCAGCTGCAAAACACAAACCCATTTAAATAAAGTATCTGAGTGCCCTAGCAACAATGAATATTGATTTTTTCCCCCCCCATATAAAGCCTGGAAACAAACCCTATATTGATGGTATCCCTTTAAGGTCTGAGAAGAGGTAAACTCAAGTTCCTCTCTCCACTTGCTTTCATGGGAACTACTGGCCCGAATCTTTGATGTAACATCTGGAAGCCTATATGAATAAACATATTCCCTGATATTTTCCCTTAAAGGGTTGAGTTTCTGAACCATAGCTATAATGCAATAAGCTTCAGCACTGATATGATCAGAGGCACAACAGATGTCTCATCTAGAATTTGTGGTTGTGAATCCAGTCCTTGGCAGGATTCAGTCCCCAAAGGCCCTTGTTCTCTCTTTTAGCTCTTTAAGCCAAAGAGGTGTGGGAAGAGGGGTAGAACCAGTTTGAAATGCTTACACTGTCTGGAGTTCAACCCCACACAGAGCTGTAAACTAGGAGAAAACTACCCATTCTCTCTGAGCAGAAAGAAAGAAGAGAAAATGGCAGAGGTTCATCTTCTTATCAGTGCCATTAATATTCAGTTTATTCCACCTGAAATGTTGTTTTAAGGGACTGAATTGCTTAGAAGATTGACTTTGATTTTGGGAGGCTTTCATTTGTAAGCTGTCAGTTTGGATCCAGCTGAGGGAGGTACTGATGGATGGTTTCTAATATCTAAGAGTTGCTTAGTGGCGTATGACAAATGACAAAGAAGTTGCAGAGTGAGTTATATAGTGAGTCAGCAGTCCTTTTTCAGAAGATTCAATATTAATTAAGAGGCATCTCGACACCCTTTGTGTAAGGCTGCTTGGAAACTTATGCCCAGATACCAGAAACAAATCACAGCTAACTAAATACCTATACCTATACTAAATACCTTAAGCTTCAGCATGGAAATAAATAACAGCCCTACAGTTACATCATAGCACATCCCTCAATATCCCCATCACGGTTTTATTTGAACAGTACACTTAGTATGGTTACATGATGGCTGACTAACGAAAAGCTACCTTTTGTTCACTCAAAAAAACTGCCAGCATTGAAATGTTTGCCTTTTATTTAAAACCACACTTCGGTGGACAGGCTCTTTCTCCATCCTCCAAGTCCACTAAGTGCAGCCATACATTAATCAGGATGAAGGATGAGGCCCTGCAGAAAGGCACTGAGCTATGGCTGGTGTGTAGCTCACCTCCACTTGCCTCCCCAGACAACACAGTTCCTGCTGGGAGCAGCCCCGTCTTTGGCTCTGGAAGGGAACTCTGCCATTAGCAAAGGATTTGAATGATCACTTCTATCACGTTGCCTCCTCTCTGTTTAATTCTCTGTCAAGACCAACAAGCTCATTTCAGTTTGGTTTCACAGACAGAGACTGACAAAACAGTTAAGTGGTGAGCAGGAATGACAGACACCCACAACCCACCCTCAAGTCTTTCGCAGAGAATTTTCTCCAAGTTTTAATCCATGCCAGCTCTGCCCCAGCTGCAGTAAACTTGCCTCAAGTGCTTCAAGTACTGCAAAATTCTGCCTTGGGGGCACCGCTCTCTGATCCTAATTTTTTATCAAACGCAGAAGTCCCATGCAAATAATCATGTAAAACTTGTGCTGTGCGTTTACCAGCACAAAGAAAATTGCATTTCAGGGACGAGGCATACCTAATTGTAAGGAAATGAGTTACAGCGAAATGGCAGTATGAACCAGTGTAATAAAAGACAGCCTCAATTAAAAGTTACAAGAACAATGCAAGGGAAAATACAATATGATGCACATTACGAGCCTGTTCAAAATCTCAGCACAGAGCAGCATTAGACACAGGAAGTCATCTTCTGAAAAAGCTAATGAATCATTTAGTTAACAAGGAAAGGTCGTGTCTTTCATCAGTGGGATCTAGAAATTATAATTAAGCGGAAGATCCATATCATATACACTTCACGAATGACTACTGTATTTTAGAAAACTGCTCTAGTTTGGTTTTGTTTTGTTTTTTGTCAGGAGTTTCAATACTATGAAAAGGTGCTTGGGGCTTGTTTGTTGTTGCTTCTATTTTTACAACCAGTGTTCTTTTTGTTCCATTCTTCATATAATATGTAAAATATCTCCCTGGCACAGGTGACAAAATCTACAATTCTGTTCCTTTCTTTCTCCAATTGCTTGTGAATCATGTGGTGTTTCATTTGTGAGCGGCGAGAACATATGATTTAAATCAATAATGAACCAGCTCAGTAAGACCAAATAAGAAATTCTGTAAGACCCAATAAAAAATGTAAAAAAAAAAAAGACAAAAAATCCATGTAAAAGTACCTCTTGTAATTTTTTATTATTCTAAAAATAAGTCTCTCACAACTTTTTAAACTTGGCCACAAATACATTTTTTTTTCTAAAACTGAAAGCATACTTTTTTTGGTGTTTTATACCATGTCTCTATTGTTGAGCTATTCACATCAGGAGAAAAAGCAATTCAGTGGATTGTTACATTTGTCACCATATAAATCCTCCTCACAGCATTTTTCCCAAGTTCGTTTTCAAGGTTAAGAGCTGTTTCCCATACTCCTCTACTATGTTAGATTATTAAACAGGTGTTACAAAAGAAGGCTTTGATTTTGTAAGAGATCAAAAATAAGTTTCCCTTCATACCTTTGTGCTACAGAATATATACTCAACATTAGAGCACTGGTTAACCTGCTGCAAACAAAAATCCCTGACGATGCAGAAGCTTCCTCTGCTCTATGCAGGGTGCAAGAAACAAGCTTTCAGGGAAGGCAGCTGTACTTTATTTTGTGCTTTACAAACAGCTTTTGGGGAACATCTATTCATTTCACATTTAGTCAAGTATTCTTTTTTCAGCATCCTTTGGATGCTGCTTAAATGAAGCTTTCTTACTCCTCCTCTCCACTTTAAGCTTGTTGAAGCAACACTGGAAGAAAATGCACCTGGACATTTCTGAACTGAGCATGTGGTGGAAACACAAGACTGAAAACCCAAGTTTGCTCCATGTTTGGAAAAGGAAACAGAAAAGGCTGGAATTGTTTTAAATCCTCTCCAAGTCTAAACTGACTTTCAAAACTGCCTCGGAGGGGGCTCTGTCACTGTCACACATTGCATCTCCTGCCCCAGACTGAGTCCTTGCACAGGCTCCAAAGGCTGTAATGAGAGGGTGTGTTACCTCCCCCAGGCCTGGGACACAGCGTGCCCTCAGACTGCCCTACAGCTTCTGGAGTGACTCGTGCCATCAGATGCCAGAGCAGCGACTGGCAGTGACCGAGTGACCAGCACACAGAACCCCACTGGCTTGCATTATGTAAAGAAAAACAGGAATATTTTCTGATAAAACATAATGAGGACTGTTTTACTTATGGCAAAGCAGCAATTAGGGGTTGTTTTTGAAACGAGACAGTTTCTTTCCAAACACCTCAGGAAACCCCACCACCACCATCCAAAAAAGACAACCCAGGAGACAAAGTCACAAATGTGGAACAACTGCAACCTTTCAGCTGACAGGAGGACCATGCTCCTCTCTCAGTCAGATGGTGGAGTGGAGATGATGGTGGTCACCGCGGGTTTAAAGCCAGATCTGCTCAGCAGATGGGGAACAAGAGTCTCCCGCCACTGTTCAGTTAGAGAAAAATATTCCACTTCAGAGCAAGAGGTGCTTAATCTAGGTGTTAGGAATGAGTAAGATGTGACAAAAGGCCCTGGGTCTCAGCAACTATTTTTTCTTGCTTTGGCCAAAGCACTTCCTAATGCACTGAGCAGCCACTATCCTAAACCTGTCCTTCCCTTACGGACAGTCTGGAAGGCACAGAGATGGCATCACTGGGTGCAGCAGCTCTTCATCTGCCAGGGAATGCTCCCCTGTAACCAGTCCTTTGTAGCTGCTTCCTTTCTCCTTGCCCTTCCCTCCTACCACAGCTTCAGAACCAAGGGGATGGAGCTGCCTCCAGCCCTCTGCCAGCCAAGGTTTAGAAGGATTTTCTGTGAACAGAATTGAGTAAAAAAGAAAAAAAAAAGACCTTCTTTTGCTAAATCCTTAGATATTATCAAAATTACAGTAAAATAGTGAAAACAGTTATCTTGTCTGATGTGTCTGCAACAATAATTATTTTTAACTCTCGTCCCTCTTATTCAAAAGTGGAATGTGGTTACACTGATGCATTTATTCACCTTTTTAGATCAATAAGCACAAACCCCTATGAAGATTTTCTTCATAAAGAAGACTGCAGCATACAGAAATTTGAGTATGTATGCACACATAGTGGAGCACACACCACTCCAAACACCCCTGCGCACAGATGAGTAGTCCCAGATCAGTGTCCATCCACTCCCTCTGCTGGCAAGAGCTGCCACTTCCTCTTCCAAAAAAATACCTACATTTTTGCTGGCGATGCACAACGTGAACATTGCAGTACATTGCACCAAACCTTACCCAGTGCTGGTGGTCGGATGCTTTGCAGTGCACATCTGCAAGATGCACAAAGAATCTAAGCAGCTTCCTAGCAAATTCCAGATAAGCATCAAATAAGTATCCAGTAATAATTTTAATTATAGTTTGCACAGTAATGTTCATAGATATGAAACTGGGTTCTGTTTGCCTTTCACTCCACACAAACTTTCAGATTTCCTTATTATAGCAGGCTTAAAATAAATAATGCAAGATTCATGAAACGGAATGTTCTGCTTCATTTAAAATATTTATGGAATTCTCTAAAAAAGAAAATCACTGCTTGCATTTTACTCTGAAATCTGAAATGCAAGAGGCTGGATGTGCATGAAGGAGCCCAACTGGCTGCAAAGCTGCCCCAGCCGTACCATCCACATGCCTTTGCCCTCCCTTGGACCTAAGGGACCTTGCTGAAACCAGCTGGTAGGGGTGACCAGCCTGCCACATTTTTGGTTCAATTAATTACAGAGACAAGCCCATTACTTGCTCTGCCTCTCACTTCAAACCTTTGAATTGTTTCATGGAAATGCTGTATTCTGCTAAAGCAATACACTACTTCCATATATGTGAGCATTCAACAAACTCATTATAGGGAAGTATAGAAATTAATGCCATTAAAATTATAAGAGAGATATTTTATGGCTCTTTTATTTTATTTTTTTTATTTTATTACTCTTTTCAGTATGTTGTTTTAAAGCTCTCTCTCTTTCTCTGTTTCCCAAAACATCATTCTAAAAAATTTATTTTGTATGATGAAGTAATGCTAAGGTTAACACAACTCCACAAGTCTCTACTAAACAGACATGGAGCTTTTGTTTTACATTGTTTATGTAACATCCTTCATGCCTAAACACACAAACATCTATCTGTACACTTGGTGATTTGCACACACAGTAAAAATGGGATACAGATGCAAACATTATCAACTTCTTCAAATCATAATTAAGCCTGACATTACTACCACCATTTAAATAATTATAAAAAACCATATCTTTTTGCTTGATTTCCACTTCAGTTCCAGACAAACAGTTCATTTTTTATTTAAACTCTCTGAACTTCATATGCCTCTTCAGAAGGACCTTTAACAGAAAAATCAGAAAATAACTGGAACCAGAAAATTCCTGTTATCCCAGAAGACTTAATATATCAAATGATAAGTTGAAGTGCTGGTATGATGATCCTTTAGGCAACATAGCACACATGCACCACCATTAACAGCTTCTACAGGCACAAACCTGCTCTTTTTCTTCCTTTTTAAAAATTTTTTTTGAGAGAGAGAGAGAATGAGAGTATCATAACCAAAAGATAGTTCTCCTCACAGAAAGTGTGGCTGTAATAATTCATCACATGATTAGCAAACGGTAACAATACAGGTCACCCTAAAAGCTGGGATGTTAAAAAATTCTGCAAAGAAACTCTTTTAATGGGAGGGAATTCCTAAGACTCCCCCAAAGGAGCTATACGCGAGTTTTGCAGTGACAGGTTAAATACTGAAGGGAGGAGCAAAATACATTTCCCAAATTCCACAGGCAGAGGGCAGCAGGCTCCAGCCAGCAGCGTTGTCTCAGGGCTTCCTGCTGTTTAATTAACATCTCCCTCTCACCAAGAGCATCATCTTTGTGTAACCGTGACCCAAACCACAGGATACTTAAGTCATTTAAAAAGGAAGCTGACTACATACATGTTCACTATTTCAAAAGCGTGCTTTTTATTACAGGTGGCATCTCTGTGTAGCATAAACGAAGTTAGGTGGTGGTCCTAGTAATGTTCATCTTCTCAAGTAAATAAAAACTCTCCTCTAAAGTGTTACTGCAGCTTTGCAAAAGGAACTCACAGCAGCCATGAAAACTAAAGTGTGGGGAAAACAGAACATGCATTATAAATGAGAACTTGTGTCCTCAAGCTCAGCCATCTCTTAAATCTGACAAATATAGTGTCAAAGTGATTCTTATTTGTGGAATGGAAAAAGTCTGAAGAATCTAATCTTAAACAGATCATTTTTTAAATTGGCTCTATAAAGCTGTCTGCGAGAATTCGGTATTTGCATATAATGATAACGCATATTAGACAGTAATTACCATGGACTTTTCTTTAATTATAACTGATAATGCAAATAAATCCTATGTTCCCAACTGAAGAATGTAATTAAGTTTGAGAAGTTCAGGGAGAAAGGGAAGAGACAAAAACATTGATTTTAAAATCAGGAGAATGGCACACTATACATAAATTCCCTTCCTCTTCCCACTGACATCAAAGAGCATAAAAAAATCCATCTTCTCTAAAGAAAATGAAACTATCAACCCTCTGCCTTGCCCTGTTTACTAATGATACAAAATGTTTTCTCACACAGCTTTATCCAGGATTTGCAAACTCTTCTTCACAAAGAAAGGAAACTGTTTTTATTTTCAAACATTAGCGCAGTGACATCTCTGAGGAATGTGAGCAACCCCAAGCAAAGGAAGGATTGTTAATGAATAAGGAAAAACAACCTGAGGACTGGAAACAAAGACAAGGAAGACTGAAGGTGGAGGTGAGAGCATCTGAGATCCAAAAAACAATCTAAGTCTAGTTTAAGGAGGTAGTTTAGTAAGTATAAACTATCCTAAGTTTCATTATTAGACCCCAATAATTCAAAAATACACATGGCAAAAGCCATCACCTTTCACAGGTATGCAACTCTAGCCTTGGACAGAATTGTAGTCACTGGTGTTGCTTCCAAGTCCAAGAGTAAATTTAAGAGGTGCTGACATGAAATGTTGGATTGACAACACAGCCCACAAACACCTCAAGGCAATCCCTGGGATGTAGCCAGCCTGGCCACACGGACTTGAAAGAAGTTCACTTATCTTTTCTAACAGTCAGCAGCAAGAAACTCTGGCATTAAAATGAAAAAAAAAAAACCAAACCATTGTGCAAAGGCAGCATGAAGTGAACTTTCAACATTTCAGGCCATGCCATTCCCTGTGGGACTGACTAAAGCTGACAATCCATCAGCTTGACCTTCCCTGCACAAGCACTCTCTACGAACTGCAGTTGGAAAGTTCAAGCTTTACATTTCATATCAGCTGGTACAGGAACAGCCCCAGCAGGAAAAGTTCACCATCTCCACTGAGGCTTCGCTCTGCTGGGCTCGTGGCCACAAACTCTTGCAAGGATGTAGACAAAGCCAAAGGTGATCACACCAAAGTCACTCACCTTCAAAGCATACCAATACATCCTCTGGAGAAGCCAACAGGAGCAAACTGCCTGTCTTGTAGAAGGGACAAGATTTCTGAGGGAAGAATTTGCACTGAAGTCTCAACTTTGAGATTAAAAGACAGCAGTCCTAAACCTTCAATTCCTTCAGCAGAGCCTCTGCCCGATGTGGCTCGTTCTGCATCAAAGAATCATGTGACATCCTGCAGCACACAGTATTTTCTCTGCACAGTGGACAGCTCTTATCTATGTCATCTTCAGTTCCGCTGTGCCTGAGCTACGATGTTGAGGGACAGACCCTTGTCAGTGAAATATCTGAGAGTGTCATAGTTTAACTCCAGCCAGCAGCTAAGCACCACACACCCAATTCCTCACCTCTCCCTCCTCCTGCCCTCCCCTCTACGGTGGGATGGGGAAGCATCGAAAGAGTAAAAGTAAGAGAACTCATGGGTTGCAGTAAAGACAGTTTCATGGAACAGAACAGGAAGAAAATAATAATAACGATAGTAATAATAAAATAACTAGAATATACAAAACAAGTGATGCACGATGCAGGTGCTCACCACTCGCCAAGTGATGTCCAGCCAGTCCCTGAGCAGCAGCCCCTGACCAGCTTTGCCCCCAGATGATATACTGAGCATGATGTTGTATGGTCTGGAATATCCCTTTGGCCAGCTGGGGTCACCAACTGTGGGGCTGTGTCCCCTCACAACTTCTGGTGCCCCTCCAGTCTTCTTGCTGGCAGGGGATGATATGCTGGAAAGTCCTTGACTTACTGTAAATACCACTTAGGAACAACAAAAACATCAGTGTGATATCAAAATTAAACTCATATTTAATCCAAAACACAACACTGTATAGTTACTAGGAAGAAAATCAACTTTGTCCCTTCCAAAACCAGGACAGGGATAAAGACCTGTATTCAGGCAATTAACTCATATGAAACTAGGACTGCAGCTTTGCACATGGTAATTTGAAGAAATCTGATCTACAAGTGAAAAAGATAATTCTGCTTAACAGTACAGCTGGGTATTTTTGTTGTTTGCTTATTGGGGATTCCTTTTTAGAAAAACATCTGCATTGGCATTAGCTGTAATAAACCACCATGGGTAAACTGTGATCATCTCAAGGGCAGCTTAAGCAGCAGAATGTATTGGTCAAATGAGATTCAGTATAAGCTTGTACTCAGAAATGGCCTATAAAATGGCACCAACAGAGGGAACCTTTATTTATTGTTTCTCCATTTCTATCTCAAATATAAAAATTGTCCTTTTTTTTCTAGGTGCAGGCATCATGCTTACCCCCTTCTTTCCTGCCCTATGCAGTTCATAGCAAGACTCTTAAGTGCACATGAAGTGATGCTCAACTCCTCTGCATTTGGAGGCCTTGCACAGCTCTCCCTGGCTCTGATGGAGTGAACAACTACCCTGTCAGCATGTAGAACTGAAAAGTATCAGCCTGTCTTATATTGGTTTATCAGCGTTTCCAAAAAGTTCAAAAGAAAGCAACCTGTTTTCTGACTGAAAACAAGGGGGTCCTATACAGCCTGGAAGGCAGACCTGCTTTGTAAGGAAACTCACCTGCTGCTTTCATTCTGTATGGGGCCAGATGCCACCTGCCTGAAAAGGCCAAAAAAGTACTGGCTTGAAAACCTCTCGCTGCTCCCATGTCCTCCTCCTCACTCACTCTGTCAAGCTCCTGAAACGAACTGTCATTCACCACCCGGAAAGCAGCACCAAACAAGTTTTCCCCTAGGACCACAGAACTCCCACTGGACTTCACTCACATCATTAACTCATGCAGCAACAGGCTGTACAGCTGCAGCCTGCCACCAGCCCAGAGATCAAAGGAAAGATAACTAAGCCATGGGCTATGAAAAAGGGGATGCTTAGAGCAAACAATAAAAAAAGCCTCCGTTGTGGTTTTTCCTCCCCTCTCAAATACGTTGCACACAGTTAAAGGAGAGCTCTCTGCTTCCACTCCCCCTTCCTCAACATCAGGAGATTGCTTACTGCTACATATTCTGTATGCATCAGCAGCATCAAGTTTTGAACCAAACCCCAATGCACTGTCAGGTGAAAGGAATTTTTTTTTTTTTTTGAAAGCACAATTCCAGTGACTTCAGCCTCACCCACTTCCAAAGCACTTCTTTAGTCTGATGAAGATGATATTTAAAATATTCACCCTTGTGCTCTGTTACAGAATA
Organism: Daphoenositta chrysoptera; assembly: GCA_013397915.1. Classification (NCBI taxonomy): domain Eukaryota; kingdom Metazoa; phylum Chordata; class Aves; order Passeriformes; genus Daphoenositta; species Daphoenositta chrysoptera. The sequence goes on along the minus strand of VZRO01003914.1, from coordinate 1,812,143 downwards.
TAACTGTTTGCAACTAGTTTGTAGTCATCTCAGGACTACAGAATATGCCAGAGGTATTTCATATCCAGAAAGACATTTTTTGGAACTGAATCAGAAATTCTGCAAATAGAGCAAATACTGAAGGCATAGACTTTACATGGAATACCCTGGGAAAATCTGCGTAGATACTACATGGTACACAGATTCTCATTGTGTCTTAATAAAACATTAGTCACTCCAGTTCTTTCTTGCTAGATGCATTCGTAGCTTTTCTCCCCTGTGCATTCTTCACTTTATTAATAATTACTGTAATGCATTATAATGCCATACAGAAGTCTCAACACACGATAGGCTACTGTAACTATTACAACAGTCTCAGAGAGAAAGATCTTCTGAGACATAAGACCCAACAGAATTAAATCCCCTAAGAAGCTGCCCTAATCCGTAGCCAATTAATATCACGAAAGGCCCAACAATTACCAGGTGACAGTTTTCCATGCATCTCATAGCAGAACTGAAGTGCAGGAAGCTTCTGAGCTTGCAAAGCTGCTCTGCAAGGTGGGGATTGAAAGCAGATGTCAGGTGGACACTTTTCACCAGGCACCATCAGTCTCTACAGCAACAGAGACGATCTGACAGACTGACCAGTGGTGAAGCTGGCAGTGTGCCGACCTCACCTTCACTGCTGTGGCCCACTGCTCTGGAAGATGATGCCCAAGTCTTCCAGAGCAAACCAGAGATTGTAAAGAAGGAATGCTGTCAACCATAAAAGTGCATCAGGGGCAACAGAAGAACATGGAAAACTTCTCAGTGACCAAATTGTTCTAAAGAACATGAGCAAAATGGTAATTTGGGGGGCATCTGAGTTGGCATTTTTCCTATGAGAAGGGGAAAAAACACCAAAGAGCAGTTTGAATGAAGTAGGTGTCTGAAGAGAGTATAACTGGCAAGGCAATGCCTTGGACTGTCTCCTTTATAAGAAAAGGCAGCAGGGCATCAGCTTGAGGGAGAACCTGGAAGGCAAACTCACTGGCATCCTAACTAGGGGTTGTTTAAATAGTAAGGTTATGTGCAGTGCTATTAATTCCAGCAGGGGATAAGTAGTAGAAGTAAGAGGGTTAAATTAAGAATTCAAATTCTCTTTGCTAAGAAAACAGTCAAACCCCAAAGCTCCTCAAAGTTTTTCCATTAATTGTACACCTCTTTGAAGTATTTTTCATTTTGCTCAACTTTATAGTCTCTAATTCCAGATGGTGCCAATTCCTGCTTCTTCTTTTATCTAGTCCAGTGGATCTGAAAATGCTGTATTATTCTTAAGAGTAATGGAATGTTTGGTGAATTGACAAGTCCAGAAAAACAGAGAATTCCTAAATTCAAGTAAAAAAAAATTAGTGAATTATCCCTGTCTCATATCATGTTTTCTAAAACAATCCTCCCTCCCACTTTGTATTCAGCTTGCCTATCCCTCTCCTAGTGTGATACCCAAATACAGCAGACACCATCCACAACAGCTTCACATGAGACACAGAGTCCTCATAAAACTTAGCAAAACTCTTGCTCTTTGCAATAACATCACAACACTAAGCTGCTTAATTTGTCACCCACTAAAAATGAACACTGATTCTGCTCTGCAGCACAGCTGCTTAGCTTCTTATTTCCTGTTTTACATTTGATTTTTCCTTCCCAGCTGTGGCTTCCACTGAATACCATCTTACTTATTTCAGACCCTTATCCTAATTTATCCAGAATATTTAAAAGTCTGTCCTGTCTTCAAATCATTTATAACCCCTTTCAGTTGAGCACCATGCACAATTTTTGTAAGTATTTTCAAATTTATGACACAAATCATAAAAGAAATGCTAAAGAGAACAGGGCACGTGACAGAGCCCTTGAGAAAATGAACTCACACTACTTGGACTATCAGGTCATTGAAAACCAAACCTTTGCTGCAGTTTTTCAACCACTGCAGAAGTCACTTTAGAGATACCTCATTTAAATTACTTTCCTGGTTTGCATAGCACAATGTCAAGTGAAATAGTGTCAAAAGCCTTACTAAAGTCAGAATGGATCACGTCTAATACTTCTTTCTTAGACTTCCTGCCAGTTCGTCTGTCAACACTGGAAGTCGGACTAGCTCAACATAATTTGTTCTTGACAAATCCATTTGGGTATTTCCTTGCTACTTGCTAAGTACTTGCAAATTATTTAATAATTTATTCAATTTTTTGCAACACCTGGTTTAGAGTTACCAGTAACTTCTCTTTCATTAGATAAGGAATCCATCTCTGTCCCTCCCCCGTCCTCTCAGAGAGCATTTCTTTCCTTCCATGACTTCCTAAGAACTCTAAGGATTCAAAGATCTTTTTAGCTGATTTTTAAGTACTCTGAAGTAAACTCCAACAGACATTCCTGATTTGAAACAACCTAAACCTTAAGCCTCCTCCTCTACATTCTTTCCCACACTTTCGGTTTCCTTCCTGAAAAGTCCTGAGCACTGACCACGTAAACTTCTCCCTTCCATTTCTCTCCTTCCTGCCCCAGTATCCCTTTTCCCTCAAATAAAAAGCTTTTCAACTGAGATAGGTTGTGTCTTACCATAAGCTCTAGTTTTGTTTAAAAAAACCCCCAACATTACAGCTGGGCTTGGCTGCTGATGCACTCTATCTTGCTAAATTTTGAAGACATTTGGTGGCAATTCCACAAAGACACATCAACAGGGCAGGAACGCTTAGAGATGCTCCTTTTCCATGAAGCTGGTTGGAGCCAGCCATTCTAGAAGGGGAGCAACTGCTCTGTGTGAAAGAGCAGTGATAACAATACTGCTGCCTTCTCATGGGGAGCTGGGAGGGGATGGGCAGCCCTGAGCTCTGAATCAGCACATCATCCACATCCCTGACAAAGCCCTTCTGCAGATGTCTGTGTGCTTCTGAAATGGTCCCAGGGGCTGCATCCGGGCCGTGGATGCACAAACTCAGCATGGAGGTGGCAAAAGAAACAACACTGATGTTTTAAAAGTAATGTTACAGGTTGAGGACAGTGTTATCTTTGCTTCTAAATCAGCATCAAGATCATGTGAAAACCAACTTGCATTGCCTTTTGGTGGATGCTAGTGGGAGTCAGGAAGATGTGGTGAGTGGAGCTACAGCTGTGTGAAATTGGTGCACATGACTGAAGAACTGACCCAGCAGCCTTTGTACACACAGTCCCTGTGCTGCCAGCATCACACTGCTGTGGTGAACCTCATTCTGCAAATCATCTCAAGCTGCAGAAAACCAAATGCCAGTCTAACATTGCTGGCCAGTGATTTTCATAAAAGCCAGCTGAAATAGGAAATTGCATATTGTTTCAGTTCACCCATTCAGGAGCATGGGACATAATGAATGCTCAGACTGCTGAGCGAGGGAGAGATGCAGATTTCTCTCAAGTGAGAGAGAATGAGAGATTGAAAGAAAAGAAAAAATATATATATTCAGTTATATATGCCCCAATGGAGCCACATTCTAGTGCCCAACATACAAGACTCTTTACCATTTGAACTTAGCAACGATTTTAACTCTTCAGCAGCTGCAGAGAGCTGTTTCACCAAGGTGCATTTCTGAAGAGATTGGAGGAGCTGCGGCCTATTTCCTGAAGTGGCAATGAAGCAGGAGCAGAGCTAAACGTGAAAAAGCTTTGCTTACATTAAATATTCCTATAAGGGGACCACCTGCTATTTATGCCTGGCAAAGAGCAAAAAGCTGTGCTGCAGGTGCAGCAAGACGACGCTGATTTGTAACAAACTGCAAGAGCCACTGGAAAGCTGCAGCACAGCAACATGAGCTTTGGCAGCTCTTTGGACACCAGGCAAAGCAAAGCACGAGGTGATGACCTTCACACCAGCTCAAGAGCAATTGCCCTGGGAACTGCAGCACTTTCACCATTATAGTGAACTGCACTGGAGGATGCTCATGCAAAATAGAATTCTGCAGTGCTGGTTACGTACTCTCAGACTGGGAAAAAGGGTGGGAAAGAAGAGGAAGAGGAGGGAAGAAAAAAACGGATATGAATGGGAAATTATTATTCACCGCTAAGATCCTAAGACGTAATGCAATAAAATGTCTCATGCTTTTGAAGCATATTCTCATTACCACACTCTAGGCTGTATCAGCATTTTCATTTTATCTATTTCTAGAAGTTTATAACCAAACTTTACAAATGTGTTTGTGGTTAAAACCTCACAAGCCTCAGCCTGAAAGACGCTTTTATTTATTGTCAAATAATTTATTTGTCTGAACAAAACAGTAATAATAAAAAATTATAAAATTTAGAGCTCCTAGCCTCTATTCTCTCTGTTCAAGGCCTTAAATTTAATTGGCGCACACTGCTGAAACCAATTTAACTTTTTCTTTTGTAATGAAACATTTTTTGTGCTTGATTACTTTCCTCCTATCTCCCCCCTGCACATTTCCTTTCTTTTCATGCCACATCTTTTCCTCTGTGGATTTAGCAAGTACTTCTCATTTTATTTCTTTCCACTTTTCTCCATCAAGTTCACTTACCTCCAAAACACAACTCTTTCCCTCCCTCAAACCATCCCATCTCACACTGCACAGACCTGTTTCCTAAATCTATCCTGTGCTTCTCTCATTCATTATACTGAAACTAAAACCAAGACACAGAGGCAAATTAGCTCTTACAGTATTGATGGCAAGAAGGAAATACCCTGTCATTGAGGAGGAACTGCTCCCCTCCATCTTCCTGGACACATGAAGATGATGGAGGAGAAAAACACTGCATAAGTTGGTGTAGCCCAGCTGTCACTGTGCCTAGCATGCCTTAAGCACAGGGGCATTTCTCAATTTTTTGGGAAGGTAAGATGGTGAAAGGGTGAGTTAACAATTTTATCTGATTTGGTATTTTGTGACTGACTTGGTTAGAAAACGTTACTGTAGCAAAACTGAAGCACTACACCTCAAGCCAAAAAGGCTTTTGAAGCCTTTAGACGGTCAACTCTCTTGAGAGTTTCTGCTACTTCTTACCTCAGTAGTGCCCAGACACCTCCACCTATTCATGGCTTTAGATACTACTGCATTATAACATACTGAAAAATTACTAATGCAAACACTGGACCCATAAATTGGTATTGCTTTTCTTTGGGGATGTTCCACTTCTAATATTCATTTGTAAAACTTGGCAGTGTTAGGATTTGGGACTTGAAACTGGAAACAGAAGTCTTACAGCATCCCTGTAAGAATGACCCAAGAGATTGGTCAGAGGTCATTTTGGGGGGTTAAAAAACCGTAACAGTTGAGTTTTTAAGCACTACAAATCATAAAAACAAATCTTCTAACTAAACAACAGCCCCCCTTCTCCCCAAAAAACCCCAACAACAACAAAAACCCCACCACATTAAACGAAAAAAACCCAAGAAAACCTAATTCTTAGGAGTAATGTCCCAGAACACCTCAGCTATCTGTCATACTGCTGACAGTCAGAGTGCACAGACTATTTACTTTTTTGCAAGCTTCATGGATAACCAGAGTGGCTCACAGTGCATCACACAGATTGAAACTATTGCCACACATCATAAACAAAATCTTATCCTACTGGAAGGCTTTAGAACAAACAGTATTTCTCCTCCAGTCACACATTTGCTGAAATATGTGCACTCTGGATACATTTCTACTTCTGGGACAGCCTATATTTGTTGTTGTCATTCAGCTCGAAATCTGATGCACAGCAGCTTTCAGGCGACTGGGGATGGTACAGTGCAACCTGAAATGACAGGTTCTCACTAACAGCACACACAACTTGTGCTTAGATCTTCATTTACAATGATTTTGCTAATGCACAGTCCCCATTGCAAAAGATGTTGAGTTTCTGAAGTGCAATTCAAATGCCTGCCATTGTGGCCTCTCAGCTCTGTCACTTTGCCCATTCTGACTGCACAATGCCTGCCCCACCCTTGTCTCTGATTAATGCAGCTTTTACATCCTTTCTGCCTTTCTTCTCTCTCTCAAGACATACCACTCCTACACCAGCCAGCCCATATTTATTTCATCCTCCTCTCTCCTATTCCTGAAGCTTGTTTGAATTGTCTTTTATTTCTGTATGTTAAAGGCAAATGAGTAAGATTCTCCAGCTGATACAGAACTGAGCTTCATTCCTGTATCCCCCACAGCTGTGTGACCCTTTTCAAATCCCTTAGGCAGAGCTCCAAGGCATAATGATACCGTATGTCTAGAAAAATCACACCCACTTGGCAGCTGCACTTCTGGTGGGCCCTGCCCACAATCCCACAACGTGCTCACCAACTGGTGAAAGAAGGGTCTGGTGGCATACACCCAGCCTGACTCATACACTCCAGACTACCCTGAGCACTGCCAAACCATTTCTCAGAAAAAAGAGTTGAGATTCACACCGTGGTCAGTTCTGGGAAGCCACAACCAAAGGCTGAGTACACCTGGTGAAACTGTACTCCTCCACCATTTTAAATCATTGATGATGGGTAACTCTAAGAGTTAGAAAGCCAAATTATGTTTCCAAACATAATTTGAGACAGTGAGTGTAGCACAGAGTGTGTGTGCAAGGCCCAAAGAGCCCACAGTGCTGGGCAGGATAGAGACGGGCAGAAAGGACAAGGAGCCAATCCAACAACTCTGGTCCAAGCCTGTCCACATTCCAAACACATCAGAAAGCTCACTAACAACCAAACCATCACATCACAAATACTAAAATAAAACGAGGTTTTATATCACATTTCTACTGGCTTTTTAAATAAGACATAGGTAAATAATTTAAGCATTTGTTGAGACAAATAATAAATAAAATTAAAAACTACTCCAGAGGTCAGCATTTCTATCTGCAAATTTTTCCAGCTTTCTGCATCTCTGTAAAAATGTACCCATTGTTGTCTTCTTATATTTTCTTATTAATTTAACTGTGTGTTGCTCATTAGATAGCAAATACTTCTTAAAAAGACATTTAAGTTTTTCATACTTCTACATTTGAGCATAATTAATTTACCAAATACCCGTTTCTTTAAGGTCTGGTTTTTACGTTTTTTCTTGTCTGTGGCTTACCAGCTTACTTTTGCAGAAAGAGGAGATGGAAACTCAATTAAAGCTTTATTTATAAAGATCATATTTTTTACTCTGAAAAACTGAAGTTACATTTAGACATTTGCAGTTATAATGAAAAAATCCCCAACCAGATGGTTTGAAAAAAGAACTGATTTAATTCTAATGTAAAACACAACACAGAGATACATAAGATCTCCAACAGTGTCTGCTATAAAAACCTTAATTTTTAGGGTTGAAAAGCACAATAAAATGCCTAGTTAGTTCTCCCAATTTGATAGAGAAATAAAACCCAGCAAAGTTATATTTTTTGAACAGACTGACATGATATTAAAAAAATAAATTTAAGCATTTCATGAAAATGGCAACCAGGGTATCTGGAAAACAGGGTGCATTTTGAATAAAGCAAGTATATTACAAGGGACTGCAAGAGGGAGCTGGGACTGTTCAGCCTCAAAAAGAGACAACAGAGAGGGGACCTCTCAGTCAATGTCTATCAGTATCTGAAGGGAGGGTGTCAGAGGATGTTTCCAGGCTCTTCTTGGTGATACCCAGCAAGAGGACAAGAGACAACGGGCAGAGACAGATGCACAGGAAGTTCCACCTGAATATGAGGAAAAATTCTTTACTGTGTGGGGAACAGATTGTCCAGAGAGGTTGTGGAGTCTCCCTCACTGGAGATATTCAAGAACTGTCTGGATGCAATCCTGTGCAATGTGCTCTGGGATGACCCTGCTCGAGCAGGGAGGTTGGGCCAGATGACCCACTGTGGTCCCTTCCAACCTGACCCATTCTGATTCTGTGAAGAAAGCCATGTTATGTGAAGAGTAAACAAGAAAGATTAGTTTATCTTTTTTTTGACAACCATGAAAAAGGATCAAAAATGTGAATACATATTATCATAAACCTATGCAAAGTCTCAAAGTGTAGGAGTTCAGTAAGTGTAACTGGGAATATTTCACAGAAATTCTCAGTATCAAAATTATGAAACCCACAAACTTGAATTAAATGTTTGTAAATGGTATTAGACATATGAATTGAAAAAAAAGAACATTCTATATAAAAGTCCAGTTAAGGGAGTGAGGAAGGAAGGGGGACACGTATTACACTAGACAAAGAAAATACACAACTGTATTGATGTTACAGAATAGTCTTATATATAAAAAATGTGTGCAATACATAGTCTACACTTATGCCATTGGTACTGAAGCAGTAACTGTTTTCAAACTAAAAGTCTTTAAAATGAAAGGAAGGGACAAAAGATGAAAACTTGGGAGTTTAAAAAAAGATTTAACTTGGGCTGAAGCAACATGAGGGAAGGATTCAACAGCTACAGAGATCAAGAAGTCATCACAAAATGTATGCCAAACTTTTGTCCTAGTAGTAAAGATTATTTGCTATTAATAAAACCAATACAACAAAACCTTCTAATTAGCGAGCACAAGCAATGCAAATGGAAGAGTCTGGAAAAGCTTGTGTCGACTATAGGACCAAGGAAAACTGTGAACTGGGAGTATAGTGGAAACTGAAGAAATGAAAACATGCTAGATTTTCTTTTTATTTTTTTTAAGTTATTTTCCAAAATAGAGGCATTTCCAGATATTTTCGCTTGTCAAGCCAGACTTGAATGCAAGCTATTCTCTGGACACAGCCATGTCCCATGACAACTTTTCCATGCAGCATCAGTCAGGAACTAGAATGCCTAAGCCAACGGCTGTTGGGTGATCCAAACCAAGGGAATTCATTCAAATGAAAATGACTATGTATTGAATAATTAATTAACACAACCGTAAAAATAATTAAAAATGCATTCTAGCATAGTGAAATACCAAATAGTCCAAAAAATAAGCTGTAAGGCCAAGCTCAGGCTTAGTGCAATGAGCACAATACTTGATGTGATTATAGAAACTAATTAATTTATTTCAAGCCTGAATTTAGTGTCTACGTAACAAAATGAAACACGTTATTTTCCTTTTCTTTTCCTTGGAGAAATAAATAACATGAACACTATTTTAAGAATTTTGAGACATTCAAACTTGAAATGAAACATGACATTTATATCACATTGAATATGAAAACCAACAAAGAATAGGGACAGTAAAGTATAATTCATATTTGAAACAGCAGACTAGAAAAGGAACAGTGATAAAACAGAAAAAACCTGCCAATGTCTTCAATATTACCTGATCTTCATTGTATTTTTGAAGCTTCAGTGAAACCATCAGTGCAAAGCTGTATATAACCAAAAATCCCAAATTATTGTCAATTTCGTAAGCTAAATTTCCTTTGTGCCTCTCTGAAAGCTTTTTAAAATTAGTTTAATTGTTAAGGACAGTTATTTTTCAGTAAAATGAGGCTTTTAAATACTTTATAATTTGTCTCAACGTGTTGCTCAGCCTAAAATGATTTTCAGTTGCTTAGATTAAATGACTTTCTACTGTGCTGAAAAACAACAAAATAAAATGTCTTATCACTTTGGGCTTTTTACAGTTGGTTCAGGGAAATAAGCTTTGTGAAAAAACCATGCTTAGCATTGTGTTATGCACAACAGACCTCTGTGATTGCTCTTGGTCGTGGTTTAACCCCAGACAGCAGCCAAGCACACCTGGGGAACTCACTGCCAAAGGACGCTGCTGTTGCTTTGTGTTTTCCAAGAGGAAAATGATGACACCATAAAACAAAGATATGTTGATATGACTACAAAGCCACTTCTTCAAAGATCCTAAACCAGAAAAAGTAATTGAGGCTATGAAAGGAGCATTGTCTATGTTTTCACACTGGTTTGGCTACTCCATAGGCAGCTGCTTACAGGCAGTGACAGGGCAGTAAGACATTATGGCTGTTCTTATGGACACAAGCTCCAGCCTTCCAAATACACCCTTAATTTTTCTAGAGTTTGTGGTCCCTTCCCTGCCTTGCATATTGTTTCCTTGGGCAATGGTCCAGGCACACCATAGCCACGGTGCCTCCTAAGAGAGGAGGTGTTTGTCCTACCCAGACTGCAGAAGGGTGACCCTCACCTCAAGCACAGATCCAAGCCACGACAGGCACGTATCTCCACATCCTGATACAGCAATCTCTGCAAACCTCTGCTCAAGCAGCACTGCCCCTCACCCTGGTCTCCATCTCCTCACTGGAGCACGGAGTCCCAGCACAGAAACTGCTGCCATACTCACCTTCAAAGCTCTTTGGCTTCCTGCGTAGTGCAAACCCAATCAAGGCCAAACTGAGCTCTCTGCCCCGGGCCCAGAACGCTCCTCTCAAAGGAGTTTTCTTGTCACCCCCAGTTTTGCACACCTCCTGTCCCACTCAACCTGGATCCTTAAACAAGGAACCTACCCAGACAGGCAATACTGGGTGTTTCAAAAACCTGCTGGGTCGCTCCCCATGCCACTGCTCATACTAACTGGGTCTGGCTTTGCCAAACACTGTCTCTGTGGTACTGCAGCTTGACACTGCCTTGTGAACCAGGCTCAGTCCACAGAACAACTCTGGCCATTAATGGGTTGCACAACTGAAGGTTTGCGCATATCAAGAAATCACCAACCACATAAAAGTTTACCATCTCAGCAACAATCCCTTTATTCAATTCCAAGAGAAAGCTGGAGCAAATGTGCCCTTCAGCAGAAGCAGTACTAAGAGGTGCAGCAGAGCCAACAACTTCGTCAGCAAGGACAGAGGGGCAGAGACAGCCTATTCATTTTAAACAATGGAACAAATAGGGCACAGGGGAGTACTGTGCCAAGGAAAGGTTTAACTTTATTATCAGTTCACATAGAAAGAATTTCAGTTCTTCAAAAGTGGGTAGAGATTTGTGTGAAAATACTGTACAGGCTGTAAGTTTTGGGTGACTAAAGTTGGGGTGTTAAAAGCTAATTGCCAAAGCCCAAGTGACCTGAATTTCAAAGACAGTGATCAGACAGTGAGCTTACTGGGATAAGCTGGGAAGCTGAGCAACAGATTTTACAGCAATGAAAAATACCGCTTTGGGGAAAATATTTATTAAAAAGGGACATATTTCCTATTATCATTATCAAGAGTTGGTTCATAAATGGCATCAATTAGACTTCTGTCTAACAGCAAATCTCTCAGCTGTGGAAATCTCAGGCTGCCTGAGTGGCTTTATAAGAATTTGCTCAACAGTTTTTTGAAAAAAAATGTAAGATTTTATAAAGATTGATAGTTGGTACAATTATAACTAATTATAGCTAAGGTCACAGGCAGCCTTCAACAGCAGTTCTACAAGATATATCCTCATGAAAGCATGCAGTGATAGTTGGAAATTCAGGACTCACCACAAAACCAGTCATCCATGAACTGTAAAAGTACAGCTGAAAACTTTAGACCATACAACTCCATTAGAACAGTGCAACAGTGGTTCTTTGTCATCCTCCTTTTGTTTTTTATCCATCTGTGCCACAGGCTATATTAAGGATCTCTCTAGGGCAGGAGTTGTCTTTTAATTACATGCACAGGGCTTATTGTTGCAGGTCCCTTGTCTTGCTCGGAGCTACATGCCACAAACAGGAGAGACAACAGTGTCTGTCTGTATTTGTGAGCAGGCTTTCTCACACAAATACCTCCTATCAACATCAGTCTACGGTGACAGGGTGAGCATATCCAGGACCATTGCACTGTGCATCCTTCCTACATGGATGCACATCAGCCGAGCTGTGCACAACACAGGCATCCCACTACTCTCCAAGCAGTGGACCAACTGCATGGCATCTCTCCCTGAAGGACCTGCATAAGTTCTTTTCAATCACTGAAAATTTATCTTGCAAGCCTTCTCACCTTCTTCTTCCTAAGAAGGGACTTTTTGACTTGTTTTCTGTTTCTTATTTACTAACCAAAATTACTGTCTAATGTATCGCTTTACTTGCATTCACATGACAATGTACTGATACATTTTACCTTTCAGGAGGAAAAACCCTCCTTATAATCCCTACTTCTGGCAATATGTTCTGAACCAGAATGCTTGCACACATTGAGAAAAACAGCAAATAACTATGGTCTGCTATGATCTTTGGCAACAGCAGCGTTTTTCCTGCTGAAAGATAGAAATAATACAGATGAATGGTCCTGTGAGCTACTCACCTTGTATGAAAAACATGTGGAATGATCTTTAGGCAATTGCTTAAAATGGCAACAGTAACCAAAGCTGTCTTTTCATCTAGAGGATGTAACATTATTTTCTACATTGTAGGTCATAATATGCAGTTCTCCATGCAGCACAGAGCCCTACTGTTCTTGTTTGCAGGTGGCCATCAAGGGTGTTTTGCAGGGGAAGGCTTTGATGGATCCATTCTATAAAATTGCAGTGGTATATTCTCTCACACCGTACAAAGCTACCGAGCAGGTGTTTTTAGGAACTATTGCTATTCCACTAACTACTCATGCCTTCAAGATATCCAATTATTGTTCCAATAAAGCAAAACACTAATGATAAAAGGTAAGTAAAAGTAGTAATGACTGTAATGAATGTTGTCAAAGACACCAGTAATTGAGGTTATGCAGTAACATAGAGATACCACTACTGGTGTGACAACCCTGAAGTCAATAGGGCTTTGCCAAAATGAATATAGCCCTGTGTCTCCACTCCTAAGCAGTCACAGCATAAAGAGGTGTTTATCACTATTTTAAGGCAGTCACATAAATTCAGAACTGCAGACACATTAAAGAGTGCTGCATAGTTTAACACGCGGATGAACAAGTAATTAGACTTATTTGTTTGTGGATTAAACACTTGTAAAAGAAAAGGCTTTTGTTCAGTCTGAGAAAAGAAAATGGGAAAAAAACCCAACCATTTTCTCACATTTGCGGTTTATGCTGCAAAAGAAATAAAGGACAATGAGATTGTGCTTTAATTTTCAGTACAGCCATGCCTAGAGGATTTTCAGAACCTTACTAGAGAATAACAAAATGCAGTGGATCAAAACAAGAATTTTCAGGAGTCTCTTAAATTCTGGGAAAACATATACACCATTTAAATGTTCAGGTTCTTCAGTGAAAAGAAGAATAGAATCACATTCTAAAGAGGTATATCACATTATAACTGCAACATCTCCTCCTTGACAGGTCATGTGACTATACTAATGAATAAAGCAAGGGACACCCCAATTCCTTGGTTTCTTTTCTTAAAGGAGAGAAAAAGAGGACCTGAGACCATGTATAAGCTGGAACCAATCCACCACCACCACCCCTTTGTCCTTACCCACAGACTTTTAGCTATCCACACAAATGGAACACATTGCCCCCAGTGACAGTTCAGAGTCATGGACTCCTAGACCTCCTTTTTTAAATTTCAGTAAGCAATGGCTAACATTTCCAGCAACATCATAAAGAGAGGGAATTTTTTTTTTTTCTCACAAAATAAGTATCCATAACACAAACTCAGTTAGTCATATGTGAAGATGGAGACTTTATATGATGAGGAATAAATTCCAAATATTATAATGAAGGCAATAAGGGGAAAGGAAAGATACCAGGCAGACTAGAAATAAAAGCAAACCCCCTAATTTAATCCTTCACTTTTTAATATTGATACACTTATGTTCTATGTCTCCTGTGCATATATTTCAGTATCTTCCTCAAATACAGTATTTAATCAAAACAGGAGAAGGATAAAGAACATGAGCAGAAAGAGAAGTGGAGATACTCAGGTGAAAACATCCTCCACTTAGAGTTCATATCATGGGTTTTGTTATACTAACACAACAATCAGATGTGCAAGGTTGAATATTGTGTTTTCATAGAAATTCCCAAAAAATATTCTGAGACAGAACAAAGATCTTAATACCTAAAGTACAGATGTGTAAGTGTAGGGAAAAAGTTAATGTAGGGAAAAAACCAGGAAACCAAGGTGACAACAGAAGAAAACAGTACACCTACACCACTGCACTAGCCAGGATGTGTCACAGCACAGTGGCCCCAAAGTTTCCTCAGCAGTCTGACAAGACTCATTAGCATCTCATAATAAAGCAAAGAGTATCAGAGGCTCTGGAAAAACACCATTTGAATGATTTCAAATGAGTGAGTCATTTTATCAGCTCGCATTTTGAAAGTAATGAGGCTATTTCAGTCCAGCTAAAAGTGAATAAATCTCTAACTGCCCCCAACAATCTTTCACATTTCCAGAATAAACTGCAAAAGCGATTTAAATGTTCCTGTCAAGAATATAAAGCTTCTACAGCTGCACCCTTTCTAGAGACATTTAATTAAGTATTTTTTCAATTGCACAACTTGAAACAGGAGTGGTTTTGCCTGCCTGCCCACCAGTGAGGAAAGCACATCACAGCCTGGCAAGGAGGAGGCAAGATGAGAGGAGCTGCTCCCCCGCACTCAGTGTTACGTGGTCCTCCCCAGATCCCTATGCTATACTTTTCCTTTGTGTTGTGAGGACAACTTCAGAAAGCCCGACAACATAATATAGCTAGGGAAAGACAACCCCTTTATTACCACTGCAGAAAATAAAACACAGATTAATGTCACTAAGGCATATGTCAGAAGAGATAATAATGATGCGTACAAATGAATCCTCTCATCAGGGGCAACAAATATAAGCACCACCAAAAACTGAATAATAATTACATACAAATCAAAAATGACACTGCCAGCTGCCAAGCACACATTATTCTCCCAGATTACCAAGGGGTTTGTTTTCCACTTTTTCCCTTAAAACTTGCTAAGTCTCCCTTTTCTATTCAAGTGACAGAAATTATAAAGTAGAGAAGCAGGTGCTTGCACTCCCTAGGAAGACAAATGCCAGCACTACCGGATAGCTTGCTGCTTACAGCTCTAAATACCCATTGTGCCATGACGAAGGTGCAGATGTGCAGTGAAGGCTTTTTTCTTGTTTCAGAAAATGGCTTTTCTGAGTCAAAACACAGAAACTGATTATAAATTGTGATAAACGCTCAGTTTCCATTTTCTGAAACATTTTCTAACAATGTGCAAGTAAGATGCACAGTAAGATTCAAATGCAGAGCAGTCACATTCAATAAATACACACCAGTCATGCCCTCCCAATCTCAGCCAATGAGAGTTTGGTGTATAAAATCATACTTTGGTTGTATTCCTCTGATTGCATTCCCTGCCATTTTTATATTCATTATTTCATCTATCTTCCAAAGACAAAATACCAGATCAAGTACCACAAACACACACTTTTTGAACTAATAATTTCTTTTACTGATCTTTTTTAACTCGACTTCATATCCTGAAGATATAACTGAAGGCAAGTTTACCAACGGCATGTAATTAAAAATATTCTATCAAGAAGACAAGACCTAACATAATATATAAAGAATCAAGAAATGTTAACTTTTACTGATATTACACTTTATCCAGATATTTATTATCTGCATCCTATCTGTCAGCTGGATGAAACAAGATTTTACTACTGAAATAACACAGTAAGAGTTTGCATTAAGTAATCAAGATGCTAGAAGAAGACAGACCATTTATGACATGGACTAGAGAATTGCTTTTTCCTTTACAACGCCTATTAGAAATCACTACAATCATTTTAGTAGTCTGTAGGTATGGAGGTACATTAATCTTTCCTCTTTACATTTTATTGCACATGACTATGAATTATTTGCTCTGTCCCATAAAGATTACAACCTTCCCATCTATATTATTATACCATTCTAACTTTAAAGTACATATTTGTTATTTAAAATAAAGGATTACATTAAACAAGAATAATCACCACAAATAAAAACTAAGTAATAATTAGGGTAATATATATGTATGTAAAGTTTATTAGACAGGCTGACTAAAAGCAGCACTTCTGGCTGGATGTTAGTATGCTTTTTTTTGCTAGTAACACACAGAGGCAAAAGATACTTTCATTTACTTCCCTCAACAAGAGTGCTGAATTTTAAATTCTTCCCGACAGTATTTAAGATGTAATCATGCTTTTTTGACAAACTGCTAAAATCATGACAGCATTCTTAGCAGAAATTGGCACAACAGCAAAATGAAAAAGAATCAACTCATTTTCTGCTGAACATTTATTTTCAGTTGGTCTGTAAAACCAAGATCAATTTGCTACTTACAATGATTAATAACTTCCTTCTCCTTGACAAGGCACTCTGTAAATTGCTACAGGCAGAGCAGTACATACAATACTGTTAAGGTGTCTACTTACTGTGTATTTGTTAATATTTTATTGTGGCAATCTCTCCTTTCATACTTGTGAGACATTTTTCTTATTTTCAATTGGAATTTCTCCTATTTGTTCCTGTTGACCTTTGTCCTGTCACCATTGGTGCCTGATGGCACCACTGAGAAGGGCCATCCTCTTTATTCACTCTTGTCACACGCACTGATAAGAGCCCGTTGAGCTTTCTCCTCTCCAGGCTGAACAGCCCCAGCTCCTACCATCGCCCTCCCAGTGTCAGGTGCCCCAAGCCCACCATCACCCTCACGGCCCTTCCCTGGCCCTGCTGCAGCGTGTCCGTGTCCCCTCCCCCTGGGGACCCGGCCCCGGGCCCGGCACTCCGGGTGTGTCCCACCAGGGTGGGCAGAGGGGAAGGATCAGCCCCTCGCCCGGCTGGCAGGGGGTGCCTGATGCAGCCCAGGAGGCTCTTGGCCTTCAGGGCCACCAGGGCACATTGCTGCCTCCTGCTCAGCTTGCTGCCCACCAGCACCCACAGGCACTTTGCTACCAAGCTGCTTTCCAGCTGGTCAGACCCAGAACAGAACCGTACACGGGGTCACTCCTCCCCACACGCAGGACTTTGCACTTCCCTCTGCTGAACTTCGTGAGATTCCTGCTTGCCCATTTCTCCAGCCTGTCAAGGGCCCTCTGAATGGAGCACCACCACGTGTTGTATCCATCACTCCTCCCACCAGCAAACATGCTGAGGGTGCACTCTGTCCCATCATCCAGGTCATTAAAGATGTTAAACAGTACTGGTCCCAGTATCAGACCGTGGGGTGCCACCTATGGCTGACCTCCAGCTGCACTTGGTGGTGCTGATTACAATCCTCTAAGCCTGACAGTTCAGTCATTTTTCAGTCCAGCTCACAGGCCACTTATCTAGTCCATACCTCAATAGTTTGTGGGGATGATACAAAGAACAGTGTCAAAAGTCAAGATAAGGAACATCCATTGTTCTCTGCTCATCCATTCAGCTGTCATCTCATTGTAAAAAACTATCAAGGTTGGTCAGGGATGATTTTGCCTTCTTAAATTCATGCAGACTGCTCCAAATCACCTTCTTGCCCCTAAGATGCTTGGAAATGCTTTCCAGGATTGTTTGCTCCACCACATTTCCATAAACTGATGTGAAGTTAACCAGCCTGTGACTTCCTAGATCCTCCTCACGAGCTCCTTGCAGGCCCCCTATCACTGAAGCCTGCTCTCCTGAGGTTGTGACCCTGCTGTTTGTCTTGTTCCTTCCTGCCAGGATCCTGAATTCTTCCTTATTATTGGAAACTGCAGCCAAGACTGCTGAACCTTCACATGCCTACCCAGTTATTTCTCACTGGTAAGCGTGAGGTCAAGAAAGGCACCTCTCCTCATCAGCTTATTGATCACATGTGTTAGGAAGTTATTTTCATCAGTGCACTCCACAAACCTCCTGGATTACTTATGCACTGCTGTGTTGTTCTTCCAATCGATATCAAGGTGGCTGAGGACCAGGGCCAGCCTCCTCCAACTGGGAGGCTTCTTCCAGTTGCTTGAAGCCATCGTGCACTGCGTCTTCCTGATAGGGCAGTCTGTAGCAGATGCCCACCACAGTATCACCTACACTGGGCTGTGCTCTTTGCCTGACCCGTACGCTTTCAGTTGTCTGATCATCTCTCTGAAGGCAGAGATCCATGCATCCCTGCTGCTTTCCCACATGGAAAGTTGAACAGCCCCTCCTCATCTTCCCAGAATATCATCATTTGTAACTGCCTAAGCAATTTCTCTTGAGATAAATTATTCCCAAAAGCATTTAATCTGGAGTGCTTACTGAATTAGCAATTCTTAAGGACCCTTGTGATGCTGGTAAATCTTCAGTACTCATAATCAAATCATACCTAATACCTATTATGGGCTGCAAGAGGTCTTCAGCACCAGGTGAGAAAAAGGTAAATGTAACCAAAGACAGGTGTAGCTTGCGCTCCTTCTCAGGAAGTGCTACCTGGAAATAACAATTTGGGGAATTCAAAGTCGTTCTAGTACCTGAACCAACAGATGTTTTAATTATTTCCTGTTCCTCCTTATATGAAAGTTAGGAGAGCAGATTTTCACTTGTGTCACAAATAAGACATTTCTAACATGAAGATGGATATTACGTGTTTCCACTCATCATTGAGCAACAGTATGTTACAAGTGACCTCCTATATACAAAATCATACTTCTATTTCTCCATCAGCCTCAGTTTTCAATATTTAATAACCTTACCCTTTTAAGTAATGTGTTTGGGTCTTATGGGCAATACACTACAATAAGACACCGTCTATGGACAACTGCTCTTGAGGAAATGAGGAAAAAAGATTGTTTTGCTCTACATTTCAAACAGACCATTTCTGTGTTAGCGGGCATTTCCATTTCTAATATTGGCTTCTCCAGCTTAACCTATTTCCAAGCCATGTTCTTGGTGCAGTATTTGTGAAAAGTTAGTGAGCCACCACTGAGATGCCTGGCAGAGTCCTAACAAGGGGCCCTCTCCACTTGCAGCTTTTGGCTCAAATGTCCCAAAAGAATAAGGCAGATAATAGAGTATACTGACATTCTGCTTTTCTGAAAAAGGCTTTCAGACAGAAACACTTAAAAACAGGTTTGGGCACTTTCTCACCAAAAATATTCAAAACACTCTGACCCTCTCAACTGTTGGGGAAGACAGAAAATAGTATAAATTGATCATGCTTTTAGGACTGGCCCTGATATGACACTTGAAACAATGTAGATTTCAGTGTAATTTGCAACAACTCACCGTTTTCCAACTGGCTACATGTATTTCCTCAGTATAATCCTCCACTGTGTCTAACGACTAGGAAGACCATATATGCAGGACATTGTCAGAGTAGAAGTCCCCACCACGCTCCATCTCTGCAGGCACAGTTCTGAACACAGGCAAATGAGTATTTTGACTAAAAATGGTCCTGCTACAACTGGATAAAAGCTTACATACTTTCATACTTCAGCTCTCTCAGTCATAATAATAATTTCACGCTGTCTCAGACAAACACTTTAAATGCCACATCACAAAAACTATCTCCTGAAGTTTACATATAATCTTATCTTCCTTTTTGCTTGGATTTAGCTAAGACTTCTGGGGATACCTTAAGGAATTTTTCTTCAGCAGATTAATTTAAGAGCTGAAATTCCACTGGGTTGCAAAAGCTTTGTCTTTGAATTTAATGTGCATGGACAGTAAATCTGCAGGAGTTTCTCTCAACAATAGCAGGCTTATTACCTGCACTGTATTTCTGAGTGTCACACAGGAAGATGAGAGGGAAAGCACAGGCTCACATACTGCATCCTGGAACATAGAGCATCTATTAGACTCTCATTTGGGGATCTTCTATTCCAAAATCTCCTGATTTCAAGCACATGCCAGTCCACCATTTGGCTAACAAAGTATGTCATGGATCAAACAGCTTGGGTCCCACATATAACTAGAGTATGAAGGTAATTTCAACAGGCTAGATGAGTGCTCTGCTTAAGAAGCTCACCTATGCTAACCATGCAGGATTCAACCAGGCAAAGGATGCAGCCCCCTTTCCAGGCCTGCAGCCACACTGGGAGCTACATGCATAAGTATCTTTCCAAAATATATCTAGAAAATCCTTTGACATTTGTGTCTAGGTCACAATACCATTTGTTCTGACTTTCAGTGTCAACTCAAAATGTCAAAATTTCTTTTGATTTGGAGTACACAGCTATTTGAGTTTTTTCTCACAACACCTTGTCAAAGTGCTGGCTTATAATACTTCCCAAAAATAAAAGTTACCATCATTTCAGCAGATAATTTTCTCACCTTTTCCCCTTACAGACTCATTTTCAATGTAATCAGAGCTGAGTGCACAGCTTAGGGACAATTCTTCTTCTTGAAGATAACTGTAGTGATCTCCTTTGTGGGTGCTGCTGTTAAAACCAGCCTAGAGGAAACTACTGCAACTCATTAGGGAGTATTTTGCACTCCATAAGAACTACTGGGATATACTTTTTGCAATACCCAGCTATGCACTGTTTTGAAGGGTGATCATGGTCATTTAGCTGTTCCTCACAGGTTGACAGTTAGGGAGGATGTTTGTCAATGATGGGGAAAGCACTGAAAAGTAGGTCAAGTACAATAAAACTGAGGGGAAGAAGGATGTTCAAGAGGGAATTCCTTTCTTCTCAGCATATGCAAATGAGGGTGTTAGCAGCTGTGGCATCCAAAGACTACAGTATGGGGAAAAGCAAATGAAAACCAACAAGTAATCTTCCGGCTGGAGCCACAGAGGAATTTATCTGTGTTAGTCTCTACTACCCACATTTCCAGTTTACAAGCAATCACACAACTTCAGTGCTACTATCCCTACCTTCATTATTAAAAGCATGTGTATTTTATCAAGAACTGGTTCTCCAGAACAGACTTCTCTCTACAACCTGAAGAACAACTCACTGATTGCTATGAGGCCACCTATGGGATACACAACTGAGGTAAAATATTGAGAGCAAAGACAGTAACACAATTTCTAACTTTTATTGGGAGTACTTGGAAAACTATTTTAGCTGTCCAGAGATATGAAAATTAGTTTCATAGTTACATACTTACATTGTATGTATATGTATCCATCTCATGTCCACACTGCTTACTTAGGGGGACAGGCACAGATTCCTTCCCCATAAAAGTAGTTTTGGGCAGCAGCTATGGTTCCAGAAACACATAGCCCAAGGGAACAACAACTTCTGGAAGCATCTTTCCCATTTGGACCATTTCTGAAACCGCTGCTCAACAGGGCTAGACTGAAATCAGGTAAACATTCAGGAAGATCTTTATGGAGATGAGGACTAAAAGGATGTCTGTCAGTTTCTTACAGTCAGTAGAGAAGGAGAGAGGGATGGGAATTTACTTTGGTTTGTAGGTTTACTGCACAGTTTGACCTGGCAAATGCAGAATGTGACCCCGTGGAGCTGGGGCAGCTCCCCTGTGCTGTGCGGAGGAAGGTCTTTCTAGAGCACCGGTTAGTACAATGCTCTCCTGCAGATAATCAGCTCTGGTGACTCATCTCCCCTCTCAGCTCCTGCATCTGAAATTTGGGAAGCAGGGACTAAGGTGACTGAAAGGAAAAACGCTCTGGGGAAATGAAATTAATCCCAGAGGATTTCCTGACATAAGAGTCTTTCAAGGCACTCTGACATGTTCTGGGGGCAGAACTCCTGTCACGCCTGGCAGTCAAGGCTCAAGCGATGCCTTGGTGATGCTTCACGCTCCAGCGGAACGCATGGCTCTGCTTCCCGGGGCCTGGGCACGCAGCTGGCACTGCCTCAGCTCTGCCCGCTCCCCCTCCTCACAGGGAGGAAGGGGACGTGCTGCCTTCCGATGTGTTCCTATTTCTTACCTATTTTACATATGCATGTGTTGATAATACCTAGGTATATGCAATTTATACAATTATTTATGTAAGAAGCAAAACTGACAAGAAAGGGTCAGACTTCAGGGGTACAGCTGCACGAATAAGAGCAAACGGACCCAAGCTCACCCTGCTCTGCTCTATCTGCTGCAGTGGCTGGAACTTCCTTTTTATGTCAATTTTCACAGTATTTTAAACTCTCTCCTAATTTTACAGCAAAGGTTGATAAAAACAAGAACTAAGGAAGCAGTTACAAAATAAAACCACATAATGTAAATATTATGAGTGAAAATAGAAAAAGAAAACAATCATCTTCAATATTTTAATCCCTGTTTTACTACTCTGATCATCTTGTACAGACATGAAAATGTTTACAAACACGGATGTTACTGCCAAATTTCAGCAGAGCAAAAGCAAAATATTTTGAGCATCTTTGCATTATGGGAAATTCTAGCAGAGTAAGGCTTTAAAAAAAAAGTCACTGCAATTTCCAATTTAGGTTTTTTAAACAGGCACATTGCAACATTTAATTGCATCCTTCTTTAATGTACTTTTGTTACATCCAGAGTTGAGACATTTTCCAGTAAATGAAGAAAAACATTTCCAATAGCCACAAAATGCTTCCAAAGCCTCCAGTGACAGCATAGTTTCAGTGATAAAACAATACAGTTCTGTAGCACATGACTGCCTCTACTGCACTCAATTAATTCTTGCCCACTGACATTACAATCACCCCCTGCATTGTTTGTATTTTAATAAACTTCCCCAGAATTTGCTCTTAACTAGAGATATTACACACCCCCCCAAACTCCTGGTTTTTACTCTTTTATTAGATAATTTTACTTAAATTAGTGTTCAAGAAACACTGAAAACTCCCATTCCATCTAGCAAGATCACCTCATTGCCAACAAAAGCTCTGATGTCTGTGAAGCTGTTACAGTGTCCATCACTATGACTCTGCATATCTAAGAGCTGAACACTAAGACCACAGAGAATACAAGGGCAAGAACTGTTACTTCATTGCATCCGAATGGAAATCCCAATCTATTGCTTTGCTTCAGAGGTGTTTCTCTTTAGCTTTAAGAGTCTTTGGTTCTCCTTATTTTTGGGTCCTGAAACATTCCTTCACAATGGCTTACTGCTGCAGTCCTGCCATGGATTCCAGCAGCCCAGTGACACTGAACCTATGGCTCCCCATCCGTATACATCCAGCAGGTGCTCTGCCCCAGCTGCCCCCTTCTCCAGGGGCCTCTAGGCAAAGCCTCTTTGTTGGCCTGCCAGCAGCAGCCCAGCTGTGGTCCATACACATCTACCAGCAGGTGATGAGCACATGTGGAATGCAGTCACCAGCTCCCCAGGGAGGGGGACGTGGTGGGAGCTCAGTGTTACAACAGCCAGGACAAAAAATGTCTGCGTATTTCAATTACATCTAATAAAAAATACAAAGTAATCTCTAACCTTATTAGTTTTAATTAGAAACTTTTTGAAGCTCTGGGAAAACAATGTTATGAATAAAACTCATGCTGTGACAGAATGCAGGCAGTAAAAGGAATTCCTTCATTACTTTAGTATGTTGGCTACCTGGATTAACTACAATCTTTGCAGAAGCAAATGCCATATCTCATACTTCAAAGGCCTCTTATTCAGGCCATTTTTCCATCAACATTTATGTTGCAAATATTTTTGTACACTGCTAATATAAAGTTATGGGCAATGATGTTTCTGAAGAAGCATACAGATTCTGAGAGATCAAAATGTAGCTCTGAAATAATCACACAGCCCCCACAGATCCTACTGCCTTATAATATGCCTTTTCAAGGCCATTGTCTTTTTTGATGCTGGACTTCTGATAATTTTGATCATTTAGAACTACAGCCTCTCTTTTTTCCCCCCAGACTTTTTAAGCTGTGCAATGCTACTGTCATCTCTCACAAGAGAAGCTATGGGAAATAACAAATGAATACAGCCTGGCAGCTTACCTTGAGTGACTCGAGTCCTCAAGGAACCAATTCTCTCTACTGACTGGGAGCTCCAGTAGCCCTGTTAGGACAATACAACCCGGATCCTCTCAACACAGCATCCCTGCTGCCCAGAGCACCTTCCCTCAAGCACCAGCTTCAGCCACAAGCTTTTGGAAAGCCCACTACCAAACCTTATGTTTCAGAGTTCTTAATGACCTGTCTACCCCATGCTTATAAGGCAACTGCATTACGCAAGTATTCACTGCTAACATGACCTCTTTATCACAATGCACCAAGCATGTGTCTCTCTCAAAAACAGGGTTATTATAAAGAAGCTGGAGTAAGTGTTCAGTGGTTCAGTGCTGCTGTAGAGAGCACTGCAAGCCACTCTAGACAGCACACTGGTCTGCATGTCAGTGCATTTTTAGGAACTGAGTGATTTCTTTCTTCCCAGAAGGCCGGAAGGCTTTTCTTGAACTGTCTCAGGTGTGTGCATGTGTACAGCCACACGCAGAGTAATCCACTGCAGCACAGGACTACCAGCAACAGCACACAACCACAGAGAGACCTCTGCTAGTGCTAAAGATTTGCTGCTTTTCCATGACCACAATCATGGAAAAACATGCTCTAAGTTGCGATTTCAGTTTATTTGTATCGCACACAGCTGCTATTGCAAATTTCTTGCATTACCATGCCTGATGCCTTGAACGATCCATGCACACTTGCACAGGTGTGTAAAATGAGACATTCCATCATTTTAATGCTCATTCACAGCACAAGCACACCTTGAACGACCTCATGAATAGTTAAATGTGCAACTAGGCACAAGAAATACACAGAAATACATAGAAAGGCAAATTCTGTGAGCCAATCTCCCTGTGCTAAACGCACCTCTCTGCAAGCCTGGCATCTTCCTTGCAACATCTGCTATTCCAGCAGAGCAGCAGCACAGGGAAGCCATGGGGGAGTGACAGTGGGAGATGAAGACCCTGCCCTGTATCTTTGGGTTCTATTCTGAAAAGAAGAAAAGCAACCTCTAAGCACGATGTGGGTTAACCCATCTAAAGCACTCCTTGTATCCACTGCTTGTAACAGAGTCCAAGGTTAAGAATTTGCAGTAAACATGTTGAAGAGGTACTGTGCCTTCCAGAGCACCAGCATTACTACTACATTACAGATCCCACTGTGTTAATCACTAAGAGCCTGGAAACTCATGTTGAGAGAGAGGTATGACAGCAACACATGGATATATTCACTGACATTTAATATAGTCATTTTGATTAATTATTAAATCTCTAAAATGAACTTCGTGCTTGAAATGGCATTTCAAAGGGTCCAATATTCCCATTAGCAAATTAACTTTACTCTCAACAGTTGGCACTAGTTGCTTGGAAACAATTATTTAAGACATCTAAACACACTTCACTTAATCCATACACCCCCAGTCTGGTTTCCCCACAGCTCATGGAGTCATTCCCTGCTCAAAAGATTTACATATTCTTGGTATTCCCTACATAGCCTGACATTCAATTTTCAAAAATAGTATATTTGCAGTCACTGAACCTACACCTAATTTCATTCAGTACGCCCAGCCATTTTCAAAGTCAAAAGCATGAAGACTGCTCAGACAATTCAAATGTTATGTATTTTATATATTTTATATACATATAAATACATAAATAAGTATTTCTCACATAAACAGAATTTTTACTCGGGAAAAAATACATGCAGAGGTAAATAAAATATCCAGGCTAGGCAATCAGTCAGTACAGGAAAAGGTTGTACATCAAAACACCAAATACATCTAAGGTGAAAGTTTAATAATTGCAAAGTATTTTTGTTTCCCTTAATTCAGTAAGTGTCTTTCAAAAAAAACCCTTATACAAACAGTCAATATCTAACCAGTATTAATTAGGCAAGAAAAAACTCACCGCTACGAGCATTTTACGACTGTAAGCCAAGAGTAAATACATCTTGCTGACAATAAGAATTAACTGTTTTTTGCCTTCTTCCTCACTGTTTTCAGAAAGACTTTATTTTTCCTATAAATGTTTTAAATGCTTTGGAAGAAACAAGATAGGTGAATAAGTGTGGGATCTGATTTGGCCAAAAAAAAGCTAAAAACAGGAGCTGCTGCATCAGTGGTGTCCACCTACTACCAGGGCTTTCAGGAGAGGAGACGAGAGCTGGATTAAGCCTTCAGCCTACACTGGGTGAGCAATGCCAGGAAAGCCCCACAAGCCCAAGCAACCACCTGACCCAAACCGTGACAGATCAGCTTAACACCAGCCCTGTGACTCTGAGCTTCCAGCAGCGTGTGAAGCTAGAAAAAGACCCAGCAGGTCCCACACAGTCCCTTAATAGACAAACAGAGGAGGTGGCAGACGTATCAGAAGGAAGCTCTGGCCTTCTACTGAATACTGCTCCTGTCTGATACAGCACTGCTCTAAACACGGTATTTAATTTATAACATTCATCAGTCTTGCTTGAGGGTGCATGTGGGCCAGTCAGTTTAGTTTTTGAAGAAATAAATCTCATTCCCTCACATTTTTTGAGATTGGTTTCAAATTAAATAAAGTGAGGAAGTGAAAACAAGTCTTTGGTACTTTACAATAGTGGTGGTCCCATAAGTGGCTTAGTAAAAACAACTTTTACAATACAGAAACACTGATGCAATATTTTTAGGCAGCTTTAGTCTTAGAATACTTGAAAAACAAGTTAAAGACAGGCTGACATTTTAAAATAATTTTGTAACTCTGCATCTCTGAATGGCTCCTAGAGTTAAAGGTTATCCAAAAGTCACAAACCCTTTTCCCAGAGTAGACTCACAGTCTTGAGATTGACACACACTGTTCTGTACAGAAAACAATACACGGGAGGGAGCGGGGGGGGGGGGGGTGGGGGGGGGCAGAGGGGGGAANTGGGGCGGAGGGGGTAAAGCCCATTCTATTTGTTTCCATTTGCACATTTACTAAAATCCTATTTAGACAAAACTGTTCTTAGCCTTCACATTCATCACCATATCAAGATAAACTGAAGCTCATATACATATTATTTTGTCTTCAGCAGGACAGTATACAATTACCCAAGGAGAAGGTGGACTGAGGCCAGACTTGGTGCTAGAGGTATGTCTAGGAAAAAGTACTTTTGCCTGCTGTGGAGCAGAGATGAGCAAGGCCAACATTTAAATTAGATATTAGAAAATGTTTCTTCTCTGAAATTGTGAAGTATTGGAACAAGCTGCCCAAGGAAGAGGTGAAATCACCATCCCTGGAAGTTTTTGGAAAACCATCTGGATGTGGCCCTTGGGGGGGCACGGTTTACTGGTGAGCTTGGCAGTATTAGGTTAACAGTTGGGCTCAATTATCTTAGAGATCTTTTCCAACCTTAATGATTCTATGAAATGGACATGGACACTGTCCTTTCTCTGGCACCTCCTCACCCAGTACCTCTGCTCCCACCTGAAACAGAACTACATAGACTGCCAGTAAGGTAAAAAGAAAGATGACAAAAAAAAGGAGAAAAAAATCCCCCACAGATTTTCTCCTACATTTCAATCATTCTTCAAGAAATGACAGGGTAAGATTTGCCTCACAAATTATCAGCAATTAGAAAATATTAGTAAAAGAAATTGCTGGTGTCCCCACATGCCAAGTGCTGTCCATCAGATCCTAAGAAGCACAGAAGTATCAACCCCAGGGGACAGCCAGGCAGCCTATGGACAACCGTGGGAGAGAGACATCCCCAACACACGCAATACAGAAAAATGTCTTCATGTCAAAAAAATATTTACTTTTTTATTTTCCTATGGCAAAAATAAGGAGCCAGGAAAATAATTTACAGATAAAAATCCAAACATGTTTGAAGTGGTTTTGAAGATGTTTGGACTCTTGAGGATTCAGGAACTTCGCCTGTTCGGGAGGTTGCTCATTTTTCCCCCTCCACAATTCAAACAGGCTCACTGAGTAGAAATGTGATTTATCTACACTTAAGGAGCAGCATAAGGGGATTTTGTACATGCTGCTCTTGAAATAAGTTTAGAAAAGCAAAAATGTCATTCAGAAATCAGAAGGCATAATTTCTGAAACATATACACACACACATAGATACCTGAGTTGAAATTTCAACGTCAAGGATTTTTTCCCCTAATAGTTGTTCTCCCAGGAGAAGCTCAGAAGGAGAGCCCGTGCCTGTTCCCCCCTGCCCCACAGACACCAACAGGACTCTCATGAAGCAAGGGCACTTGCTCAGTTCTGGATTAGACTTAAGTCTAACTGCAGACACAGAGACCAAAGCTTTGTACCTTTGATCTCCTGCTGCAACCCTAAGTTCCAGATGTAAATGATTTATTCTACAGTGACTGCACCTCAGAAGTTTGCTTTGCTCTAAGTTCTTCAGGTCCATCTTTTCACACTTCTGAAGAAACAACACTGAGCTGCTCTAAGCAAAGAGATCAATATAAACACACAGCTCATCTTTTGACATTTCCAACCTTTTGTATTGTACCAAAGAACCTCAAGCTGTCACTTACCCACCCCATGTGCATCTTCTACGTGCACATACAGACGTGCTTAGCTCCTGTCCAAAATTCAGTCTACAACTACAGCATCCCCACTGGCCTCCCTACCAAAAGGAGCACACATTCATTTGTTTGGATTCTGTAACAGCAATTGGCTTTCACACAGTAAAGAGCAGCAGTCAGGTCTTCTCTAATAGTCCACATAAACCCATTTTCCACTCAGAGTGAATAAAAATGAAATAAATAAAAAATCACTGTACTTGGCAGGCAATTTAACACATTTAATATTTACTACAATACATCTATCTACTTCAGGTTTTGCTCCAGTGGAACAGCATTTTAGGGTCAACATCAAATAAGTCTCACTTTCTGTCTTTCTTTTCCTTCTTTCCCCACCTCCTGCCCTCCAGCAAGCATTATACAGTTTAAAATGTTAATATTATTACAGGTTACAATTTTAAATTCTAAGTGAAGACTCATGTATAAAAGATATTGGCAAGAATAATTGCCTTTTCCAAAGAAAAGAAATCAGCAATAAAGTGTATTAATCAATGATTATTAAATTCTGTGCTCCAGGCTAGTGGTTCCCGTCAACAGTGGTCCTTCAGAACCAGGTTTTCCTCTTCAGCTTTAATGAACAAGGTTGAAATAATGCACCGAAATGAAATAATGCAGAACTAATCAACTGTCTTTGTTTTTGAAGTCTGAGCAATTTCCTTGAGAACCAAAATGAAATAGAACCACCATGCTTACAAATTATCTTAGAGGGAACAATACAGAGATACTGATCTCTCAGTCAAAAGATGTTTTATCTCTGCCAGATATGGGTACAGAGTATAGAAACACAATACAGACAACAAACACTGGGAAGAAACTGCTAGAATTACTATTTTGTTCTACCCCCACACACCATTTTCTCTCAGGATCCCAGTTACAGACTTATATCGAACCTGTACCAATGGGACCACTCACACTAATGGAGTTACATGCTTGGCATTTGCAGAACCCAATCTTTGGTTGGCCTACAGCAAGGCACAGCTGAGACAATACAGAACTTCAAAAAAACCTCCCACTGTCAGCTCTGCAAATCTGCTTGATAAAATAAACACCAAGCAGGGAAAGTGCAATTACTGAAGACAAATTTTTGAGAGCTTTGTTTTCCATGCAGCAGCTATAAACAAATAAATCTCCCCATGCATTTTAAGATGCACAGAAAAACACATTAAAACCCAAGACCAGAACCTCTGACTAAAACAGCTGAATTTGCAGATGCAAGGGCTATTTGAACTTCACTTCCTCTGCTTCTTTCCCAGACAGCTTCCTATTCACATTTTTTTGACCTAGCCTTAAGTTAAGGCATCCCCAGTGGCCTTGGGTCAAGACTAAAGGCACAACACATTCATCTTGAGCTCTAGACTGTGCTGTCACATTTAACAACTGACCATCCCCCTGGCTTGCTGAGCAGCACACGCTAGTCTGTTTAAATAAATAAGTAAGCAGAAAGAGCAGCTGGCAGCCAGAATACAAGTAACTTAGGCTTTTTTTAAGTAAACCATGTACTGTAGACCATGAGCAGGCATTTTCCATTTTGCATTAGTAAGACACACACCTCTGAATCCACCCTTTCCTGTCTGAATAGTACAGGAAAGCCTTCCTTGCCTGAGGGTTTAAATGACTGCAGATGGGATGAGTTGCCTTTCTCCCCTTTGCAATAATGGTTTGATTTTATAACAAAACTGCAAGAAAAATCTTTATTAGACTGAAAATTTAGGAGTCACTGTGTGCCATTAACTTTATTTTTCAAGTACTTTAAAGGATTTCAGGATACGTGAGGAGAAAGGAGTTCCATGCATGTAATTCAGAAAATACATGAAATTTCCACTTTGGAAAAAAAAACCCGAATCAGGAAAACAGGGTCACTCAATTCCCCAGGGCCCAGCTGAAGAATTAAAGAACTATATGCATCAGCAAAGGGGAAGGGGGGTTGGGGAAGGATTTAAAAAAAAAAAAAAAGCTGCCAAAGTAGTACACAGTGAGCTATATAAAATACCAAAATGTGTGTTCTCTCATTTAGATATCATCACCTAACGCTTCTCTCCATACCATGGCCCTTGTTACTGTATTAGACTGGACTTCAAAACGGGACATATTTTCCGGATTCCACAAGCTGAATTTAGAAGCCTACAGAGAGATAAAGCATTCAGTGATCTTCTGGGAAGCACTGATCATTTTCAGTCAGTACAATAATCAAATTAAAAACTCAGGCAAATTCACCTCTTGAACTATTACAGATTTTTAAATATTGCTTGTTTCTCAGAGTCTTTTTAAGCTTAATTTAGCTGTGCATTTAAAAAATGTAACTTGGGACCAAGAAAATATTACCAATAATTTCAAGAACAATTTTAACTATTTAGAAAAGCAGTTAAAATGAGCAGAAGTGATCATAACTGTTTATTAATCACCTTCTGTAGGTTACGCAAAATCAAGTTACATTTTTCTCCTTATTTGTACATGTCCCTCTATCAGCTGGTGGTTGTTTACATACAGCTAAGGCCATAAAGCTGCTGCTACTAATCATCCATTAATTAATCATATAAGACAACTTCCCAAGTCATCAAGACTTCAAAGACATTTCATCACAAAGTAAGAGCTCACTCACCAAAACTACGTTTTCCTTACCTGAAAATCCACCAACAGTTTACCAGTACATGGACTGCCAACATATTGAAGCTGTGTAAGAATTAATTCCAATCAATTGCTTTCACAGAATTTTAAAAATTGTCTTAATTGCAATTATGTGAGAAAGACAGAGGATTTGAGCATTTTCCACATATTAAAGCTATTTTCATCCAATGGAGCAGTGTGTCACCTTGGCCTGCTCCTCTACTCACACTGATGTAACCTCCTTAGTAAAAAAACTATGAGCAACATTTTTGTAATGTAATTTTGTAATGTAAACCAACAGCTCATAAAGTTCTTTCACTATCTGAAAGGAAGAAAACAACCTATTGTGAATGGACATGTGGCTGTAAAAAGCTCAATTATCTGTACAAGACAAAGGACCACAAACTCCGGGCTTTAACGAGAACAGCCTTCAACAGTTTTGCTCAGTCTGTGGAAATGATTTGCATGACACAATCTGCCCTATAAAATCCACAGCCGTTCATATTGTTATAAGAGCCTCAGTTCAAAGGAGTAGTGAAGGGAAAAAAAAAACCACCTAAAAACCCAAAAGAAACTAGAAAGGAGCACTA
This sequence comes from Daphoenositta chrysoptera, assembly GCA_013397915.1. Lineage (NCBI taxonomy): Eukaryota > Metazoa > Chordata > Aves > Passeriformes > Daphoenositta > Daphoenositta chrysoptera. The sequence goes on along the minus strand of VZRO01003914.1, from coordinate 1,780,807 downwards.
TTTTCTACCCACCTAAGAACAAAACACAAACACTGAATTGCAGCACACAAATCAAGTACCAGTTACAAAATGAAAACGTTCAGTGCATTCTCCATCCCTTGTGATATGCTTGGGAGCAGCAGCATTTTAAAGGGAGGGTTGTGCTCTTCCAGCAGACAAACCTCTCCCTGTCTGTTCTTCTGTAGCACAGGGCTGGGTATTCCCTGCCTGAAGAAGCCAGCTAAGACACATGACAACTGGGAGAGCAGCTGGTCATTTTCAAAACCTACCACATTCATAAATGCACTTCTATTTTTGTGAGATGTTTAGTGTATACCAAGAAAAACATAGGTAAATCATAATTAACCTAAGCTTCAGAAGACTTCTTTCTTTTTTCCTGCCAGGGTATGGCAGGAGTGAACTGCAACAGATTTAGAAGTGCTGAGGATGCCTGTGTAACTCCTCTGCAAATCTGTGAAGCGCAGGTGAAATATGGGTCAAGTTACAGAGGGAGCATTTCAGAGACTACCAAAATGTCATTAAATTCAACAGGGATTTCAGAGTTCCACCATCACTATATTTAATTACTGATGGGCAGCTATAACCACCAGCCTGAACAGCTTTTGTTTCTTCATTTCAGAAGTCATTCTGATCTCCTTTTAGCAATGAAAGGGAACATAGCATTTTCATGACAAGCCACGTGAAATCCCACCACTACGCAATGGAAAATCCACGTTCCTGCTTTCCTAACTGTAAATGCCACCGGACGTATTTAGATTTACTGACAACTGACCTGAGCACTGCTGCTGCTGCTGGCAGTGCTCTGCCATAGATCCAGGCTCTCTCCCAACTTTCCTTCACAAGCATTTTCTCATTTTCCTAAACTAGGCTGTCAGATGCAACGTCCCTATCAGACGGTGTGGCAAACATCCCTTTTAATTTCTGAGCATTTCGTGCTCACACAGCTGGCACCGCAGCCTGCAGCCACTGCCCCGACTCAGCCCTTGGTGACCACACAGCTCAACTGGGCTCCTGCAAATGAGGTGCAGCTAGCAGCTCATCAGGCCTCTAAATCATTTCCTACTCCAACCTACAGAAAGCAAGGGCAAAAAGCTAGTATCTCTGTATTTAAATATGTTTGCATACCATTCATTTTTTACTGCACTTATTTGTAATACATTGTGAACACTTCCTTTTCTCTTTTAATAGAGATGCTACCAGCTGACAGAATAGTGACAGGGTGCATTGTTAAGTGAGGAGTTTTACCCTTCTGGGACAATGTTATCAAAGTAACATAGACTTGAGCAGTCACAGAGGTTGTTAAACACACCCAAAGGAAGCATTTGCAAACAGACTTAAAAACAATTTACTGAGTTAATACTTCACATAGTGTCTGTGTACTTTTGATTTTACTTTCTTTTTCATAGTTTCATTCAAACAGTATTTTCCTGAGAGCTGTCTTTAAATCTCTCTTTTCTCCTTTCTGCTTTCCAAAGTTTGGCTCTTCCCATGGTAATCTTTCCAAAGATAGTTCACCTCAAGTGTCTCTTATCAGCTGTTCAAAGTGCCCAGAGACAGCCAAAAAATAAATCTGGTTCCTCCCTCCTCTGTTCCACAGCTGCCCACAGTGTTCCCTCACAGTGTCAGCACAGGGACTGTTGCTACAGAATGCACTGAACTGATACACGTGTGATCAGATCATTTATAGCAAATATTACACCCAGAATGTGTTGTTATGAAATGTCCACAGCATGCTAAACCCCAAGGAACTGTTGGCTTTATGTTCTCTACTACATGCATGTGCACACACACACAGATCATTAAAAAAGCAAACTGCAACTTCCAGATTTAAGAATTTCTCAACTTGCCCTTCTTTTGCATATGCATTACAACACAATCTTTAATTACCTGATCTACTTCTTGTATGAGACCTCGTTTCATTTAATGCCCAAAAGAAATTATTTTAACTACCTGATAAATTATTTAAGACCTTGCTTTCCCCTCATTGCTCAAAGTGTAATTCCATGCCTTAATTCCCACCTGTTATTCAAGCCCTTCTCTCTGGGCAGACATTCATTTCACCCCAAATTCTTCTGTGGTGCTCATCACTGTAGCATTCGATAGCTTAGCAAACACTAACTTATTTTCAGAGCCTATCTGTGAAAGAGAGGTACCATTAACCTCATATCTGTGAAGGAGAGGTACCATTAACCTGATCTCACAGGCAGAGAACCAGAGTACAGGGAGATTATCATCAAAGGTATGCAAGAATTGAAAGCCTGCAGCCTGAGATGCCTTATGGTTGGATTTTCAGACTACTGAGGCTTGTGTAATTTTTGTATGTACAAATCAAACCTCCCTTGGCTAAAGCAACTGGTGCCAGACATCTGCAAATTCATGCTCTCAAGTGAGAAAAACTAGGGATGAGCCCTGACAGGATTTGTTGCAGCCTCTGTCACACCAGCACTACAGCAAAAGTGATCAGGTCCTTCACTGAGGACTCTTTAATGAGAGGCCAAATGAAGGTCCTAGAGGCACCCTTAGTTCTGCTGCCTTTTAAACCTGGACTCCGTGTCCTCAGAACACTGATTTGTGTATCATTTCCTGGATTTCAGAAGCAAACTAGAAAATCCTCTGAACAAAATTAGTAGCATTAAGGTGCCTGGGTCATCAGCAGTGTGGTCACTGCACCCAGTTACAGCACAACCCCTGTGCTTTTCTGCTGAAAAACATTAAACAAAGTTGCTCAGTAATTTCTGTACCTACGATGAGCAGCACCACATTTGTCTTACAGAAATAATAACTACAGTAAACAGGTGTTTATATTCATGATGATCATTAATTACAGCTCCTGTCATGCCCTGCTAACAAAACACAGCAATCATTCAATAAATGTTTATAATCTTGTCAGCAAGGGACTTATATTGTTTCTTTCTTTGTTCCACTAATTGTTTCAAGTTTTCCACTGGAACTGAAGGCCAATATTAAAACTGACACCTCAGTAGTTGCTTCTACCTCTCTCTTTAATCTTAGCTCATAAAACCTGGTATTTCATTCACTTCACAATATCCAAGGGGAAAAAATAATCATATCACTACATGTTCATGATGTAAACTGACAAAGCCATGATTAAAACCAAGGACTTACACATCATTTCAGGAAGTAGGAAGACCAGATCTCTATGAATTTCTTTGTTTGAATGTGAACATTATATATTCTAGACACATTAAAATATAAAGGGTGCCAAATTCTCTAAAACACCAAAGTACAACCTTATACCAGCAGCCACTAGAAGAGTAGGAAGACCTAGAAGGAGTAAATTTCTTGAGCAGGGACAATCAGGATCTTTAATTATTCAGTAAAGAATAGGACTGGAAAGTAAATGAAAGAAAAGTAGCACAGAAATTGTATGCTCATAATTGCTAGCAGGGAGAGTGTTTACACTTCATACAAAGAATTATATAACTCAGGTCTCATAATTTCAGTGCCTTAAAATAAATAAGCTGTTTTCCCTCAAGTAACTCCAAAGCAATGTTTTACTATCCATGCTCTGTGCAGCTCCAGGAGGCTACAGGCCACTTGTAGAAGAGCTAAAAAGGGTCATGTAAAAAAGCAATCCTATTACTAACAAACTTAAAACTGGCTGTTGCACCACAGTTTTAATGAAAAAAAAAAAAAACAACAAAAAAACAAAAAACAAAACTGTTTTTGTGGTCTGCTTCACGTATAATGAAAATGTTTCACCAAAACCAGCAGACACCCACCTGACAAGAAGAAATGCATTGCTCCAGTCCTGCAGGGAACCCCACAGCCTCGGGTTTAGGTGTCTCATTGACACACTGTGTATCACGCTACTGCAGCACAAGTAACAACACTAATTTAATTGTATTTGAATTATATAAACAATATAATGCAGCTTAAGCCACCCTTCAAACCGACTAAACATCCACAAACACAAGCCTCATCCCAAGGCTTACATGTTTTAACTAATATAAAACAGAGAAGGAGTAAAATAAGATTTTAATATATGCTTATTTCTTATGGGCTTAGAAAACGTAAATAATTTCATGGGAGGCTGAAGAGCTGCTAACAGACTTCCTTTTATTACCTACACCTACTAGCTTGCTTGTCTATAAAATGAGAATAGTGTGTAATTCTTCTCCTCCACTTGGGTTCCACGGGAAAGAACACTTTCAGTAACAGCCATGATGAGCAAGATGGTAGAAAAATGGGATCCTCTCCAAAACACACACATACCTCACCAGACGTCAAGCGATTCTCTGCAAGAGGATGGTTGTCATGAAATATAAAACTGCACTAGATGCAATGACCAGTTGTTTAAAAAAAAAACCCAACAGTTTTTTAACCATTTTCAACACCTATGTGTGTTGAAGAAAATAAAAAAGCAAGAGAAACAACATGAGGGTAGACCTTTATCTAATGCCTGTCTGAATTTCATCCAAAATGGAAAATATTGCAATTGTCGCATACGAAGTTTTAGCAGTGGAAGCAGAGACATCATCACTTGCTACTGCTTTTGTTTCATTCAGAAAACCATGAATGGGAAAGTTGACACTGCCTATCCCAGCAATAAAGCTCAAATACAGCTGCTTTCTTTATCACCGTGGCTGGCTTGCAAACTGACCCTGGATGGTAGCCCTGTGATGACAGAGTCTGTCTGGACATGGACATCGCACCCATGATGAACTCGAAGTGTTGGGGCTATCCAGATCTCAGGAAAGAAGTGGCTTATGGAAAACAGAAATACTCAAGAACTGTAGTCCATTAATGAAAATCTCCAGATTTCAACAATCATAAAGCAGTTATTAAGACAAAGGAAATTAAAAGTTTTAATAAATTTTAGTTATTTTTTTTTAGATATTATTTTCATCGTGTTTTCAAAGTCTGCCATATCCTCTCCTCAGGTTACCAAGCCTTTTTTTCTTGTAGGTTTCAATAAATATTTTACCTTTAGTTTCTATGGAAGCTGAGATTTTACTGTACTGACAAGACAAGATCTGTGATAGGTGAAGCACAACACCCACAAACATTCACATCCAGTTAAACTGCAAACCAGCAACACGCAATCATTGTAAAATGAAAAGCAGTTGTCCTGCATTCCTCACCCTTAATATCAATTAACATCTCTGCAACTTTAGCTAGAGATACTCAATTCCCTTGTCACCATATGACTCATAAAATCATTAACTCTCCTGCAACCCCAATCAAATCTATGAGATTGCTGCAAACAAGAACTATTTGTACCAATTTACAAAATGGAGAAAATCTTGACAAGAGTGATGTTGCTACTGATCATAGCATTAAGAAACCATAGGCATGTCACTCCCCTTGGTGTTTTGTCTCATGTATTTAATACAGCTTTAAAATCACCTTGGGTATGAAATGCAAAGACATTTATTCCTAATATTTTTGCAGCTATGGCATGGGAGTTTCTGCACCGTAACATTGAGCTGTGTTGGAGAATAATGCCCAAGTGGAGTTCTTCTGCTGACACCATCCCAAGAAGCATATCATATACACAATACTAATTTTAATTAATCATTCCCAGATTTCAGTCAACAAGGAGGACATTTTCAATTCTGAGTTATATAAAACCTTCAATTTTTCCTTTTTTACCTTATTTGCTAGGCTAGGAGTCAAATACCTTACCTTCACTTTCCAGTGGTGACACAGGGAGGGAGAAGGGCAAATTAATGGAAAGATCATCACATGTATTTAGGGGACGAATTCGAAGAGGTTGATGGTCCTAAACTGAGGAACCAGATGATTCTCACACAGAATTGTGAAATAATTATTAAACGGCATCAGAGAGGGAAATGATACGTGACTTCACTGCAGATGCAGACCATCACAGATTACTTTGTCTAACCTATCAATGCTCTTGTTACACAACATACACTAGGCTTTGACAAAAGATAGAAGAAAGTTATTCATTGGACCCTGGGGGCCAAATGGAACATTTTAAGATCAAGGCTAAAATCATAGGACTTTTTGGGTTAGTGGGGGTTTACTAGTAGAATTCTTTAAACATTGCGTTTTGGGATCATTACTTAATATTGTCATTGCATCTACATAGAAAGTAAAATCTTTATGCCAACAGACTATGCTGTGAACCATGTTGAGAAAAATATCATCATCAGAAGAAGAACCACCAATGAGAAAAAAAGAGCTTTCAGAAGATGGATGACAGAAACCAGAAGGAACATAAATAAGACAAAATTTACCAAGATGCATTCACCCCCTAAACCTGCATGTGTCATGAAACCTGTGAAGTTCCAAAATCGGTTGGAAGAAACCCAAATCCTTCCAAGTGTTTTGAAAAATAAAGACTTAGTGATTAAATTATTTTAGGATGGGAGACAAAGTGTTTGTTTTGGTCAGAGGTGACCAAGTCGGGCTGGGTCCCAAAACCACACTCCCACTCAAGACTAGGCTGAAATTCAAAGGTCTTGGCACAACACCGTGACTTCAGCAATAGGACGTATGTCATTTTTGGGAGCATTCCAGGAAGTTCTGCTACACAGCATTCCTGATGGTTTGCAAACAGTCTCTGTAATAACATAACAAGTGCCTTTTTCATGCAAAGCCTCAGTATAAGGAACAGGTTGAATGGCAGTGCCATAATGCTGCTCAAGATCAATATGATGCTTTTTAAAGTGTTTTACACAATAAGCACCAACTTGTCTGAGTAGGTTGGGTAGGAATTTCATCACCCACTATGTTCACACTGCAAAGTCTTACTGACATGAGTATGATGCCTGCACTACTAATGTCAATATGTGCTTGCGTACCAAAATTATTACTTTAGTTTTTCTAGCATTACATAGCACAGACACTTCAGAAAGACAGAAAAGCTGGTGTTGCATGTCAAAATAAGGTTATCCATTAACTGAACACAAGTGGATGAAATGTCCAAGAAAAAAGACGTCTGCCTCAGGGTATCTTTTTTTACCCAGGCAGCTCTAGGCAGCATTGCACATTCACTTCATCCAGCTGTGTCCCAATATCACAGCTAATATGGTCTTCCATGACAAAGTTTCAGAGGAATAAAGATGGGATACCAAAACGCAAGAGCAACAATATCCCAATAGCCAGGCACAGCTGGGCTGAGGACAAACTAAAGTCACCTTTTTCCTGTGACTCCCAGAGGCCTATTCTGTTTTTAACTTTGTTGTCTCTGTTTGATCCTGTGGTTATTCTAATGCAGTTTTTGCATTCTTCCATTATTTATGCCTCCCCATGCAACACCCTAAGCCATATTACAAATGGGGGGAAAGACAGAGTAACAAGCTAATAAAGTGAATGTCTCAAACAATCTTCAAATGTACTGGCTAATTGGATATATAACTCATAAATGATGATGGAGAAGGAATGCCTAACAACGTAGAGAAAGGAAACTAAATCTAAAAAAGCTCCAGCTCTGTTCACTTGAACGAACAACAGGCATTTGATTTCATTAGCTCTGATATTCTAAAAATCATACTAATAAATACAATTTTTCCTGGAAGCATACATTCTTCTAAGCAAACAACTGCAGAAGGAATGGCTATTAAAAGCTCTGTAATTACTCTAAATTTGTACTGTAAACAGTGTAACACCAGACCATAATTAAATTAAATATGAAACATTTCACTGTCCCAAATACATGCAATTCAATTTGAAGAGAGCATTTGTAGTAGCACCAGTAGCATCTTTTCAGATTTTGCACATTGCTTTAAGTAACTAGCACACCTATCCAACCAAAACACTGACACATAAAGCACATGGAAAGACCAGACAAAAGCACTTGAGAAGGAATTGTGCTTGAGATGGTATCTATATAAAGACTGCATGGCTTTAATCTCCTGTGACTGTTTGGTTTAAGTAACTGAGAGAAGAAGCAAACTCCTTGTGCATCCAGCTCCATAGGGCTGTGTGCTATTTTGAGTTCAATTCAATCTGAGCACTTGAACACTGTTGTTAACACCACTTCAAAATCTGACACACATTTCATCCAGTCCGAAACACTTATGACCTCCACAAGGTGAAGTGTATACTACTCTTTTATTTTATAAGTAGAGTAAAAGGAAAAACCTATTAGATATTCGGCTCAATTTTAGTGCCATACATTAAGAGTTAATAATTTATTAATCATCATTCAAGAAATCCTTATTATATTTGACAGTTTTTGGAGGGGCTTTGCTTTCTTCTTTAAAGGACCTTCAACAACAACAATGAGCTAAGGAAATATTTTGACATACAGCTTTGACATGTACTTTTGATTTACATATTAAAGCAAGAAAAAGTTACATGCTTTCACTAACATATATCACTTTCAAATTTTTCAGTGCTAAACAGATTTAAAATTTTTAGTTCTTGTGTAGCAGATTTTGTGTAGCAGACTTTATGTCACTATGTTACCCATTATGACTGCATTGCCCCCCAAATAGGTCTTTTTCTTGCAAGAACTCCCTCTTAACAACATAGACAAATTATATCGTTTAATATTATCAGCATGATAAATTTTCTTTAAAATGGAAAGACAACTATATAGCATCAAGAAGAAGCCCAGTAAACAAGCAAGCACCCTACATTAATTGTCTTTTGGAGATAGGCAAGCATGGCACACTGGAAGAAAGCCAATAAGAACAACTCTTTTGTTTCCTAATTTTCCACAAGATAGCAGTTCTCTGGTGCTGTAAGACATAATCACACTTCTCATTGTATCTTAAAACAAATGTAAGGTTCTTATGACTTATTTCATCAAAGTGGAAACTGAGCAAAAAAGATACTGACAGTCACTCACATGGTACAGAACAACAAAAAAGTGCATCAAACTTCAGCAGCTCAACAAGGCACAGCTTCACCGTAAAGGTCCCAAACCAGTGGCCAAAACAGCAGAAACGGGGAATTTCTGCGCATGGCTGGTTCTACTGCCACCACCTTGCCCTGACAGTGCTGCACGAGACCCCTGGCAGGGGCTGAGCGTGGCCTCCCTCCTTCCCACCCTCCCTGTGGGCACCTCTGGGCACATCCCCTCCTCCAGAAGACCACGGCAGACTGGCAGCTCTGAAGCCTGTCAGGCACAGCACACAAACTCTAAGAAGCTGCAGGGTCCAGCACACAGTTCACACAGGCACTTCTGAGCGGGTGGTTTATTTTGGTTTTGGCAGAGCTGCTGAGTGCCATCACGTGAGTGCCAGCAAACAAAACCCCCACTTAATTCTCCAGAAGTGGTCCTGGACCTGCAGCGAGGAACCAGCCCACTCAATTTACTCACTGCTGAAGAGACCAGGTCACAGCAGAGACTTAGTACACTGACTCTCCCTCAATACCAAACATTAATCATCAACTTCAACTTACAAATGACTGCTCACTGCCTCTGTAGTGCTTTAAAAATATCCACACAGCTTTCCAAAGGCACTCTACAAGGATTGCTGCCACCCTACTCGCTTCTCAACACCGTGTTCTAACAAAAGGTTTCCAGCAGTCAGACTGGATTAACTGCATCTCAAATCTCACCAGGGTCTGCAGACAGACCCTCTCTTTACTTTGAGAGCTTCTGTGCCACTTCAGACGCTTTGTATTGTTCATCAGCAGCACAGCCAGAAAAAACCCTCGCAGGAACTGACTTTTAATCATACATGAGGCTCAGGTTCTAGAAAGGAAGGATTATTTTTTGCATTTTTGGATGTTTAAACATCTTAAGAACGTAGCACGTATCACAGCCAAAGGAAAATGAGGTTATGCAAAATACTTACTTCGAAAATGTTCTGAGGCATAATAGTAGACATCCTCATAGCCCTCGTGGTAATCCTCCTCTGGCCGGTACTTTTTGCCTTTTCTTCTTCTCGATCTTCTTATCTGCTTGACAAAGCCCAAGAAGCGCTCCATCTCCTTCCTCACTCCCAGCCCAGCCGGCAGCCCCCTTCGCCCTCTGCTTCACAAAGAGCTGTCCCAGCATGAATCAGCCGCGAGCACCGGGGCAGAGCTGCAGCTCCCACAGCCTCCGGTACCATTAAACAACCCCTCCCTTACCTCAGCTGTCACTAGCAAGCATATTGTTTTCCCTTTCAAAAATAAAAAGGGATACACACAGAGACACACTTTATCAAATCTACTGACTGGAGTATTTCAACCCGAAAATAAATAAAGGATGAAAGCACTGAAGAAAAAGGAGAATTTCACGATTTCAAGCTGTTATTAAGCAGCAGAGGACAAAGTTGAAGAGACCTGCTTGCCAGCAAGGGGAAGCCCAGCACTGAGAGCTCCCTATCCTGTGTCTCCATCATTTGAAGAGGGGCTGGGAGGCGGGGATAGATGTTAGTCAATGGACTGAACCATATCTCAAGGCAAAACAGGTTTCCATTCGCCAGTTAAATGCTGCCCTCATATCTACCCGGGCACAGGCTCAGGAGTGCGTTTGATTTCATTTGTTGTAAGAAGAGGAAACACGCCAATCCATTTCTGGCATCTCATACGCTGGATGAATAAATAGCAAAGTGGTTTAATCCGTACACACAGCCCACTCACGGGCAAGTGTGTGCCGAATGTGTTAATTGGAGCAGCAGGGAGAAAGCTCGGCAGCTGTTAAAAAATGACACATATACCCACCGGGCATTAGTGTATTCTAATCACTGCTAGATCTAAACATTAAAAAGCACTCCACAGTCAGGTCTCCTACAGAGCTGGCCAGGGTGTATGGCAGTAGGCAAACAAAGGAAGCGACATCACAAGCACACTATGGCAATACTCATTTCAAATCCCAGCAGAGTTCAAAAAACTTTAAAATTAAGGTCCGGCAGATTATCCTTTGCATTGCCTGAAAAGGCGCTGGCTCTTACTGCATGACTGAAACCCACATGCGTTCCCTAAGATAAGGCTGGAATTTCATCCACGTTTCTGATGAAGTTTCCCTCCCGCATAGAAACAAAAGCCCTGACTGCTCGAATCCTATCACGTTGACATCTGTCAGGGGTTTTTTATTGTAATCACATTCCTGCAAGCCCAGTGAGGTCTCTAGTCCAGCAGGACCTCTCCTGTCTGCTGGCACAAGTCAGGGATCAGGCAGTCACCTCAGTCAAATTGTGTGCTGAACATGGTCACTTGCATCCAAGTGACTCCCAAGAGACACCATTTTGCACTTAGGAGCAAAAGGAAGTCAGAAAGTCTTCCTGTAAAACAGATTTTACAGGTTCATCATCTGGAAAAGGAAGAGCACGCAGAGCAGGGATTAGTTTCTGGTGATGCAGACATTTCAGTGAGTCATTATTTTGCAAAGAGGAAACCAGGGCACTGTTTTCAAAAGCATAAAAGAAGAAGTAAAGCAAAAACCAGGATTATAACTTAGCAATTCTGTTTCAAAATATGCACAGATTGATCAATATTAAGTTGGAATTTTCTAGTTTTGAAACATGTGAAAGTTATAAGTAAAGGTCAGCTAGACCTGATATCTGAGGATCGTAAAACACACACACTGAAAGCTGGAACTAGAATTCTTTTAGGTTGTTCCAGCTTTCCAGGTATTTTAAAACAGTATTGTCACAAACCCACACTCATTTTAGCCGTAAAAGCTCAAAAACCCCTGGATGCTCCTACCAAGCTCCCCACAGGAATACAGACTGATCCTCCTTGACCTCACCAGCCCTGCTTTCCCGCTGTGAAAATGCAGCCGCTGTCACTAGCTGATGAACACCCCCAGGGCACCACCAGAACTATTTTTAGTGAAACTTCTATAAGGAGGTTGTGTTTCATTACAAGTCTGTTTTTATCACACAGCTTTCAACTTTCAAATGGTAAAGACCTTAGAGGAATATTACAGGCATATTACCAAAAATAAAAATGCCAATAAAACTTCACCTATGGACTTTAAAAAGGGATCACTGTATGTTTTGAAGGTTTCAACTCATGTCTCTTCTGCGCTCTGCCACCAAGCAGCAAAAACATTACTGTCACAAAACATGAAAACCAAAGACGTAGCCTACAGCAGAGGCAGCACTCTTTATTTAGTTTTAGTTTAGAGAGGGAAATGTTGGTTTGTTGCCCCTGTTGAGGACTCTCCCTGAGAGATGTGCAAAAAGATTATTTGTAGGTGTCAGAAACATTCCAAATAGAAGTCTTGCAGCCATCACTGCTCCTTGAAGTTAAATTATTAAGTTCAATTAAAAATCACAAAGCTTTTTAAAAAGGAGAAAATGTAAAACTTTCTTGCTTTTAAACTGTCTTCTAAACGAAAGCTGAAAACTGGAATCAAGCAGACACACTTGGTTTTTATTAAATAAATACAACCTTTTCCAGTGCCTCTGTTGCTCAACGTGCTCCAGCAGAAGCAGCTTCCCCAGTCCTCACCATGCCCCAGGGGGACTTTGGTCCTTTCCATAACAAGACAAATACAGCAAATAAGCAGATAAGGGAGGAACCAAATGATCACAAGTAGCACCACAAGCAGCAGGTGCAGCACATCAGCTGTCTGACCACTTTCTAGAGAGACCTGATTTAAGTATGGGCAAATTTTGAGCTTTGGAAAGCACATCATTACCTTGTGCAATGGACTTCCCCTCCTCTCTCATGCTCATGAGGTGCATCACATAGCTATATAGCTGCTATAGTAAAGCAAAAAAAAAAGCACTAAATGGTATTATTGGCCAGGGCTCATGGTAACAGCTCCCAGCTATGCTGTGTCTAAAGTAGGACAGGGTTGAGGGGGAGCACAAGCTCTCCTCAGAGAAGCAGAGGGCGTTCAAGCCCTGCTGCCCTTCACTCTATCCCGCCACCTACTGCTCTCTACAAAGACCAGGCTCCATCTCCTATGCTAAAGATGCAGAAGCAGGCCTGCAGTTTCTAACACACAAACTGACAGTCCTGCCAGCATGTAAATCATACACTCATTTCCTTTTACATGAATGCAAACAGCAGAGACATATAATTTCAGAATTTTTACTTTTTTTTTTTAAACATAGAGCAAGCTAAGCTTTTGATTGGATTTTCTCTGACCTAAAACATTGTGGTATTCAGGGCAATTTAAAGAGAAGGAGACACCTTAATTGAGGACGTTGTTGTTATATATTAATACGAGTCAGAGCATTAAGTGCTTTACTACACTAGGAAGATTTCCGAACAAAACTTCTGTTTCATATGCATTACATACCACTGCTACTGTTTGCTGAAAATACTGGAGACATTCATTAGCTACTCCTCATGCCATACCTGTAAATATTTAATCATAGTCCTACTTTCAAAGGTATACACAGAGAACTCAGTTTCATAAACACAATACTTAAAAAAAAACCTGAATAAACAGCTAAACTACTGCTTTCCCCATTGCTCAGGATTTACCCTTCTGCACCTTCTTGTTGTGAAGAACTCATTTCTTAACGAAAATGAACGTGTTTCTTGCAACCTTCTGCTTCAAAAGGAATAAAAAAGCAAAAACTAATAGAGGCATACGGCAGTTTCAGAAAGACATATTGGTTGCACAGAACGAGCAGAGAAAGAAACAAACACTGGCTTTCAAATTTTGAAAATGCTAAACATCAGAGATGACAATGAGTTTCATCCTTAATGACAAAGAGAATAGCATAATTATGCCCAGAGGGCATAAAATTAGGTGTTGATTTATATTCTGAAGCTGTTTCTGAAATAGAATTTGGAGAATCAATTTCTGGTGTTTTAATGCCACAACAGAAAGTTGCAATGTAAATATGTCTGAAGCTCTTTGGCTCATCCTTTCTGCCTACTCCATCAAAGCAAGCATTCTATTACCCTTTCCAAGGGGACTCCTTAGAAGAAGCAAGGATTGTGCTGTCTCCAACATGATTTGCCTAACAAAAATTTTGCTAAGTGACACCGATTAGATAATATTTGCTACTCCATTCTGATAATGAATTTGTATAAGTTAAGGAGAAGCTCCATCAAACTGGATCAGTCTCAGGTCAGTGACCTACTGGAAATTACTTCATAGCAATAACAAAACACATATAAATAAGACTGTCATTTTCAAAAAGTTGAGCTGAGGCATAAATGCTTTTGCAGCCACAGATAATTTTCTAGAAGACAGATGTCAGCATTTAAGCTTTAACTTGTCTTTATACGCTACCCAGAGCAAAGATTAGGTTTCTCATCATGTAAAATATCTGCATTTAACATTTTATTTGCACAAAATTAGCTGTGCAGTTATCAAGGTAAACTTTCACAAGTGACATACTTATTTTCTACAGCACTTTTTCCAGTATTTGGGAAAAACAGTAGGAAAAACGTCTTGGTATCCAAGGATAAGCCACTAAGGTAGTAAATATTTAACAAGTATTTCCATTTGAGTGGACTTGCAAACATGATGCTTTGAAACCAGAGCCTGTATATGAAGCAAGACTCTCTGATGTGTTGTATCATAAATGCAGAATGGAATGGGCACCAAATATTAACAGTTTGGGGCAGGTATGTTGCACCCTGTTCATGTTTCAGTGGTTAAAAGAAAAATACTTGGAACAGATGAACCCTCCTACCCTCCTGTATCTCCCTCTGCTTCCCTGGGCAGCCCCTAAAAGTCTTCCGCTGTGGGAAGGATGCCCCTCACTGGAAGGCAACCATGTAAGAGAGCACACAACGACAGTTGCAGAGATCTACCTGCTTCAGGTTACTCTTGTGGAGAAAACCCACAGAATTATACATGGACAATAAAAAATTAGGATTAATGTGAACTGCTCTTGGAGGCTGGTTGAATAGAGTAAACAGGTTTTTTCCCAGCTTCCTCAAACCCCTAAGCATAAAGGTACAGCAAACCTCAAAGGGGAAGAACAGATTGTTTCTTCTCTGCTTCTCTTTCAAGTGAGGGATGTCTTTGATTATCTGCTGTCATTGTTTTTGAAGACCAGCAATAATTAACAAAGGAACTATTCCCCTTATTTGGCTTACAGCATCATCTTGGTGGCCTTCTAGTTTTTCAAGTGATGTTTGTTCACGTGTGATAATTGCTCATGTCAAGGCTGCAATTTTCCACCCTTTGCCCTAAATATCATGGTGTAAAATGTGAGATTATCAATTTGAAAACTATAAAATGCCTGTAATCTACAATCTATTAAACTCTATAGGAACCTATGGTCCATATATGCAGAAGAAGTTCTGTGTACAAAGCCAATATTGTGTGTGAGCAGTACCTAGCAGCAGCCCACCACCCCCCGAGGCACCACGGCCCCACCCGAAACCCCTCTGTCAAGCCAGATTCTGAGCACAAGTTTTGTTCTTTTCCTAAAGACATCTGAAAAGAGCATTGTAGGCATGGGACATACTAAAGATTACACTGCATATCTCACCTATTTAACAATTTATATACACGCAGGATAACCAGTGCACTGTCTCTAGAATGTTGCTGCAGGAGAACTGGATGGTGATAAAGTACTGCTGATCCACTATTGTTATTTTTAAGAACTGATACTTGTTATACACTGTTAAATTATCAGTTTGCTCTGATTTTAATGCATTACATTCAGTTTCACAAGCCATACATTCTTGTTATTCATTGCTCACACAGAATCGTAGACCATTTTTGTCTTCTGCTTCTATATTAATGCAAGACTTCAGAGCTGGAGTTCAGCTTTTGCATCACGTAGTTGTAAATTAAATTAATTGCCACACATTTTTTTCCTTTCCCTCTTTTTTCCTGTTTTTTTTTTTTACAAGTGAATACACACACATTTTCAATGCTTTGAGTTCTTTATTGTATTTTATCATATATGTTATTTTGTATTAACATCCCCAGTGGTTTTGCTTTTTGCAAAATTTTCTCACATAAACGTGTGCTCATAAATGTGAATACCAACACAGGGATGAGGGTAAAATAAAGCACAAAGGATAGAGGAAGAGGCTACTTTCATTTAGGGGTACTGCTTGTGTGTACAATACAAGAATGCTGCCTCTCATATATGGAGAACACCGAGAAATCTTTGTGGCGCTGTTTTGAAAGGGTCACTTGTCAAGTTGAATTTCATGCAGAATGTATGCTTCAGGGGAAAAGACACTTTTTTTTCCCCTTCAATTCAGCTAAAGCCGTTTGCATACATTCTGGTTTTTTCTCGTCTTTCTAGCCTATTTGGCTTTAAGTAAGTGACTAATTAGAATATACAAATATGCATTAACAAATGCTAACTTTACCACCACCAAGGAAATACTGCTCAGGTAAAATTAAGTACAAAAAAAGTTTGAATTTCCTTAATGTTTTGTGACACCAATAATCATTCTACAAGAAAAGCTAAGCAGAGCACTATTCCAACTGTATGTTAAACCCCTTCAGGGTTAAAGCGGTAGACTGAAATTTTAAAATGCTAAAAGTAGAACACAGTTCTTTGGAAAGTCTGAATTAAAGGTGTTTTCATTTTCTAAAGAAACTTATCAAATGGCTAGAGGGAATACTACCAAGATTTTGCATAGTGTGTCTGTTTTATGCACAAAGGATATCTCAAACCAACTATGAAATACATATGAAGAAGTGGTTTGGAATATGGATATGGTTTTTACTCCACACTGAGTACAAAAACATTGTATTTCCCTGATTCTTCAACAACTGCACATTTCAACTCTAATGATAATTAAAATGCACATAGAGCACTGGAAAGAATGAATAATTAATTTATGAAATTACAGCTGGCCAGAACAAAAATACCTAGCCAATACATTAAACAAAGTTCTTACGCAAAAGCATCAAAATATTTTCTTAGGCTGCAGACCACAGGAGCTATAGTGTGCCATCAAACAAGGTTGCAGTAGGTGGGATTTCACAGTTAATTGACAGTGGAAGACCTCTGTGAATATGTTGTGTGAGATTTAAGGTAAATCACAGGAGAATCAATCATTCAATCTCTCTTTACACGTAAGAGTTCATGCAAGAGACTTTTTGCTATGTGACATTAAATGGATTTACTCTTTTACCTCATGGGATTAGCAAAAAGTGTTGTAGATAAGGAGCCTGCTCATCTTCCCATAGATGCATCCTATCCTTCCCCCATCCAGCAGCGATCTCTAAGTAGACACAGAGCCATGTATCCTATAGATTATCTCATCTTGCCTCCAAGGGCGTGAAGAGGTTTCATTCTAAAACACAAAGGTCCAGCACGACACAGAACACAAGAGAGGAGAAACCTCCACATGCCATTTCATACAAATCCTCCTCTCTGTCCATCTGCTGTCTAGTATCAATTCTCTGTATCAGTGATCCTGTTTAAAAGGTTCAGATTTACGAACTCTCTGGTGCAGAGGAATGTCTGTATTTCACAGCAGCACAATAATGGGCATCCCCCTCTTCTCTCACCAATATTTAGTTGTGAAGAGCAGTAAAAAACTTGTTATGTTTCATTATTGAAAACATCCATCAGTCATATATTTTGCATTTCTCTGATGAACCAATTATTGCAGCAAGAAACTTCAGTAATTTGTTTAATAAACTGAAGGAGGAGTTAGAAATAATAAAAGATGGACAAAAGAAAAGAAATCTGGAGGGAAAAATATGAAAAATCTGGAGGCAACTATGAAACTGGAGCAATGAAGAAGCACCTCTGGGAAAAAACCACAGGCATCCAGAAAGCTGAGTCGTATCCTGAGGTCCATGTTTTATTAGGGTCAAGATACAGTGGGTAAATAGAAAGATTTTATTGCAGGTGAGCTCTGACAAGAAGAAAATTCTGCTTAACTGTCAAGAAAAGACTACTACAGAGAAATTCCTCATTATGATCACATGAATTTACAATAAAAGACTATGTAAGTATATATGCAAATTAAACCATCCATCTGGAGTCCACTGCCCTAGAGGCACAGGCCAACATGATGGCAAGGAAGAATCCAGTTGTTCAGATGGGTTAATAACCCTTTTCCTTCTCTCTCAATACCCTCCACATCCAGTTTTAAGTAGTTCCTGTTATCCTTACACAATCTGAAACTGCGAAGCATACAAAGTAAAGAGAAGAGTAAAAAGCCTCGAAAGGCAAAAAGGACAACTTCACATGTAACCCCACAGTAATGAGGCCCAAGTACATGTCCACAGCACTGAAGGATGGAGGTGTCCATCCAGCAGCTCCCAATAGCAAGGCCCATTGAACATTAGTGTGGTACTTCATCTCTCTCACGCCAAACAGCAGTTTGGGAAATGAGAGCTGCTGACACCTCTTTATCTATGAGGTTTCACTTCCCTTCTGTCCCCATTCCAAGGGCACAGAACAGGTTCTGCTGTTCAGTTTGTAATTTGTTTCCTAGTTCAAGTCCACCTTTTTCCATCCAGTGGACAGAAAAAAGAAAAAAAAAAAGAAGAGAGAGAAAGAAAATCTGCTTGATGCTGCTGCTAAGAGGTTAACAAAGGAAATACAGACAAAGCAAATGCACAGACTTCAAAATTGTCTGCTCCATCCTCCATGAGAACAACATTTCTGTGTTTGAGTATTAAGAGGCGAACCAAAGGGAAAAAAAAACCAAAAACATTACATCCTGGCCTTCTGAATCTCATTTACTTCTGCTCTAAGGTTTGACATTTTCTGCTGTAAATTCACTCTTACAATAACAACTTTGCCATATAAAATTGTGCGACTAAATATAAAGTAATCACTTTTCCAGTGTTGCACTCTTTACAGGGTAATAATAGAGGCTAGAACAAATAATTCTGATTTTACTTGTAAAGACTGAGATCCTTGACCTCAGCATACATTTCAGAAGCTACAGAATAATTGAAGTTTCTTGTCTTTGTAAGCTGATAGTTCCCAAACAAAAGATTACGTGGAATTTACATTCTGTGACATTCAGAAGAGACAAAATATTCTGATTTTTCAAACTTCTCTTTAGTGATGCTTTGTACACCAGGATTTACTTCATTCCTGTCCTGTGGCATGCCTCATCAATGGTACATACAAATGCTTTTCAAGCTGTTCTCAAGAAGTCATCCCTAACACATGCACTTTGCCACACTTTTTAACACACATTTTGATCCTCACACTCCCTGCCCTGTGCTCTTCAGTCAGATCCATACCTTCAGGCATTGCTTCTGTCGTGCCTACAGGTTATGGTGCGGGAATTCACAACGTGTGGAGTTTTTGTACCCTATGATGTATTTGGTCACTTGAGTAAAAATGTGCATATCAAGAAATACACAGCATTCCTCTTTGCTAATTATGAAAGCCACAGAAAATGAATATACTGCTCAAAGAGCAAATTCCTCATTTCCTAGCACATACATGAAGTGGCAGAGCTTGTAATTAATCACCTCAAGATTCAAGAGACCAAGATACTCAGAGACCTCAGTTTTCACCAACACTAACAAAATGACAAAAGAAAATACTAAGGAAAATTTACACCAGACTAGCTAAATCATTATCAGTCAGTGTGCAAAACTGACACAGCTAAAACTTCACTATCCCTAAGAGTTTCGTAACTATTGCAGATATCCAAGAAACCTTTTCACTCTTTTAGATGCTCAGAATCTGTCTATAGTTCTAAAAGACGCAAATTCAGATAGGATGTATATTTTACAAACTGATTTGTTAATTACTGATATTTGGATTACTCAACCATTAACATTTTCCTCAGAAGCACTAAAGCAATTCTGTAGACACACTCATGCATTCTCCCTGGTTTTACACCATTTTGTGCAGAGTATCACATGGTACTGACTAACAATTAAGATTCTTTAATAAACTACTTTGGAATTTGCGATCCTTCTTTCTCCTTAAAAAAAAATCCCCTTAGGTCTGAGCTTAATCCCTCAAAAAAGGTGTCTCAGATATTTTCAATTGACCATCCTAATCTCTACTCCTGGATTTGTCTTTCCTGCAAATTACTTCATGCACTACTTATTCAGGTGTAGATGACACAATTTGTGCACTGCTATGATATAGGATGTCAATCTAGAAATCTTTTAAGAGCTTAACCTCACACACTGTCCCACCAAGCCCAAGATGATGCCTGGTGGTAGCAAGAACTATGATAATGAGCAGCTGCTGCATCAGATGCTCCCAGCTGTATCGCCACATCCTAACTTCAGATGCAGTTGTGCCACGACTTCTGTTTCGCTGAAGAAGTAGATTAAAAAAATTAATGTCACACCGATTGTCGTGGATTGGAGCTGAAAATTAATTGGCAGCTTTCTAATCCAATAAGCACTTCTGCGATTGTGCATATTTAAAGCTGGCAAGAATGCGGAAGAGCCTCTTTGACTCGGCGG
>VZRO01003914.1:1722342-1760270 GCA_013397915.1 Daphoenositta chrysoptera | reverse complement strand
TGAAGGATATGGGGGACTGAGAATACCCTATGTTTTGGATGCTCAGTGCTATAGGATGTCCCTGATCGGATAGACTATTGCGGTGACAGTTCTGGACCCACACAGAAGCAAAGAGGACCTCTTTCTTTTCCTGGAGTGTGGAAGGACTTTTTAAGGACTCTATTACTGACCAGAAATTCCATGTTTGTTAATTTCTTTGTCCTCTCTCTTGAGAAACCTGAGAGGAGGTTTGAGAGCTCTGAGAAGCTCCGGGGAGGGAGCATAGGGGAATTGGCAAAAGAAGGAATGTGGTTTTTTTTCTTTTTACTTTCTTGGTGTAGTTTTTTCCTGTTAATTCTATCTAGTAACAATAAACTATCTTTATACTGTTTAGAAGTGAGTAGGCCTGTTTTGTCATGTTTTTTCTCCTAATTTATACATTTATATCTCACAAAAACAAATTAGTGAACTGAATCCCAGCTATAACTGGTGTTTCAATTTGTTCATTAAACCTAACCCGTTACACGATTTAAAGAAGAAAAGTTTACAAAGTGAACTTTTCTACTGGACCTAAAGATCACATTCTGGAATCCAAGGGTGATAGCCTGACATTTCATTTTCCAAGAAGTCTAAACAACCACAATAAATTTACAAATATAGACATGCTGCACTGTTACATTTCATTTCACGCTTAGTAAGCAAACATTATCAAACTGTAAGTACTGTCATCCTCTGTCTTTTTAGTTAGAAATCTTGTAGCCAATAAAGGTGTGACCTTGAAATATTTCACAGATGGATGAAGTCACTTAATTTGCTAGTCACTTTGTTACACATTTTGCAGAACTGCGAAGTTAGGTCACATTTACTCTAATTTAACTTTACAGTAACTTTCCAAACTGCATTATCATTAAGAGTCACTAAAAGTGCATTAATGAACCATGTGTCTGAACTGTCATGAAAAATTCAGTTTTGAAATTAAAAATGCTGAGACAATGCAGAAGGTAATTTTTTTTTAAATGTGCAGTACTCCTAGAATGATTTTTAGTGCCAAAACATAAAAAGTAAACCTGCATGCTATTTTTGTGGAGATTCTAATACATTATCAAAACCAAATGTTTTCTGTTTATGAAATCAGTGGAAATATATGGCCTTGTGAGAAACATGATGAAATGTTACAGAACACAGGTGTAAATTCATCAGGATTTTTTATGTGGGCTGAGTCTACTCTGATGTTTATTTTAAAAGGAAAACTAAAGGAAAAATTCCAATGCTAATTTCTTAAGGGATAGCTATTGCTTTCGCATACTTCTACTGCATTTGATATACTACACCAGAGTCACTATATAAAACAACCAAATATATACCACTATATACATTTTTTAATGATTTAGTTAGCTAAAAATATTCCTGTTCAGTTACAAGATGTAATAATTCATTACCACTTCAAATCTTATTGAATACATCAAATCACATTTTTTCCAGCCTCATTAGCAAATAAGAAGACTAACGGAATAAGAGCTGCAAAACTCTGAAAAAGACTTAGGATCTCCAATGAGTTGTAAACTAATGTAAAAAAAACAAAGAAGTTGAAAACTAAGTATTTTTCACCTTGAAAGAAAAAAAATAAAAAGCAAAAGTTAATTTTAAGTACTGCTTGGCTGCTTCTAAGTATGTTCTTTTTTTTGTGTCTCAAATTATTCCATTCTGAAAGATCCACCATCTCCACCCCACCAACACATATCCCAATAACTGATTTCCCACAGGGATAGACCTACTTTGAAATCAGAAAGACTGCAAACAATAAAAACAAGCTCCACACCACCATGTCTGGAAACAGACATAGCTTCCACCTAAGTTGTCCATGGTTCGGTTTTGGATATAAAATGCAAAATATCTCGACCAGACTCTCTCGTGGTCACTGTGTTAATGTTTTGATTTTGGTTACTGTTACCTGTAAAAGCACCTTCTCTGAACAATGGCATCTACTGAGGCCAATGGGAAAACCTTCCATTGTCTGAAGTCGATACCCCATCTCTGCAAATGCTCAAGGCTGGATGAGGCTCTGAGAAACCTTATCTAGGGGATGACATCCCTGCCCATGGTGGGGCTTGGAACTAGATTAATCTTTAAGGTCCTTTCCAACCCAAACCATTCAATCATTTTATGACTTAGAAGGAGGGGGTTTTGTCATATTCTGATTTCAAGCTTTAGTGGTTACTTTACAACAACCAAAAGGAAATGGTGAAAAGGCAGGTGGGGAATGATCCTTTCTTTTGCAGCTCACATCCTTTATGGCATCATCTGTTACTCATGAGTCCAAAAGCTGAGACCTGCCAGGTACCTGCAAAACCAAAGCCTTCAAGAGTTGGAGGAAAAAATCCAACTTGCACATCTGGCTTTAAGCTGTATCAGTTCTTTTACACAGTGTATTTGCACACAGAACTGACACCTGCTGCAGTGCCAATTTTTTTTGCAAAACGAACATAGGAATGGAAGAATTTCTGTTGTTAATTTTGGAAAAAGTCTAATTGTCTGGTTGAGGAAGACTAGTCTATACTTCTTAATAGTGTATACACCAGTTGGGTCAAAATCAAGTACTATACTAATGGGAACACATTAATGATTTATGAACATTTATGTCTTTTATTTTACCTCGTGTATTCAATAACCTCTTGAGGGAAAGATAAAAAATTATTAATCACATTTAAGCTTATCAAGCAAGGGTTTAAATTCAGTTTAATGAGATGGGTTCTATCTGCCAATGCAGTCAATCTTCCCAGAATCCCTTCTGATGCCACTTCCAAGAGGTGAAAGGGAAAACGTGACACTGAATATTAGCTTGGCAGCATTGTTTCCGAAAACTACACGGTTGAAGGCATTGTGTGCCTATTAATATTTCATAAGCTGCTTTAAAACTAGCTGCTGGACTAAAGTAAATGAGAATTTCAACTTGTAGTTCAAGCACAAGTTTAAAACAGACAAGATTTAAGAGACAGTCTTGAAAATGTAATTTAAAGACATTCTTCAAGTCCTAAGACAAAATGCAAATAAAATCAGACCCTTCCGTACTAACTCTTTGAATTTATCCTTCTCCATTTTTTTCCCACTTCTATGTACAATATTTTGAAGTCCTATATTGGCAGTGTTGTTCAGCTGATCAAGTTCAGAATCGTTCCATCTCTGTGCAATGAGAAGCTAACATACAGAGTGGGCTAACATTCAAAAAAAATCTGTATTTCTAAACAGAGAGAGGAGAAAAACACAAGAAAACCAAAATACAAGCCCATTCACAAAATACAAGGTGAAAACACATTCCATATTTCTGTGAGACATCAGCTCCTGACTGATGTAGTAGGACTGCCTTTTCAGTCCGGGTAGAGCACTGCTGGCTTTGAGCCAACCACCTCCAGGAAGACCTCATTGCTGCTTTCAGGATTCAAAGGGGACCCCAAAAAAAGCTGCAGATAGACTTCCTAGTAGAGCCTGTTGTAATAAGACAACAAGTAATGGTTTTAAACTAAAAGAGGGTCAATCTAGATTAGATATATGGAAGAAGTTTTTTATAATGCTGGTGGTGAAGCACTGGCACAGGTTGCCCAAAGAGATGGTGGGTGCTCCATCTGTGGAAACATTAAAGGTCCACTGACAGGGCTCTGAGCCACATTATCTGATTGAAGATGTTCCTGCCCATGGTGGAGATGGGGGACGGGGTGGGCTAGATGGCCTTTAAGGTCCATTCCAACCCAAATTATTCTATGATCACAGTGATTCCTAGAGTTCCAAAGGGTACCAGCACCTTGAAACTATGAAATGATGCATATGGCTTAATCACTGCCTCATCCTACCAGCATCTTTCCATTTCTTACTCTTCCATATTTTTTTGCCCCTGCAAAGGCATTCTGAGCTCAAACGGCCAAATACCACAATACCACAAACTCCAGGAGTTACACATGGACTGACAATTATTCACCAAATGAAAACATTTTCGAGGATTTTTTTACACTCTCAGCAAGTTAGTAGATACTGAATGTTTCAGCAGATAAAGGCACAATACTTGAAACAATATTAAGCTGGCAGCACAGAGTTGCAGGGGGTTGTTTAGAAACAGGGTTATGCAAATATCTGTGTACATTTGCTTAAAAATTTACGCCAAACAATGTTTAAATTATGCTAATAGCCTGACCGCAAGTGAAGAAATACAATATTCAAGCCACATGAAGACCTTCTTCTAAACTCATGTGTATTTATTTTTAACGGGCACATCAACATCTATTAAGCACAAAGAGAATTAATTTCTTCTTCTCAGTCACAATTATGGTTAATATGAGTCAGACTCTTCCAGTAGTTTCAAACTGGATCTTAAATAAAGGATCAGTCATCTGTGATTATTTAAAGAGCCCATGGCACTTTCATGTTACACATGTGACTACTGGACAAAATCTCAGCAACTGCTGGTAATTCCACTACAGTTTCATGAGGTAGATTTTCTCAGTATTTCAACTGGAGATGTGATTGCTTGTCCTAATTCTACAATCTCAAAGCCACAAGTCATCATCTTTGAGAACTCATGTAGAAACAAGACTAGAAAAGGTCAACTTCAGTCTTAAAGCAGATGGAGGGAAGGAGAGGAAGATCTTTATATGATTGGTAATAAACTTTTACTCAAGAAAATACTGAGATTAAAAAATCACACAGAACAGTTAAACAATAAATCAACAAACAACGCCTGGAAAAAAACTGAACAGCCAACACAGATCTCTCATGATTAAATCATGTCAAATTAGCAGCAAGACAGCAAACCATGTAGACAGAGCACAACAGATGTCATATGTGCTAACTAAGTATTCTCACAAGTATGTAATACACGTCACTCTCTTAAACAAAGTTTGCTTATGTCAGGGCAAATACAAAACTGACTGGAAAGCTATACTGAATCCAAACAGAAAAGAAATCATTTGGAAGATGTGGATACACTGCTATTCAATATTTCACTTTCTATACATTATGCATATGCAATCCTTTATGTGCAATTTCCATTTTTATCTATCTAGGTCATGAATAAATCCCAAGACATCACCAATCTTAGACCAAATGCAAGCACTCTGGATGAGCAGATTAGAATAGAAAATAAACAGATTGAAGTAATCATCTGAAAGAAACAAGATGCCTTTCAATAAGGAGAAATGCAAGATATTCCAATAAGGAGGAATATGCAACTATATAACCTGAGGATGAAGAAAAGTGATTAGGTAGGTATTACCCTGAAAAGCATCTGGTGACCACAATCATTCAGTAGTTAAACCCAGCTCCACAACACCCACTCTGGTAAACTACTCAATTGTACAGATATATTTAATAGCATTATAGCACACAGAGTTATTTCTTTGCTTTCCTACACTGGTACAGTCTCAACTGGATGCTTCTGTCCACTGTTAAGATGTTAGAGTTTTAAAAAAAGTGCACATAGATTAAAGATCTGTAGAATTTAATCAGAATAAGAAACAAAAGAGAAGCAGAGAAGAGTGAAGTGGAAACAGAATAAACAGTACAGAAACATCAAAGACCAT
Organism: Daphoenositta chrysoptera; assembly: GCA_013397915.1. NCBI lineage: Eukaryota > Metazoa > Chordata > Aves > Passeriformes > Daphoenositta > Daphoenositta chrysoptera. Next base: position 1,754,724 of record VZRO01003914.1, on the reverse strand, counting down.
GAAAAAGAAAGAAAACTTATTTTCCATTTCCTACAGAGATGTCTGGAAGGTTCAGGTGGAACATAAAATAACACATTCAGCAGGTAAGGGCAGCGAAATGTGGGATGATCTGACAGAAACCCCAAGAAATTCAACTAAAGCAAATGGCAAGACCTGCAGCACAGGCATCAATTGGAAAGAAAAGCAGCTGTACTGAAAAGGGCTGGGGGGTCCTGGCTGACAACACACTGCACATCAGCCTGCAGCGCATCCTTGTAGAAATTAAGACCAATTCCATACTGGGCTGAATAAATACCAGCGCAGACAGGAGGTAAAGTGATGTGTTCCTTCACCACAATTCCGCACTCGTGAAACAGCATCTGCAGCATTTTGTCTCATCTGCAGCACTCCAGGATAGAGACATTCTGAAGCCAGCCCAGTGAAGGCCATGGCAGTGATCAAGGGCTGGAGCATGCAGAGTATGGAGAGAGACAGAGGGGCTTCAGTCTGTTTATTTTCTAACCTTTAGAGCAAAGATTAAGGGAAATCCAAGTGCTGTTTACAAGATTCTGGAGAAGAGAGAGCCAGGCTCTTCTCAGAGATTCACAATGGAAGGACAAAAGACAACACACAGAACTTGCAGAAAGTGAAACTCCAATTATTCTAATTAGATAGAAGGGAGGAAAAAAATCATGGAGGGGTGGTAAAACTTTAGAGCGTGTTTCTCAGAGAAGACTTACCATCCCTAAAGTTATTCAAAATTCAGCTGAATAGGGGCCCTGAGCAACTTGACCCAGCTTCAAAGATGGCCCTGCCTTGAACAGCAGGCTGGACCAGGCAACCTCCAGAAGCTCCTTCCTACCTAAATTATTTTATAATTCCTCTACAGTGTCTGTGACGAATGCCAAAATAGTGCCTTGGGCTAGGAGACCAACTATACAATCTCCAGAGGTTCATTCCAGCTATTTTTTTCTGCAGTCCTGAAGACTGAAAGGCACTAATAAATATTCAGATAGAATATGTGTGAACAGTGCTTCATTCATTTTAGCTAATGGGTTATAAATATAAACAAATATTGTGTATTACATACTTAGAAATTTGATAGTAACAACATTCAGAAATTCATTTTACATACCAAACTGCATGGAAAACAAGGGGAAAAATTATAGTGGAGAATGTTACAATAGGCAGCATATAAAATAAAATTTTCAAATACTTCCTTATTCCCTCTGCAATTCCCAGAGAGGCTCTCTGGCACATTGCTGACAGCCAAAGCTGGAACCTTCTCAGAGTGCTGGGCTGGCAGTCTGTAGTGAGAGAGGAATGCATGGTGCACAATCACTTTAAAAGCCCTTTTAATCTTTCAAGGACTTTAGGGCACAAAAGACAAAGGGAGATTGGTTATATCACATAGGGAATTTACCTGTGGATAATCCAAAAATATTCAAGGCAGGGAAAAAAGATCCTTCAACTGATCACCTATAAGCTTTCTAAAACTAATTTTACACTGGAAGTATGATCATACAGCCCTATTTTCCATATCTCACGGAGTTTAGAGACCAGCGATGATGTATGCAGTCTACTGAGGAGAACTAAAACTTAAGCTGATACCTTCTGATGAAATAACTGAAGATATTATAAAATCAAAATTCTGTCATTTCCCCTTTCATACCTGAAGATCATTTTGAATATGCAAATGCAAAATAAAAATGCTTTATTAAAACTTTACACCAACACAGATTTCCTTTAAGGTGCAGACATAATGTTTTGCCCTCCATATAAAAGCTGCTGATAAATGAAAGAGCGTGGTTGGAAATGCTTACATTAATCCACCAGTGGCAAGAGAGACCACCGTAATAGCAATTACTTAATGTGACTGATTTTGTCAACGTAAAAGAATAAACCTTGCTTGTATGATCAAGATCTATAGTTTTTGACATATTTTGTGTAAGAAAAAAACATGATTATCACATGAAATATTGGCAAGCAGACTATTTTTTCATAACTCTATTAAAAGGCAAGATTGCCCTTCTTCCAATTAAACCTGTAAAAGTCTTTCAACATTATAGTTCAAAGAATAGTCCAGACAGTTCCCAAACTCTGTGAAGAAAGTCCTTTAGATGCATCTCACAGGCTGGTGAAAAAAAAAAATCTTATTTTCCTATAGGCAGAAAACAATAGAATGCTCACTTTCTGAGAAGCCTGAAATCTCAACCGGCATATAAACATCTATTTTTATAACTACATATACATATTTCCTTTTAGAGTAATTCTTAGTATTTTTGGTGATTCAGCTACATAAAGTATGCATATATACATATCGCCCGCAGAGAATAAAGGCAGATCTTTAAACTTGAAAGTGTGTAGGTATAACATTCAATAAATTAACAGTTCTGCTACAATTTAAATTTAATCAAGTATATATGCCTTTATCCTCCAGAACATACATACATATATGTAAAGACATGTACACACAGATGTTTTATTGAAATATGAAATTTAGATTTTAAAAGCTTAAAATTTAGTAATATTTTGATAGCTACATACTTATCTGAAATTAGCTTTTCTTACTTATACCACGGTAAAAATCTGAGTTTGTAAAACATGCTGTTACCCAGGAAACAAGAACAAATGCATGTGCAATAGGAATAAAAATTCAAAAACCTTGGATGAAACTATATATACTAAAAGTGAGTCACTTTTCTCTCACTTCCCTACATCCAAGCTAAAGATTTCATCATTATTATAAACAATGTATGCATGACCTCAGTAATAATTTAATGACAGGAAAAACAAGAAGGGTTAACCCTTCTAAATAATAGGAAAATTGGAAAAACAAATTTTATAATTTTATACTTTGTAGTTTTTCAGCAGCTGGCAGCTTTATCCTTCAAAACCAATTGGCATCCTGTTAGAAAAATTTTAAACTAATGGTAAAAGAGAACAACACAACTCTCAGAGGTTCACAGCAAACGACATTATTCCCAACATACGAAATTGAGGAAAGTGCCAAGATGTTTCACAGAGGCTCTCTCCAGGATGAATGGCTACCTACAAGAAAGGAACTTTCTGTCTCAACTTACAAAGGTAAACCTGCTGTTTGCAGGTGCAAAGTTCCAGGGGTAGGATTTTCATGGTACTGTGTATCTTCTGGGAAAAGCAGAAATTGTCACAACATTTTTATGCGCTATCTGAACATGACATTTAGGTACTGACAGAACAAGGCACACAGTCAGACAGCAGCCTTTGTCAATAATGATACTTCTCATGTAAATGCCGTTTGATTGGGTGGGGGGCTTTTGTAGATTTTATACGCTTATAAATTTGCGCATCTGACAAAACTAAAAACTCCTTTTTTTACACTGCCCATTCTAATTAAATTCGTTTGCTTACCAGCATGTTGCAAATGGGTAATACCAATGACTTGCTTAATTTTTAAAGTATATTCCTTAGCAAGCAAGGAACTCAAAATAATTGTTGCTGGAAAAACTGGTGTAATCTGACCCCACAAAATACTGTATTTAAGAGATGTGCCAGAGAGGATTCTGATACACTGACTTACGAAAGGGATTAGGTTAATACCACTTCTCTTCTGAACACTGCATTTAAAACACTTCAATTATACATCTTTGTTAATTTATGAGTTCTCATGTCTGGGCTAAACTTGTTACTAGAACAAGAGAGATACAAAAACAGTAGTTGGATTAAATTAAGAGCTGTAAAACTTAGGTGGATTACTCAAAGCTAGAAAATTTCAAGAAGCTGCACAGACTACTAACTAGACATTCTAAGGGTAAAACCAGAAGTGTCACCAGGCAGAAGTGTTTGTGGCGAGCGCTGCACTGCAGAGGTAGAAAACACATCAGAGGGTTTGTTGTTCTCATTTCTCAAACGTAAGAATCTTGATGCATCAGTTTTTATATTCTGCAGCGCTATTCTAACGACTTCAAACACTTGCAAGTTCAAAATCACTGAAAGGTATCTTTTAAACAACCCAGAACGTGTCGAATTCTTTTGCATGGAAAATAACAAAAGGCCCTGAATAACATCAAAATAAATGCCTAGCCATTTGGTGTATTCAAAAGTCAAGAAAAAATGAAAAGTTACCCAACAGGCTAGAAAAAAAAAAACCACAAGAAGTAACCCTATTAGTTGCAAACACACTCAAACATAAATAGCAACTGCATGTGTTGGAAAATGTGTTTTTGTCATGTTTAGAAAAATTATGTGAATTATCATAGTCTCCAGTTATCCTTCTAATCACCATTCCGATAACTTTGTGTAACTTTTCACTTATGAAATCTCTCTATGCTGCTTAGTGCTTATCCCACTTGTCTTTTGCTTGACTTACAGACGATTTCTCCTGCACTCTTGCCTTTTTTCTTCCTCCTTTCTCCTCTTTATCTTTTCCTTATCCTCCAAAAATCTTTCTTCCCTTCCAAAATCAGTTTTACCCCTGCAGTTGCCCATTCTGTTTTCAGCAGCTACTTTTCTTTCCCATGCAGAGGTTAAACATCCCAGCAGAAACCCAGCAGGAATGGAAAAGAGCTGGTGAACATCTTACTGTGCCTCTGTAGAAGAAAGAAGCTGAAGGTTCTTCCAGACAAATGGTGTTTCAGCAACCTCCTTCAGCACCTGTTCTTCCTCCCTGCTCCATCTTTCTTTCTGTTGTGTTGCTGAGACACTATACTCTCCACTGCCTCTGACTTCTGCTTTCTACCATGTCTCATGTGTGTATTTTCCCCTAACCCCAATATTGAGATTTTAATATATAGGCACACACACACACACATCTGCATACTGACATAACTTTCTAAAAAGAAAAGCCTCTTCCTTTCCTTAGTACCTTATTTTTGCATGTATTTATTTCCTCAAGAAGACTCGTGATAGATCATATACAAGAAGCACAAATTAAGTTTCCGTCTCTTATGAGCTAGTTAAATTTACACAGCCCAAGTCTAGTATCTCTGAAAATATTCCAGATATTGCAGCAACTGTAACCATTAAGAGAACACTGCTTCTGAAATAGTAGTTTTCTATTTTCTATTTTTTCTGAAACAGCTGCTTGGAGCCCAAGGAAACTGTGTCTCCGGCTCAAAATCTTCTGATCCCTCTTGTGACACAGGGTGACGGAGAGCTGTGCTTTTATTTCCAAGTTAAAGGTTAGGCATGCTAATAAAAACCCAGCAGGAACTGGGAGATGCTGCTGAGCACCCCGTCTCTCCCTGGCATAAGACAGCAGCTCCTGACTCCTGCTGAACCAACCTCCTGACTCCTGAGATCCTCCTGCCAGTGCCAAGGTCAGGGCAAGCCGCCCCAGCTCTCCCCCCCTCTCCCCACACAGCCCCTACAGCTCCTGTCCCACCACCTCTACACTGCTCCTCTTGCTGACCTGGAGAGCTGCCCAGGACATCAAGCCATGAACCAAGTCAGGGACCAACTCTAAGTTAAAAATAAAATAAATAAGCTTTCCTAGGAGGGTCTAGCACCCACGCTATAGGCAGCTGTCCGCTCTTCATGTGTGCATTATAGAAATTCCAAAATGATAGCACAGCTGTAGCTTTAATACGGCCATCTGCCACTTGAAAAGGCATTCTCTATCATTAGACTGTACTTATTTTGGAAGGAACATTGAAACCTACAATATTAAATTGATTTTCTCTTATTTTTCTCCGTTGCTGCTGCAGCTGACGTATGTGATTCAAGCTACTCTTTGCAAGAAGGGTCCATTTCCACATCCTCTTGAGCAGACTTTTTTCTTCCTAAAGCTCCATCAAGGCTGCCCAATGCAGATTTCTCAAGTTGTTTTCACTGTTGTCTTTGAAGCAGATTAGTTTTCTTTTCTTCCCCAACTCCTGCTCTGTAAGAACAGCTTCAGGTAAAACCAGGAGGGCAGCAGGGCAGCACTGGTCTGTGCCAGACTGAGCCCCAGATAAGGACTGGATTTTAATCACAGGAACCTCTGTCAGACTAGGTCTGGCTGAGCTTCCTCAGTGAAGGACAGACTATTCAATAATAATCTTCAGGCATCTGTCGTTTTTGGACACATCTCAGAGAAATAGAGGACCGCTTAACTTTCCAACTTGAGGTATTGCTGAGACAGGTACTTGGAAGGTTTTTTAATTATTTGGCTTTGACCAGGATCTGAATGACGAACATCTGAAACAAATCTGAACCTGGGGTCTTTACCAATGAGCCTTTCTCCTTCCTAACTGTTTACATTTTGGTCCTGTTTCTCATGTCTGATAATGCCAGGAGAACACTTCTACCCCTGGTATCTCGGGAAAAGGATGATGATGCTCTGTTGAGCTATTACTGCACTTGGTAATCAGCTACAGGACTTTTTAGAGGATGGCAGAGGATGGAGACAGCTTCCACTGGGAAGTTGGGGACTAGCAGACCTGTGATGACACTGCCTACACGAAATACAGAGCTGTGCTGCTGGCACTGGGAAAAAAAATCTGCACTTCCATCTTGCAGAGATTTTTCCTGTGCTTTCAGCTTTCTGCTGAACCCTCCGTTGACAAGACCTCTCTAACAGTACAGCGCACGAGGCAGAAGTGAACAGAAGCAGAGGTCAGTGAAGGACCTTACCTCTTTCATCTTAAAACTTTCAGTTAAAAACTGTATCCTGTGAGCAAGACTGTACTAAACAAAACAGTCTAAATAAATATCAACTAAGCAAATACATGAGATTTTTTTTTTCTATTACGAATTAGAATATTTTACACATCTCTAAAGAAAATATTCCAACTTTTTAAAAAAATTCGTAAAATTGCAATATGAGGGGTCCGAGTTTTGGAGTAAGGTTCTTGGCTAAGTATTCCCAAAGACAGAGAGCTCCCTTCCAGGGAGCCTAGGTCCTGCAAGCATTTCTTCGAGGCCATATACAACTCCAGGTGTCAAGACAAAGAAACAACAATAACAATGAGAAACACTAACCAATGCCTTGGTTAGGACAGGATAACAAAATTTCCCTCGCTCACAGAAATGTTAAAGAAAGGTGTGAATAAAGCTAAAAATACCATTTGAGCAGAGCAACAATATCAGAGAAACTGTAACATGAATTCATGAAACAACTTCAGTGTCTGCCTTGGAGACACTTGCTCACTTGCCAAGTCTGTCAGAAAGAATTAACTTGTCAGCGAAAAAAAGGGTATAGTATATGAAAAAATATTTGTTTGAAAGTTATACTGCAATTTTTCATCCTTCCACAGACTATTTCAAGCTTTCAGGCATGATTTGCTGTTTTTCATCTTGTTAACGGTAATGCTATCACATGGGCACATCCATCCTGTCCTTGATGCTTATGTAACAACACCCCCAAAAGAGAAGAGATTAAAAAAAAGGAATACTTTGCAACTTTCTTGATGGGTAAGAACAGGAAAAGGATTATATTAAAAGCATCTTGAATTTTGGGATAGAAGTTTCAAGTTAAGGATCTGTTAAGAATAAAGAAATCTGTCTGAAGCAAAAGCTAAAGAAGCAATGACCTGAACAACAGAATTTCTGTCCAGGTTCCAGAACCAGCGGCCATCATGATTGCTCCCCAGCCACCAAGGCCATATACAACCCCAGGTGTCAAGAGAAAATATTTGATTATGAGCTATTCAGGAAAAAGAATGTACAGATGCAAAATGCTCTCCTAGACTGAATGTTTGGATTTGTTTTGCACTAAATGCACTGGTTGATGGAGTTATTTGGATAGCTTTTCAATCAGCATGTCAGCAGCATCCTGTGTACCAGGATGGGATAGAAGAGACTGACACCATATACTTGCAGATACAAGTAACCACAGAAAAGAGCCAATTGTGGCTCTTCCGACCTCAAAAATGGGCACTGATAGAGAAAGAAAACAGGAGCATATGGCCTACTGCAGAAATGCCTTCAGCTGTTAAAGTAACTTGCAGAAGTATATTAAACTGTAATGCAAAGGAGACAGAAGGTTCATCCTCAAAAGTCAAATAGTCATCTTAACCAATTAAGATGCAAATCAATCATAATTTACACTAAATACCTTTACATGCAGCTTCCAGTGGGAAAGGCTCATCAAGCTGGCCCAAGCCAAAGCCCTGTACTGTGAAGTGCAGCATGTGTACCAACAAAAAGAGTCTTCTGAGAGGGAACATGCAAACCCACATTAGTTATCCACTGCTTGATGCATTTTCTGCTGCATAGAAGGAGTTTGTACACCAAAATTTTACTCTTCCTTGACAATCCTGCCCAGGAATACTTTGGTCAACCTAACACAGAACTAACTAGCCACTATTAAACACAGCATCTGCCATCAGCAACTAAGTCCAAACAACACACAGCTCTCCACCCATCTCCCCTGGCCAGCACAATGAACAGGCCCTGACAACCCACACATTGGTATCCCCATAAACATCACAAAAATGGCTCAAGCAGAAAACACTGAGCAATGAAACTTTTACTGCTTTTCAATTTTTTTCTTTTCAGACTATTAATTATGAACTGAAAAAGGAAAGGAGCCTTATAAATCTCACAGAATTACCGGGGGAATAAAGCCAAGGCAAAATGAGAGCATTTACTCATGTGGGCTCCTGCACAAGTGCTGCTCACAGAGGACAGGCATTCTCACAGGTCTCACAGACAGCAAGCCCACTTGAGGCAGTGAAGGAGCCAGCACAGTCCTGCCCCAACGCCACCATCTGCCAGCCAGAAGGTGACCACATCTCTGTCGGTTTCCAAGATGTGTCCCATAGGCAGCCAGCTTAGTAGGGTCTCAGGTCCCCCTTCTTCGAGGCTTGAATGATTTTAAGCCATAATGTCCAATGCTGAATTTAGAATATTACATCTTTGATTCTTTGATACTGATACTTAGATACAGTTCCTCTTTTTAAGAAAGAATATAAAACAGAAAAATCAGAGCAAAAAATCAAAAAACCAACCCCAAAAAAACCAAACAAAAAACCAACCAAACAAAAAAACCCAGAAAAGGTATCCAATAAAAATTTCATATTAGCATTTAAAATCAAGCCTGTACATCAATATTTTTCTTAGTCTTTGAGATTCAGGTGTTCTTTACAAACAATAACTTTGTTTAGCAGGAGTAACTTCAGTTATTTAATGTCTTCTATGTAGACTCAGGAAAGGGAAAAACTCCACCACTGGGCTTAACCTTGTCATCTCTGGAATGAGACGGCTCTGCCTTCCTCCACTGACCAGATGGAAAAACACACCCCCTTAGGATCATCAGTCTTTACCTCATTCTCCATTGTGTTTTACTTCAGTTTAATTCAATACTAAGGAGCACCCACACAGCACAGCCACAGACTGACCAGGAGTTGCAGTTTGGATGCTTCACATCCCATCCTTCCTTAGACAGTATTTGCCATTTTAAGACCAAGAACACAGGACTGGCTTGATGCTGCACTAAACACAAAACTGCACAATGCAAGGGAGGTATCTTCAAATAGCACCAACACAGTTGAAGAAAAGGCTTTTCCACTGCTGAGTTAACACCTCCCTTCTTTCTGCCACATGGACATTTGGTCCCTGAGCCTTCCTTGGTTGCCAAAGGTGGTCTTCCCAGTTCACTTGGTTTCAGTGGTGTTCATACCAGCTATGCCTCAAGTGTTTTGTTTGCCAATTTGACTGGGAGACACTCCTGGGGATCACGTGAATTTTAAAGACAATTTTCAAGAAATGTAAGGAAAAAGTCAGAAATGAAGTCAAAACCAGGGGCAGAGCCCAGCTGAGGTCTTCAGGAATGCAGAAAAGGTGGCAAATGGGGCTAGGATGGCATGCATGGATCTATAAGCAGCAAGGACTATGATTAAAATTACAGCCTAGCCTGCATCACATTAATTGCATTCTGTGCAAAACCGTAACATAGTGAATATTTTTTCCCTATTACTTTCACTCCTTTCACCCCTGAGACCTAGCTGTGCCGTCTGGTGTGCCTCCTGAATGGCAAAATGCGCTGCTTGTGGCAAACCTGACACAAGTATCAGTAGCTGATTGCCAGTTCCCATTTTGTCAGTGCTGAGAATCACTTGTCCAGCAGCCAAAGGAGCCACACAGTGTCACCATGGCCCCACTGGGACAGTAGCAGGTGGACAAGGCAGGGATTTGTGCACGTTATTTTTTTCCTTAGCTTCTCTGTGACAGGAATGGTTATTCAGAGTGTTTCTGGTGGGCTGCCACTGCCTTGCATAATAGCATTCAGCAGTTCATACTCTCTTTGCCTCTGGTTTGCACTTGCCAAAAGCCCTCGGCCAGGATCGCACAAAGGACTTTAAGTGCAGCATCAAGGAAAGTCACAGCATCTGGCTCAAATATAATAAATAGAAGCCCTGTCACTGCAAAAGGCCTTTGCAGGCAGACAGGAGCTTGTGCCTGGTTGGTTCCCAGTGCCCTTCTGGACTCAGGCACTTTCTTCACTTATATCATCAGCAGAATAGGGGAAAAAAATAGAACAGGGAAGACAGAAAGGGAAGAATTAAGTCCACATCCAGAGGCCTGCTGCTACCCAGGAGTAAGAATGCACATCTGCTCAGGGACTGGAGGGAGCAACCCATGTGGGGAGGAGAGATGGTGCATTTGGGAGAGCACAGGAACTGGCCAAAATACGTTAAGGGACGCAACTGATATAGGGGCAGAACACATACATAGGAGCTGCAGGAAGAAATCAAATAATGCTGGGGAAGATGGGCTGAAGGTCTGTGTGAAAGGACTTCATTCCTTCAAATTAGCAAATTTTCTTTTGCTCATCCCAAATTATCACCTCAGTTGTCTTCCTAAGTGAATTTCATCACAACTCACCAATCTAACAGATAAAGCCTCCAGTGCACTGCTGCAAAGCTGTAAGAAACAATGGAGTTTGTTCAGTTGAACAATACCAATAATGCCTTATTTTTCACTCTTCAAGCCTATTAATGTCACCTCCACTAAATTTCATAGATGAGAAATCAGTAATCCCTCATTCTGTTTTTAAGCTTCCTAGGGGAAAAAAAAAAAGGAGGCGGGGGGAAAAAGTATTGCTGTTTTGTTCAAGGGTTTAAGAGGAACATTTTTTGTGAGGGATGAAGAAAAAGAAAACATGATAAAAAATTGTGATCCCTAGAAAAGACTCACCTACTCAGGTCTAAATTATTAATTTATTATTGTCTACTTCCAAGCCACCAAACCCAGAAAGCAACCAGTTTCTTCTGTTGACCCAAAATTGACAAAAGTACATAGACATTGCCCACTTCCTATGACACCAATCCTGCAACTACAGCTATAAGTCACACAGGTTAAGAGAAGTTGCTCTTTACCTCCTTGATGCAGAGGAATGATGGCTAAAATGCACTAAATAACCTGGTTTTTGAGAAGTCTGTGAGCATCCCATTGGGAAAAGAGCTCTGTGCCATCACCTTCTGGAAAGTTGGGGAAAAACACTGATACCAAAGCAGTTTATTCACATCTGTACCTACTCAGAAATCTTCCAGTTAATACATTTGCGAGAGACATCCAGAAGACAAACTAGTATGTGAGCAGAAGTGAAAATTATTTAAGAGAAGGATACTTTGTGGCAGGAACGCCAACCAGTGTCCCGTGTTTTAATGATACTTTGCAAACAAGAAATGCTAAGGCATCTATAAAACAACAGCAAACACAGATGTATCTCCCCGTGAAGGCCAAGGGGATCAGCAGCAGAACTGAGCCTCTGGAACCTACCACCTTCCTATAATTAAAGCTGAAATCATTACACAGCTTGGCTGGCAGGATTCTCAGTGGACTGGTGGCAGCCTTTTCCCTGCAGACAATGAGAAGACTGCTGAGGAGTGTCCCAGGATGCTTTCCCCTGTGCTATCCAGCAAAAAATTACAGGATATCTGCTTAACAAAGACCTGTGGGATGGGGATAAAAGGTGAAGGATGTGATGCAGAAGCAGCATGACATTAGGGTATCAGTCGTCAAAAAGCTGATTTTTGGTGTATGTCCCATCTCTGCAGACTCCTCAAACAGGGAAGCCCTCAGAAATGGATCACGTGCCCCTGCTCCCTGAAGCATCTCTTTTGTTCCATGAGGGGACGCAGAGACCACGTACAAGAAAATGTATATTGGTATTAGAAGTTGACAAATTATTGCTGCAGGTGGTGACGTGATGAAGTTTTAAGGAAACCCAATTACATCACTTTCATTGCTCACTGCACGGCATAAGGGTCAAACACACACACACACACACACGTATTTCTCTTTACAGGCCCTGCTGTTTTTTCACTTCAATTCCCTCACACAGAATTTAAGTGAGGAATCAAAGAGCTTTTTCTCTATCCCTGTGGCAATAATACCACAGCTGATGTCTTGCCCACCACCTTAAAGGCCTAATACTTACATTTAATAGCTATATGCATGATATCTAGTCCAGTGGCTTCTAGAATTACCTCAAAAAAAAAAGTTTATTTTAATACCATTGAATTCTGTGAACAGAAGAAAATTCAATGGCTGCATAAGGGCTTATGAACATGATTTATTTCTGAATAGCCTGATCTGTGGTAATAAGCAGGGACTCAAAGTCCCTAGCTTGCCTGCAGGTGTATTCAACACCTTTAGTCTGTCTGCTGAGCCTAACGGGGTAAGTAGAGACAAAAGAGTCTGCTTGCAGGTGTGAGTTTGCAAAAGCACAGCTACAAATGACAGACAGACACGTGGCAGGATCCCAGCGCACAGCTGATCAACAGCTGTGGATCAAACCCTGATTCCAAACCCTGTTTTCTCCCAGATCAGCACCTGGGACAGACAACAATCCTGTACATGAACTCGGCAGCGCACAAGGAGCTAAGAAGGTCAAGGGCTGACGGCTCAGAGCATATGGTGGATGCACATCACTGCAGAGTCCCACGGTAGTGATGGAATAAATAGTGTAACTCCAAAAATGCCTGTTATACAGGAAATCAAAGTGAATTATCTTAATAATTTTGCCTAGAGACATAAACAGCTGCTGCAAACTAGCATCAACTGTAGCAAAATTAAGGTGTTTATTCTCAAAAGCAGCTTATTTCCCATCCATTTACAATAAAAGACTGATTATTTCCCTTCCAGCAGGAACTACATAATTTGAAATGTATTTTTTGAAAAGTATATTTCTGATAAGAGCATCCACACGCCTTTAATGAAAACCTGGGTGCATGAGACTACGCAAACTTTATGGTATGGTCCTTAGGCCTACAATACATCAAAATAATAAACAGCACAGCTTTCAGGCACTTTTACTGGGATCCTGGTATTCTTGCCCCAAGGTATTTATAGCTTCAGGACACATTTTCTTGATATTCTATTATCTTTTGGAAATACTTTTCATACCCTTGTTTTACCTTTCTTTCATGACCAACTGCTGAACTGACACAATTACGAAGTCTGATAAATAAAATTATTCTCTTATGGTACAAAGATCTTTCAAAAACTGTCTTAGTCTTGAGATGAAAAGCATTCAGAGGATGTGACTTATTTTTCTTAATTTAACCTGCGTTCATCAGCTAATTTTTTTTTCCAATCTTAAGAAATTGTTTCTAAGTTTAGAATCAATGTCTACTCCTGAAATAATGAGCAAAAATTCACCTGACAGCTATAACTGCTAATAAAGTACGAAAGAACATCAAAAGCTTACTTATTAAAGACCATGCTCTGGGGCTGGCAAGTTTTGCCCCCATTCTAAACAATCATTATAAATTAAAGTATTATTGAATTCTGAGTTTTGTCACCGTTGTTTTCCCTTTCCTGCAAATTTACTGCTTTTTGGAACTCTGAAAGATTTCGCTCACGGAGAAAAAAAATGAAAACATGTTTTTCTGAAGAAATTATCTTACAGAAACCTTTTTGAAAAAGAAGTAGATTTTGATTGTCTTTAACTGAACCCTAGGTGAACAGTTTGTTCAACTACAAGAAAGCCTCGTGAGGCTGGGGCTAGGCATGGCACTTCAAAAAACATAAATGCAATTATTTTTCTAGTTACATTTCAAAAATAGTCCTTTTTATAATTTTGGGGCTGATGAGAAATAAACTCTCTTTTCTGCCCAGCTGCAGTTTCCATGCAGAATGTTAGCTAGACTATAAAAGTCACACTTACCACAGAGATGGTAGACAGCAGAGCAAAAAGACTTCTGGCTATTCCCAGGATCTCAGAAGGTAAGTGGGTATAACAAGAAGAGGCAGTAGCAAGACCATATTACTAGTTCTTACTAGGAAGCAGTAGGATTCAAGAAACTTAAGTCACAGAAAGGGATGCCATTCCAATTTAGGCTTAGCCTCACAACCACAGTGATTATCTCCACTTCATACAGGACCAATTCAGATAAAATCTGTATCTACCTCGTTTTAGCCTAATATTAAGCAGGGACTGGGGAGTAAAAAAGGATAATTCTAGCAATGAATTGTTCCAAGCCTTTGTTCTAAGGAACGTCAGTCTCTAGAGGCATTTCTTATTAATGGACTCCCAGGACTGACATTTTTTTTGTCATGAAAGAGAAGCAGTAAAACATGTGGGTTATGGATTCAGATACAGAACATTCCTGCTTTCCTAGTTTAAGGGGCTTATTTCTTATTAAGTAATTATTTTATCACAAAACAAATGTTTTAAAATCTTCCTCATTTTTCGGATAGTGTTAATTTAAGGTAAGGATATGATTTGTGGAATACATACTAAAAAAATCAGTTCAATTCATCTAATGACCATTAGGTCCTTCAACCTAGTCTGAATGCAGGGTACTCTTGAATGTACAGAAAAGGCTTTTGCACTCGTCAATAAGCCGCGAATCACTCGAGGAGCTCCAAGCACGCGATGGCTCTGCCTCAGAGGATGCCAGCACTGCAGCCCAGCCACTGCACAAAGCCCCCCCCGGCACAGGATGGAAATGGGGACCCCCAGGCGGACAAGACCCCACCTCATTCCCTCGGTGCTGCAGGCACAGCCAGACAGCAGCGCCTGCTGACAGCCCGCGCCTTCGCTGGCACCACGGATGAGCACCACACCAGCCCAAAGGGATGATCCGAATTCACAAAGCTCAACTGGGAATTTAACCAACCAAACTGCAGTGCAGCTTAGCAGCTGCCCCATTAAACATCTGGGCAGGGATGATCCTTTGTCAGGCAGACACAAGAGTTCATCCAGGATCCCTTCTACATGAGGTAAATCTTCTGCAGGCTGGTAAACAGGGAAACCAAATCTGTAAACATCTCTCTCAGATAGAAGTTTGGACCCTACTTGGCAAATTTTACCATCTTATTTATTTATTTAAGAGCCTCATTTCTTTATAATCTTTAGTTACTAACAATAACAGATGGACATGAGATTTTTGTTTTGTTGGGGGGTTGGAAGCTAATTTTACTCCTTTTTTGCCATATGGGCCATGTAGGGTGACACACAGAAGAGCTTTTAGTCAAGAAAAGTAGCACTACATGCACCATGCACTCAGAACTGCCAGCACAGTGACCCTTTTAAGATACTTCATACATTACCTCTTAGAAAAATGGTTTACCCCAGGGACATATACACATTTTGAGAAGCTGGAGATTTTTGAGCATCTGCAGGGACAGCTGGCATGATGGTTACAGCAGCTGTTGCACTTGAATTATGAAATTGTGCATTGCCCAAGGAAAGGATCAATGTCATGCAAATCTCACAAACCTGAACTCAAGTCACAAAGAAAATGAAGGTGGGAGAGATAACTGTTCTGATGATATAAGCCAGACTTGTTTGAATCACTCCATAATTTCAAATAATACGTTACATACTATGTGCTATAATACATACTGCATCTCTAAGGCTTCCATCTGAACAGTCATTTTATTTTGAAGTGTCTACTAAAATTTTATTAAAATCTTTGGGGGTAAAAAACAGCACTGGGGAAGCAAGAAGGCTGTGGAATTTTTAAATCAAACTTCAATAAAAAATTTATTTTTTGTACTCAAACCAAGCAGGAGATGTCAGCTCTTCAGTGAGATTTTCCTGCTTGAGAAAATTATGCCTTGGTTCACAGTCGATTAGTTATGTGACTGACCTGATTTATTATGTATTGCTGCTACTTCAAAAGAGGAGCAGCCTGAACAAAGAAGCAAAAGATACATCAGTATTAATGACTTGCCTTTATTAAATGGCTAGCAGAAATAATTACATTTACTATTTTTTAACTTGCTATTCAATATTTACTGCTTTGTGTGAAAGAAAAGAATTTTAATGAAATTCAGGTAATTAATATAAATAACAGCTGAGGTTGTCAGCTCACACATGGCACACAGGAGCAGTGGGCTCCTAAGAAAGCCTTCTCCCCAAAACTCAGCTTTGCTTTTGAGAGATTCCCACAAACCCAGGGAGCACTTGAGACCCACAAGAGGTCATAGCCAGTGCCCAAAACATGGTAACACCCCACAGATGGGTCTGGTCCTTTTAACAGCATGGTTACATCGGGCTTCTAAGGAATTCAAAAATCACACTATTTCGTTCCTCAGGAAAACAGGTTGGGAGGTTTAGAAGAAAACAGACCAATGAGTGACAGTTGACAGGTACTTTTTTTTAAAAACACCCATTTGCATTCTCTTTTTCTTTTGCCCAAGTAATTTCCATAGACCAAAGACCTCATCTAGTGCTAAGTTCTCCATGTCAGTAAGTTATCAGCTCCCCCGAGCTCAGGACATGCAGACCTTACTCCAGGTAGGGTTTATGGACACCAGTTCATCAGTGGAAATGCTGAAAAATCTTCTATATTTTTCATTTACATAAACATACACTGAAGATCATCTACTTAAATAATCTAGGACATTCAAAGACAAAATCAATACTACTTTACATCCCACAAGTCAATTTCAATACTATTAGAGGACAAAACAATCATACTGTAATTTACCCTATAGAGCATGAACACTAATAATAAAGACAGCGTAACTAGAAACTGATCACAGAACAAAGATTTGTTTTTCCTCAATCAGAACTCCCCCGGATTCAAATGAGGAAAAAAAGTCAATTATTAACTTGTACCTGCATTACTTAATGACTTTTCCATAAGTTTTCTCCCCTGTCCATCTTTGTAAAACATGAAAAAGAATTGAAACAAATGTTTCTGCAAAATTATTTACATACTGCAAAATCCTGAGTTCTACAATTGAAATACGTACTACAAAGCACAAATGAGTACAAAACACATCTGATTTCAGTTCATGATGGTTTATTTAACCATCAATAAAATGTGACCTTTAAATGAATATATATTAATTTTGTTACTTAAAAAAGTGAATTAATTTGTAATTTTAAATCTGAAGGTATTGTAAATGAAGACAAGTTCACTATTAAAATACTGCAGACTGGCAGTGCTAGCAGTACATTTACATTCTCTTCTCTAGAGAATTATGTCCCCCTTGCAAAATGGAATCACCTTCAGTTATTGCTACAAATCCAGCGCGGACAAGAATGCTGAGCTAGCAAAATCTTATTTAACTACTGCCATGACAAATTGGCAAGCAGCAGAAATCAAAGAAACATATTCAGAAGAGCCCCCAATAATCGATGCAATGAGCAGCAAACCAATAGAGCATTTTAGTGTCCTTTCTCAGGATCACGCAGTTGATTAATTTACTAATAGATTTACACATAAGTAGTTAACCATGTATATCGCTGTCAATTTTTAATGGAGGGTTCTCAGAAGTGCTTCATGATTAACATCGCACTCCAGTTGAACAAGAAAAGCCATTAAACTTATTGTAAATACATCCTGATTTAATTTCTTTGAAGCACACTAGCCTGCATAAAAGAAAACATTCTTGTCCAGGCTTAGAGGACCTTATGTGCACCACACCATGATTATTGACAACAAAACATCATTCCTTGCATTCACTACATTCTTGGTCATATTCCCATTTCAAATTTCTGCTTCTGATAACATCAAGGCAGCAAAGCAAATTGATCTTTTACTATAACTTTAAACTCCTATACAATTAAATGTATGAGAATTAAACACCTTCCGCTGACTTAAAGTTCTGCTTATAAAGGTAAGTCAGTATGCTAAGAAATATGAAGTATGAATTGCTACTTTAAAGATAATTTAAGAATTACAGCCATCTAGGACATGATGAAGCATGCTAAGTAGTATACTATTACAGTCCTCCACAGAAAATTATTTCTAGGTTAGCTATAACCATGAGGCATGTTCCTGACTAACCAAAAGGATGTGGACTGGTACATTTACCAGCACGCAGACTGGCTGACTATTTCTGCTTCAGGTCCATCAGTTCTCTAAAGGCCAGTGTCTCCTCTTTTATTTCAATTTTACTCCCTAAGACCCAGATCTGTTCATTACTTGACCCTAAGTCCACTTAGGAAGCAGAAGAACCAGGCTGCAGCTAAATCACACCACCAAGCATCACAAGAAGGGAGTTACTGGCTGTAGCTCAGTGTTTGGAGAGACGGTGTCCACTTTCAGAAGGGACCAACAAGGCATCAAGTTGGAATTATCCTAAGGTCTCTACCCCTTTCATTTCCTTTTTTTTTTTTTTTTTTTTTGTTGTTGTTTTTTTTTTGTATGGGATGCACATAATATTGACCCAACTTTCCAAACTTTGAGGTATGAATGACAAAAACTTGCATCCACTAAGCCTTCTAGATCCTTCACAAGTCATCTAGTGCTATGGAACACAGAATGCTGTCAACCCAACTCACTACAAGAGGTAGTCAGGGCTACGCTTAGTTATGGGGCAAATTTCAACAAGGTGACAGAATCACAGTGACACTGAGTAATTTTTTGCTATCCCCACTGAAAAGCTAGCAGGTTTATAAAGCCTCTTCAATATGCACATGTAAGTGATGGAAATGCAGAACAGCCTGTCTGAGGGTTGCCATTCCTTTCACGTGTCACTCACGTCTGAACAGAGCAGTAAAGTCAGTGTTCTTACAAGTGCCAGAGGTATGGGGAGAAGAGGAGCAAAGGGAAGATGGCAGCACCTACACAGAATGCTCTGCTTCCTCACAGCTGAATTTGTTTCTCAGTTGTTGGTAAAATTCATGTTGACAATTCCCACCCAGTTGAAGAAGCTCGTGGAGAAATTCTCTTCTAAAAGACTTCTACTCAACTTCTTGATCTGCTGTGCTGCCGCAGAAGAAAGCTCTGTATTGCCTGACTGTAGTTTCAGTGTTTCTCAGAAACACCTAAGCTCTTAGGTATTTAGCAGCAGAGCCTTACTGAAAGATGAAAAATCATTGGAAACAGCACTGACCATCATTAGTAAAGAATCATGAAAGCTTTACTTGACTGTCTTACCAAGTTCACATAATTCTGCTTTAAAACACATGGGCCTTCTCATTTCTATCACTGTTGACAAGAAAATACAAATTCCGTACATAGGGACAAAACCCTACATGAACACATTTGTTCTACCCAAACCTCTCGTTCTACAGTTACAGTGCAGTGCCATCTGCTGTACATTTGTTTATGTACAATTCTTCCAACTACCAATACGACAAAGAAAACCTCACGATAGTTATTTAAAACCTTTGAGCATCAGCAGTCCTACAACATGCAATTTTGTCACTAGCATTTTAAGCCAAAATAAGACTGAGCACTGCATATTCCATTCTGCAAGTATACAAAAGGCTACACAGATGTATGCTAACATAAGGGTGGCTGCTGAATAAAGAAATCAAATGACACCATGGGGAACCACTGCTTTTATTTCTCTCAGAAAAAAGCACCAATTTTTATGGTCACAGCTGGGGTTTACATGAATCTTCTTCAATTAAATATTAATATGCATTTTTAACTGCATTCCCTCATTAACAACAAATGATGCCACAGACTGTACAGAAAGCTGCCAATTTTCAGAGTTCACTTTGCTCCAGCTTACAGTGTCTGTCATAAACACCTGATTTTTTAAAAAAAATATATTTTAGGGTAATACAGGAAGGAAAAAAAGCATGTCCCTGGAGACAGCCAATGAAATGTTCATCGTAAATCTCTGGGTTAATATATCAGCATAATTACTTCATCAGAGTCTGCACTGAAATAAATAAAGAGTGCACTTGTCTTATCTGTAGATATTCTTACTCCATGCTTTTCTTATAATTTGAATCACTCGCAAGGTCTCCCTTTCTTATCCAATGAGAATTTTCTTTTCTCAGAGACCCTAAACAGACCTGTTTTTCAAGTGGCTAAAAGTTCACTTTGACCTAGAGAACAGATGTATTTGTTCTGCCTTTGCCACTAAATGGTAACATGAGCTGCCAATACAGGAAAAAACCCACCCTGTAAGTAGCACTTACTCGCCCAAGCACACATTAATAACATCTGAGGTCTCACAGCATTTCAACCTCTCTCCCCATGACTTATTACTGTGCAAGAACCAAGAAAGGCAGCCAGGTGTCTACGGCAGTGCCTCACCACGGCCCCAGGGAGCTCCCTGCATTCACAAGGGGGAGGACAAATGCACAGCACCAACAAGCACCCAGAGGTGTGCAGCAGCCTGCAGGAACGAGGTGCAGCTACTGCACCACTGGGGCATTTTGGAAACACTGGTCCATACTTCTCTTCCTCCAGGATGTTCTTATTCATGCAACTGAGTACCACAAGAGTGTGTTTGTATTATAAACTAGACAAATAAACCCATTCTCAGGAGCATCTGTTCTCCTGAAAACTAATTCCTACAATCATAACATCTCTCATTAAACAATAAAGAATTCAATCCACTGCTTTACACATTTTCGGTTTCTTTATTACATGAACTGAAATGTGCTGCAGGTATGGACACTTCATGGAGGTTATCCCAGGAGGATGTATCTCGAATCCTACTTATAATTTCATCATGAGCAAACTTCTTATCAGATCAGGTGACTGTCAAGTTTTCATTTTCACAGTCATAAAAATGCTGGAGAACATTGTGCTAAGAAACAGGAAAATAAACTTCAAACAGCAAAGAAATTAATTTTACGCTGTGATTTTTCAAATGCTTAGGTTTGACAACACTGCAGGTGGCTAGTAACACAGCAGCTGAACTCTCTTGACTCCCTCAATAATGGCAAGTGCATCTAGTCTCAGCTTTAGAAGGAAGAGGAAGCTGGAGTTCTCCAGTCTCTACAGCAATAGCAGAAGGCATGGAAAAAAACCCCAGATTTTGAGGTGATGAAAGATGCTGCTGTCATATTAAATGTATCCGATTTACCCACTGTGATATTTCATCAATTACAAAATGAACATGCAGAGAACTAACTATAGAAGGTACAAATATTTCTCTGGAGTCATACCAGCCCTGCCAACCGTGAAATGTATGCTGCTAAATTACTGATGCTGCTTGCAAATTAATGTTCTCTACTGAGAGAATTTTAGAGCAGCAAAACATTCTGAATAGCTAATTTGCATATTAAACAAGGAAAATAGATAGACCTAAGTTATTCTGATGAAAAAGTATCAGTTAGGTCTTGAAAGTCTAGCTGTACATTGTCTTAACAAGAAGCAAAGGTTTCCATGCCTCTTTCCAGCCAGCATCCACAAATTTTACATGGACAAATGCCAGCCACAACAAGAAAACTAAATCCCAGTTCTGAAGACAGCCACCACAAACAACTAACACTCCACAGAATACAGTGTACTTCCTTTGCTCTAAAACAAATGGTAAATGAAAAATATAAAGAGCAAAGATACTTATATAGAGTTGTGCCCTGATATCCCCTTTGGGCTTCAGAAGCATAAACTGGAAATTAAACTGATTTTTGCAAAATAAATTTCTAAATCGGTATGTTGCAGTCCATTTGAGAAGACAGCTTTTTATGTAACCTGGTGAGGAAGTATTGCTGTTCTCATCCAGAACACAAAGTTTCTGCTAATTAAAGCCCTGTTTTAATTAAAATAATAATAATCCTGATGTCCTGTTTCTATTGTTCTTATTTGTGTAATACAGCTGCAGACACACAAGTCACAGGTGACTCTCCAAGCTCTGACTTCCCCCTACATTTCTCCAAAGCCACTGGCTGCAGCAGAGCCCACAAGCACAAGACACAGATTGCCACAAATGCTGTGCACAATGCTTTGCTCAGCTCTAGCTACCTCTCCTTTCAGCCAAAGTCAGCTTCTGAGAGTTCCACAGGTGAAAGTAATAAAGACTGATTCTTTAACAGCACGGCTCATGTATGTTCTCCGTTAGTTCTTCTGTGTTCCCACTGATTTTTGCAGGAAAACAAAACCAAGCACAGTTGGTCTGGCAAGACTGTTTGAACACTAGTAGGGCTTGAGCACAAGCAAGTCATCCTGATTCCCAAGCTCTTGAAAAAGGCAGCTTATTTCAATCGATAACTTGACATGTCAAAATCTCTCTACTTTAAAACTGTGTAAAAATTATATAGCATGGCAGTTGAAATAGAGATTCTTTTTTACTGTAAAAGAGATTCACCTCTAAGTAACACATTCCTTCAGCAACCTGAATTCATGGCTTGTACATAATAATCAACCACTGGTGTCCACAAATAATTTTACTTCTTGAACTCCAGCAGTAGAGGAATCTGCTGAAGAATGCTGTTGACAGTCTATTTAGGAAGTTTGTTTCTCAAATCCTTTGTACAGCAGGTTAATCCCACACCTCAATCGGTCACCCAGGGAAGAGACTAATAATAAATGTAAAACTCTCAAGCAGTTTGCGACGGCACCTTATGTGATAACTGTTTCCACTCAGGCATGACTGCAAAACACCCACTAAAGCTCTTCAGCTTTCACATTGTAACAGCAGCTGAATTATGATTTTTTTAGGTTCTCATGTGGAGCTTCATTGATCCTTTTGGGGAAAAAAAAACCAAACGATATTCACAGGATCTGCTTTTTATTCTGTACTTTCAATTTTTCCCATTCTTTCCTATATGATCTGTTTCTCTCTATTGAAATTAAGGGAGTCAGCTCAATACAGACCACTAATTCTCTTCAGATCATTACCAATTGCAGCAGGAAACACACAGTAAAAGTTTATCTAAAAAAACCCAAAAATAGTGTCTGTATTGCACAGAAAAAAACTTTGGGGGACAACACAGCACTTTCAGTCAAATTGTCTCAACATTAGCTGAGATGTTGCTTTGATTCTGTGTTCTTAATAACCTTGCACTTGAGAATCTTTAAAAATGGTCAAAGCAGAAGATATGTGATTCTTCACTGTACACAATATTGTTTGCTGCAATCTGTTGGCTTGAAAGAGGACTGTTAAGGAAAAATAAACAAATGGACAAATTCCCATGATCAAACCTAGAGAAATTAAATGAAACAGAGGGCTGGCTGGTTTTGAGTTCAGCACTTTTCATTTGGTTTGGGGGTTTTTGTTGGGATTTTAGTTTGGTTGTTTCTTCTTCAGTTTCTTTGGGTTTTTTTTTTTAAAGAGAAAATTTGTCAACTCCCTAGTTTAATTTCAGTCCACCAAGTTGATTATTCTTTTAGCAATGTACTTAAGTGGCAACTGATTAGATATGTCCTTTTTTTAGGATCAAAATCAGTATGAACTTTGGGGGATTTATTTAGTCACATTCACAAAACATAATTATAACAAGAGTAACTTTTCAGAGCAGCACAGTGAAAGAAAGCTGGCATGAATTTGACAGTCATGGCCTGTCTTTTAGGCTTAGCCTTCAGACACAAACCCTTTTGGGACATGGGTGCTTCATGTGCTTGTGCTGCAGATGGCCCTGGGGACCAAGGCTGCTCCTCCACCCTTCAAGGCAAGGATATCAACCTGCACAGTCAGTGGCAGTGCAGCCCCAGAGCCTGACAGAGGTCTGGCACTGAACTGCAGGCACCTGTGTAAGGTCTTCACGTAGAACTCGTTCACTCTGGCTTTCACTAAGAGGGAATAAAATTCACTCTCAGTACCTGGTCTCCAGAAAACCTGCCCAGTATTGTCAAAAACGGTTTTGTCTCAAAAATGTAACATTTTTTTCTTTTCCATAAAACTTACTAAACCAGAGTCTATGAAAAAATAGATTTATCTAAATCAGGTCTACCACACTCTGCATGCTAAACAGTAATCTGGCTTTATTAGCATGTATTTTTATTTACCGGTGTTGCCCAGGCCTGAATTTTATTGACAAGTGAAAGAAAAAACAATAAACTGCACTTATAAAGCAAAGTGCAACTTTACCATTTCAAATGGACACTGCAGACTGTTTTTATCTTTCATTTTGACTCTTGGAGAACTTCCACAAGTGATATTTAAACACACTTTATTTACTCTAGTTCACTTCCAAAAGGCTACTGTTTTAATTGCGAAGGTATGTTGTAAGACGGCACATAATACACTGAGAAGTAACACTGTATCGTTTTTCCTTAGGAAAACTTGCTATGACATAGAAATTTTAAAATTTTAAGTCTAATGAAATACTAGGTTAATACACTAGAGAAAACAGTCACTCTAAACAGAGTACCCGAGAGCAAAAGCAAAGCCTCAATTTTACACATTAAGTCCAAAAGTATTCCTGACTGATAGCTTAGAGTTATAAAAAATTGCCTAGCTGTATATTAACACTATATATAGCAATGACATGTAGGCTTCATAACTATTTCTTCATTTTCTTAGACTGGAATGAGGGGTTCACAGCCCTTAAGGGGAACAACAGTAATATGGATTTGTACCTGCCTATCTTTAACTACTTCTGATACATATTTTGTACAGACAGACCAGAGCTGATCCAAAACCAAACATTCTTTTAGTAGAGGGTCCTCCCAAACATTTCTTTTAGTTTTCATTTGGGCAACAGCTGAAAATCTCCCTGTCTTGTAAATCACATCATTTTGCCAAAGATGTCTGGTTTTTTAAATAATAAGTATTTCATTATTATTTTGATTAGACTCAAAAACTACCACTGTAACCTGTAACAGCATCAAAAATATGAGTTTACATTTGGAAGACTTACAGCATTTTTTTTGCTCGGTCTTCAAAACACTAAGATCTACAGCTGGAAGTGAATTTCTTCCCTTTATAAACCTTATAAAAATATCTCCAAGAAAAATATATGCACATATATAATCCTATCATACCTGTTTTGTTTTGGTTTTACTGATGGTTTTACATAATCAGACAATCAGGAGGCTGACAGTTTCTATTTTCAGTCCTGTCAGACTCTAGTGTGAAAAAAAGCATTTGAATTACTGATAACCCAGTAGTATCTTCTGACAAGCTAAATCCTAGTTCCCCAAAGACCCTTCTTGTTTTTCCCAGTACCGTTACTACAAAACATCATTGCTTTGAAATGTGATGGCAGCCTACTCACTGCTACCGAGTGCAACCGAAACTGGAATGCACAGAATAAACTGTGTAAGGCTGACACAGAATGGTGCAAGCTGTGTTGTATGAACATATTTTCATCCTTAAGGAAGCACTGTAACAGGAATTGTGAAAAAAGGGGATTGCTTTAGGGAGCAGAGAGAAGAGCAAGGCAGCAGTGCTACAAGTCAATGGCAAGTACAGCTTTGTCCTTCATTCATCCCAGCATGGGGAACCAAGAGCTGGTTGTTCCTTAAAAAAAAATTTAAATCCCTGCTTCATCATTTTTGCCCTCTGCACAGTCAGCTGTTATCTCCTATTTTCTGCAACTGGAATGTTTTCACTCTGATTAGCAGAGCAGCACTCTCTTTTTGAGCCAAAACTGGATGGATGTTGTGATACACATTATCCACACAACTAACTTAGCTGTAAGACTACACTCCACATTAGTTACTAGAAGCAGTACAATTTCAATGACAACAGTTAAACATCCCTGCTGCACAAATGCAGTTTAGTTTGCAGTTACATTGTATCAACCAGAACTGCTTATCCTGACTTCCACACTACACTTTGAATTTGCCAAGAGCATCCCAAACCATGTAACTGGCCATGGAAGTCAATCTGTGTAAGGCGACAAGGTGTCTAAAGCTGTGAGTCTCCAAGCACCCACGAGCTTTTTGCATTATTTGCTTTCTTAACCCAGGAGACCAGGGCAAAATATTTTCCTTTTAGTTAAATAAAAATTTTCCTTTATATATAATGGGAAAAGAGTGGAAGAGAGAGACTATTAAACCACCAAAGTCACCCTGATTACAGACATCCATTTCATGCTGATTTTCTCAGACTGGCTGAGAGTCACACAGAGCCTAACAGCCAACAGACTGAAAGCCCAACTAGATTACATTTGGACAGCGACTGTTCCTATTCCCTCTAGGTCATGGAGAAAAGGTTGGCCCATTATTATTTTTCGTGGGTGTGTACAGTTTACTCTCTGCTTTTCCATCAGTGCTTAAGACAATACTAGTCTGTGCCTGACTTCCATTCTGAACCAAGGCCCATCATCCATACAGATTCTGATTCCTTGTCACATTGTGAAAGCATCACAATTAGATGTTTGCTAACACTCTGCTTTTCCTGGGGATACTTGTCAGCAGATGCAAGTAGAGCAAACACAAAAATGGGAGAATACCTTCCAAAGTAAACAGCAAGCCAGAGTTTTCTGGGGAATTTTTTTTGCCTAAAATGAAAATAAAAAACTGTGACAGTTTTAATATAAGCATTAATATGAACACACAGCAGATGCACTAGTCTGTTCAGCAGTTAACTCTGATAACTGATGGGCTGATTCTGAAAAAATGTTAAAACCAACTGTCAAGCACCTTCACATCCCAGTTTACCAGAATAAAGACAGGTCATAATTGTTTTTAAAGAACATTGCTTCACCCTCCAGAGCAAGGTTTCCAGAAAGATACACATGCAGTGATGCTGTGGTAAGGCTGCTTCTTCAGCAAGAAATTCATTAGACTGGACTCTCTGAAGCCTGCTTAAAAGCCCAGTGAAAGAAACAGGACCGCTGCCATTTAATGGGAGAGGAGTTTAATAGAGGACTGGACTAGATCCACACACTCTGGAGGTGTAAGGCTTTTAAGAGCTTTGCTCCAAGAGGAGCAAATCTGCAGCACTGCAGGGTATGTCTGGGCTTCCAGAGCAGCACAGAAGATGAACCAGGAGACCCAGCATGTCAGTCTCAGGACCCAACAAGTGCCAAGCGAGCTGGGTACTCTGCCCACACTCAGGACAGCAAGATGTATGAAACTGCCCCCATCCCTGGCGTTAGGGTCCCTCAAAGCCTTCTGTCCAACATCCACAGGCACCTGGGATATAGGACTTCACATCCTTCCTGATTTCAGGTGCCCTAGTCTCTTTTGCAGGCTTGAGCTAATTTTTTTTTTAGTCTGTTTGTTTCGATTTTTTAAAATAAATCTTTAAAATTTAAATGCATTTTATTATCTTTATTATATTAAAATACATTTATTATACTTTGTAAGACACGGATCAACCCCTGTTTCTAAAGTCCAGCATTCCAGAAGAGAGAGGGCTGTGACCACCAAGGGAGGGAAGGAAGGAAGGCCGGAAGACGGGACTGGAAGCAAAGCAAAAGAGGCAGGACTTTAGTCTTTCAGATCCACTTTACAAAACACCGAATTTATGGAGCCACAAAGAGAAAACACAAAGCAATTTGTATCTTAGCGACAGGAGCACTCTGCTGAAAGACAGAATACCTGAGACAGTTCCTGATACTATTTACACAATTCACCTAACTGCCACTTAAAGTCAAATAAATGAAGCCCAGGCTTCCAAAACTGGAGACTTTTCTCCTCCTGAGGAATTCTCTAAAACACTGGATTAGAGGAGCTATGCTCTTCCACATGTATGTTTTCTCCTGCCCTATGAGTAAGTTTTTCCTGCACAACTTCACTATCAGGAGGTAAGAATGACCCTGTTGCAATTTAGCCTTAGGGCAAAATCTCTTTCGTGAGTCCTGCATATTGACAAAGGCACTGAATCAAAGTCCGTTCTTTCAAAACAAGCATTCCAATTGCTACACTGTATAAATACCTTACAAAATCTGATCTATACAAAAATAAGGTCCTACCAACACCTAAGTTTTCAATGAAGAGGGGTACAGCTGTCATGTTTCATGCTGAGTGTCAGACACTGGAAAAATGAACCCAACCACCTCAAGCCCCCTCAGGAGACCAGCACGGGGCCAGCCATCGCTCAGATTGGTCCCACAGGTATTGGAAAGATTTTGATTAAACATTCTGTAATCAAAGCAGGTGACAAATCAGACTAATTTCTGCAACATTTCCGCTGAATTTCATAATGTAAATATCAAGCAGCCCATTGACACTTGCATCCCTTTCCACTTCAGCATTTAACTTCCTACCTCAGAATTACCAGATTTTCAAGCTTGAAATAAAACATAAAATATGTCTTAGAAATTATGATCATTAAAGAGTTCGAGAAAACATCAATTACAGTAAGTCATTCCTTACCATTAGAGTTTCAGAAACCTGTAATTTTTGCTGATGTTTTTGAAAGACATTCAATCACGATCACCTATTTGCTGTCATGCATAAAATACCAACTGCAAGCTAGAAGTTAAGCATGAGCCAGATGTCTGACATACATCAGTTTTACAGTTTGTTTCACAAATTATTTGCCTAAATTTATGTGCTTAAGAAAAAAAAAAAAACTTACGAATTTATTACAAACGAAACATCTGTCCTGACTTTTATTATTATTTTAACACTAGAACCACTATTTGCATTTTTAAAGGAAGTAGGTGTCATTGCTCTTCTATACCTAAAAAGACACAGCTTACCTTAAGAACTCTCAGTGCTGGACTTTTCCATTGGCTGCAGAAAAGTAACCACAACAGGTAAATAACACTTCATCCCTTCCCCCTCCTCAACACCCACAGAGGGCATATTTCATTAGCTGTGTGTTTTATGATAAATAAAAGCCAACCAAACACCAACAAAACATTAACAACTATTAATAATCCTCATGAACCCTCAAACTGCATGTTAAGCTGTGCATAATCTCATTGCTACAGCCTTGCTGTCTCCATCACTATTTTATTGTTTTCAATACTGTCTCTCACAACATCTTCATAGCAAACTTGGGAAGTGGGCAGTGAGGTGGATTGAGAACTGGAGGAACAGCAGATCCCAGATGGTCACAATCAGTGGCCCAGGGTCTGGCTGGAGCCCTGTCACAAGTGGTGTCCTGCAAGGTAAAATACTGGGCCCAGCACTGTTTACCTTACTCATCAATGCCTTGGATGAAGGAGCAGAGGCTGTCTCAGCAGCAAGTTCACTGACAACACAGAGCTGAGAGGACTGGCCACTACCCCAGAGTGCTGTGAGCCCTCCAGAGGGACCTCGACAGGTTGGAGAGATGGGCAGAGAAGAACCAAAGGCAAATGCAGGTCCTACACCTGGGAAAGAATAAACCCCTGCACCAGCACAGGCTGGGGGCTGACCTGCTGGGAAGCATGAAATGTAACAATTCAGATTTGTCTGAGCTACCAAAAAAACACCCTCAGAAACGGGCAGATTTATCAAGCCGAAATATTGCAATTTAAGATGCCCTAAAAGATGTATCAACAAATACTACTCAACAAAGTAGTAGTTAGACACCTTCATGCTGGTGTCAGCCCTATCACCAGCAACTCAGCTAACGCAAAATAATAATGACATCCTAGTAGCCCCTTTACCAGTAGTACAAGGACTGAACCAGCATGGATATTGTACTCAACAACAATACAGTGGCTATTTTTCAAGGAGGTGCTCAAAAATCTGCTAGTAGGCATGCCTTAACCAGGGCCAGAGCATGCAATCTTCAAACAGCATGGCAGACAACCCCAAGAAACGTGAACTGAAATTCCAANCGGGGGGAATCTCACCTACAAATTCTTCTTAGAAAATAATCTTACCCAGAGCTCAAGTGACCTTTGCTTAGATAGAGATTACTACATTTACTACTGATTTACCCTAAAGAAACGGATCACTGTTAATAAACAAAANTTTTTCAAGGAGGTGCTCAAAAATCTGCTAGTAGGCATGCCTTAACCAGGGCCAGAGCATGCAATCTTCAAACAGCATGGCAGACAACCCCAAGAAACGTGAACTGAAATTCCAATGCTCTTGGCATCCTCCTTCTCCTAAAACAGAGACATGAAAAGGTTTTTAAAGTCATCAGAATTTCATTTTCTCCTAGGCAGTCCAGAATTTGTCCTGGGTCCTGCAGCACAGACACTGAGATAAACTTACTTTTACAAAAATTGATGTATCTCTACCTTTCTTGTTTAATACAGGTTTTGATAGTTACAGCTGCTTTTGATTAATTTAAAATGGAAAGTAGCAAGACAAAGAGGATGGAGATTACAGTGAAGGGTTCTAGTAAGCATTCTTGTCCTTTAAAAGGAGGAATATAAGAACACATTTTAAGTCTTAAGTAAGGCCTTACTTTCATCATTATCAATAGGGCATGACCTTTGTTTTTCTACCGCAAGTCATAGTTACCACCAGAAAAAAATTGTATGTCACTGTTTTAACATGCTAGAAATAATATTTTGAAAGAGCGNCAAGAGGGAGAAAAGCTCTTACAGCCTTATTATAAAACGTGCAACAGTCAATATTAATAGATAAATCTCCTAGATATATTATATGAGTTGCTTTTTGAGGAGAACAGACTCAGTCTAGAATGGCCATAGTTCAACCTACAGCACAAAAGCAACAGAATGTAAGTACTGCACTGTGCTATGTAAGCATATTTACAAATTGCATACTGTTTCACTGTTTTGGAAGTTAAGCTGTTTAAAGAAATGAATGAACAAGACTCCCTATGTTACACAAGAGTTTTCTTAGTGTGAAAAGAGAAGCTGGAGTGTTTTTTCACTTTTACTTTAGCAGAAGAGCTTTATTTTTACTGGTTTGGGGGTTTTTTTAATTGATATAAACATGCTAGCAGTTGGAGATCATTCAAAAATTCTGTTAAATTTATTCTATAAAACACTGGTTTATTTTTTGTTTAAAGTCATAATTCCCTTAAAACCTCCCCAAAAAAACCAGCCAAGTACCAACAACACTTCCACAGTAATCAGGGGATCATGTAAAATTTACTTATCTTGGTACCAAACTTCAATTAATGCCCATATAATTGTTCTTGAGTCATCTCGAGACCTGAGTTTTCCTTGTTTGGTCCCTCTGGACAACACTTTTGTTTTCTGCTTTGCAGTGGCTCCAAGCGTAAAAAATTAAATTTATTAATTTTAAAAATCCAGAAATGTATTTACTAGGTCAGTTATTCTTTTGACTCAATATAATCCTCCCCGAAGTCATATAAATTGTATTGAATTTTAATGAAGAAAGATTCCTATGAAGCTCTTTCACAATTCTACAATATTCTTTCAGCAGAAGTATTTCTCTTAATCTGGTTGCTACAAAGTCGTAATATCCCAGCATCTCTATAGGCTGTCAGTGACAAAACCTTTGATTCTGTATGTGTGTCACCTATGAAACCAGAATTGTGGTGCAGTGTTGAAATTCTCATCATGCTTTATGTTTCTTCTGCCTTATCTATTATAAGGATCCACTGACACTGAATTTATTTCATTAGAAATAGACAGAAACAGAACATAGCTGTTACTTTCTTCATGCCCAAATTCTATCCAGCTGCCAGTGTCATATTCAGTAAGGCATTTCAATAAAGGAATTACTAAATCAGCTGTAAAAGAACATTACTTTCAAACAAGCATCAACACACAGTATCTTTCCATTAATCGATCATAATGTGCCTTCTGCTAAAGGCATTTTAAAATGTATATAACTTCACAGCTGGGTCTTAAAAACCTGTTAACCTTTGCAGTCCTGTAGTACAACACAACCAGTTTCAGAGCTAGTTGCTGACACATTATTGGTTTTGACAAAGTCATGAAAGCTTATATTAGGCTTCTATTAAAACTTACAGTTTATGACAGATTTGTCAGATTTAATTTATTTCTAGTTTAGCTGTATCAAATTATCCCAATTTGAGACCTTATGATATGATTTCTACCAATAGAAAACATATTATCTGGTAACAAATGTTGTAAACTACTGTAATTCGGTTTAGAGAAAAAGTCATCCAATAGAATTTATCATTAGAGGCAAATATGCATGCATACTTTATTCACTTGGAATGCCTTTCTCCACTTAAAAAACAAATTTCCACATACTCTACATACATTTTATACATTATGAAGTCAAGCACACTAATTTCCTCCTGTATTTGTAAGCGCATGATTCAGACTTCCTTAGGTCAGAGACCTTGTCTCCCATCAACTCTGTTTTACTTGCACTGCCACTAATGAGTATTACAAAATACATAAGACCCTTCATAAAAAATTGCTAAGAAGAAAACAATACAGCAAAACAAAAATGCTGTAACCCAGCACTAGATGAGATTCACAAGGCTTTCTTGCATCCTCTGACTGAAGGATGCCCATCTTCTTCTCAGCACAGATCTGAGATGAAATGCCTCACCTCCCCAGACACAGATGACACTTCCTCAATTATTTTAGGAAAACAGTGAGGGAGAATAACATAGATAAACAAAACCTCTATATTCTAGCTTTTT
>VZRO01003914.1:1688428-1722322 GCA_013397915.1 Daphoenositta chrysoptera | reverse complement strand
TTTTTTTTTTTCCCACTACTGTTCACCTGCACCACAGACAGCCAAAGCCCTTCTGCTTCTCCCTGAAAGACCTGTGCTGGCCTAATACTTCGTGCAAGCAGCCCTTGAGGTGTCACCTCACCTCACTGTACTTTGGGGAGCCTCAAGATGGACGGGCAGCTCCTGGGATAAGATATTCAAATGTCCCAGACGAAGGGCAGGAAAGTCCCTTCTTCCAGCCAGGCAAGCTGGGAGTCCGTTTTCCTCATCATCATCATGGAAAGGCTAAGAAGAAGGCAGGGCAAGGCAATGCGAGCACAGGTGTGGTTTCAAAAACAGAGGGTCTCTCTGGGCAGCAGAGCAGCAGGACCCACCACAGGACCCAGTGGCACATGCAGGAGAGTCCCCCTCCTCAGGCAGCACCAGCAGGGCCAGGAGGCCGTGGGGCTTTCCAGGGTCAGAAGGTCTGCTCAAAGAAAGGAAGCCTCAGAGCTTCCCTCTTCTAAAGCAAAACTCTTCCAGCAAAGCACAAAAAGCAGCAGGAGGGAAATCTGACCCGCAGTTGACCCAGAGACACCGGGCTCCAGCCAGAGACGAGGTGCAGGATGGTGAAAGTGAGGACAGCCACAGGCCAGACCTGGAGATGTAGTTTTGCAGAGGTATCAGTTCTGGTTTTTTCCACCTTTTTTGTTCTTACACATCACAACACACACACACGACTGCCAAAACGCTTAACTCAGGATTTTATGTCTAGACCAGTGTACTGGGTTTGCATTGCCAGGTTTTGCTAGTGGCAGGGGACTACAGGGCTGGTGACTTCTGTGACAAGCTGCCATAATCTTCCCCCATGTCTGACAGACCCAATGCCAGACAGTTCCAGAACAGACCCACTGCTGGCCAAGGCCAAGCAAGCCAATCAAGATGGTACTAATGATGTAAAATAACATATTTAAGAAGGAAAAAAGGTTATTGCACAGATGTAATTGCACTCAGAGAAGAGAGGAGTGAAAATATGTGAGATGAACAGCTCTGCACACAGCAAGGTCAGTGCAGAAGGAGGGGCAGGAGGTGTTCCAGGCACTGGAGCAGATTCCCCTGCAGCCCGTGGTGCAGCCCATGGTGATGCAGTTGTGCCCCTGCAGCCCATGGAGGACCACGAGGATGCAGAGATCACCTGCAGCCCATGGAGGACCATGGGAATGCAGAGATCGCCTGCAGCCCATGGAGGAGACCCACGCCAGAGTACGACAGGGGAGGCTTTTTTGAAGAACTGCACTCTGTGGGGGATTAACTTTGGAGCAGTTAATGAAGAACTGTGGGAAGGACTTACATTTGAGAATTTCATGGAGAAGTGTCTCCTGTGGGAGGGACCCCACGCTGGAGCAGGGGAAGGACCCCTCTGAACAGCGGCAGAAACAATCTGTGCTGAACTGACCATAACCCCCATTCCCTTCTACATGCACCACTGAGAGGAAGGAGGTGGAACCCAGGAAGGAGGGAGCAGCTGGGGGAAGGAATTTTTAAGATTTACTTCTCATTACTCTGCTTTGATTTGATTGGTAATAAATTAATTTCCCCAAGTTAACTTTGTTTTGCCCATGACAGTAATTGATGAGTGATCTCTTCCTGTCCTTATCTCAATTCACAAGCCTTTTGTTATATTTTCTGTCCTCTGTCCACTTGCAGAGGGCAGTAACAGTGGAGCTCTAGTGGATACCTGGCATCCAGCCAGAGTCAAATCACCACAGCCAGTAACTGTGCATTTATCTTTGGAATAAAATTTTCAGCACCACACAAACACTGTGTCAATTACTCTCTTTAATCATATCACAGAACTACTATTTACATTTAAGTCTGTGAAATGATCTTTCTTCCTTTCTTCTTTTTTTTTTTTTTTTTTTAGTGGGAAGGCATTGGGGTTTTTTGATATTTAACCACTTCAAAGAGAAAGCAAAATATGCCTATGCCACATACTTGCTCTGGCACATCACCTAAAGGCTCCCAAGCACTTTCAGATACTTCTCTAGTAACACCATGAACTACTAAGCCAAAGACTAAAAGGACAAACTTGGATGGTACATGGGTATTTTTGATCAAAGCATCCAATATTTCTCTCCGTGCAATCCTTACAGAAGGCTCTACAGTTTTTGCCTACCCAACATAATGACAATTTAAATGCATATTTACCCCTTGCACATATGTGTATTGCAGTAAATTATTATAAGCAAGGTTCATCGCTTCTGATATTCTGATTTGCCCAAATTAATTATATGGTCTTCTATCTACTTACTAATAACTGCTTAGTTAACACACACCACCTCTGGTTACGGTCATCAATTCAACTTACACAAATAAAGCAAAAAAAGTTAAATATGAAAGATTAGGCAGTTGCACTCATTTTATTACAAGGAAGAAAGAAAAAGCCCACTCTAAGTAAGGTTTTCAACGTAGTATTAGACTCAGACTATTTCCAGCATTTTCTCTTTCAGTTTAGGTTAATCTTTACTACTATACAGAATTATGAACTATAGTAAGGCCATCTGATGCTTTCTGACCATTAACACAAAAACTGAATGCAGTCTAACGTAAAGCATGACTTAACAGGCTGGCACAGGCCTGCCTCAACAACACTGGAGTGCATGGATTTTCCTGTGAAGTTTAGGTGATAATTGAAAAAGTGAAACTGGACATCCTGTACTACCCTGCAGGAGAAAGAGCAATCAAGTTTGGGCACACTTACTATATGTGAAAATTTAACATATATTAAATGGCAAAAGAATGTCACAGAGTTTAAAATTACCTAAGATATGAGGGGAAAAGAGGCAAGGTTTTTGAGGAAAAGCCTAGCAAAAGGCCATAAAACAAAGGATCCTGGAAAACTAGAGTACAAATATTTAGCCCTTTACAACTTCCCACTCCTTACTTTTTATATGTACACCTGACAAGGTTGCATCATTTACATTCAAAAAAGTGTTCACATGGATTAGACCTTAAGAGAGGAAGAAACCCAAATGAAAAATCAAAAAAACACAACAAAAACCAAAAAACCAACCAAACAAAACCCCCAAACCAACAAACAGAGGGGGAAATGGTGAGCTTATGCAAATACCTGGAAGATAACTAGGTTAGCTGTAAAAAACTCCTAGGTACCCACCAAAGCATGGATAAGGGCTTGCCATGAAGACTCAGAAGCTGTAGATCAGATCCTTTTCCCACATTTCTAGTTTTTCCAAACTTCTACAGTTTCAGTTACAGATCAAAATGCTATCTTGGTAGAACCAAAGGCAAATTTCAAATGTTTTTATTTACTTAAAGAAAGCTGCTGAGCTGCAGTTCAGCAATGCAGCTAAGAGGGAAGAAGCTGACTTTCCCCAAGGGCAGCTGGTGCAGAGCCACAGGGATCAGTGTGTGGTGAAGCATCAGCAGCTTTGCCAGCCACAGCCAGGGAAATGCCTGACTCCATGTGTGAGTCTGTGCGAGCAGCAGTGAAGCAAAACTGAAGAGCAGGGAATATCCCCTGTCCCAGGATGTCATAAAAAGCAAGCAGTGACTTTGTGAAATAGATGCTTGTTTTCATCCATTTTAAATCTCCAGAAAAGCAGTTTCTTTTAATTCAAAATAATCTTGAACACAGCTCAAGTTCTGCCAAATGGAAAATTAGATTGTCTAACAGAAAACTAAGTTTTACTTAAAATGAAACAAAAATACCGAATAAACATTATGTCTCTACTACAAACACCAAATGGTGTCATTGTGTTCTTATGCTTGACCAGAGACACAGCCTTAGATAACTGAATAAACTCAGACTCCACCATGTTGCAGCAGCTAATTAAGTTTTAGCCTCCTTTTCATTTCTGTTCAGCTTAATTGCTTAAAGGGAACATTCCAAGGAAAGCTATTTTATGAAAATCCTGAATATTTTGTTTTATTGTTGTCTGTACTTTTTGTTACCTTTGATTCTATGACAATATTCCTAACTCCCATATCTGACAGCAAATCAGCAAAATGCTAACAATATTACCTTTTCTTTTTCCAAAGAGAACATCAGACAGGATATTAAACACATTTCATTTCCGAATATGTAATTATCATATATTTAATATATGACATGCAGAAATAATACTAATAAAAAAGCATCAAAGCACAATTTAATGGTAATTTATGCCATCCTGCAGAATACTCTCACATTCTTCCACCCCTCTTTTCTGGGCATATGGTACCTGGTGAGAAAACAAGCATTGCTCATTATTCCCAGCATATTGTGAACCACCATTAGCTCATTTGAATGCAATAGTGAGAAGCTCCACTTCTCCTTGAAATTATGTCACTTCCCAAAAGCTTTCTAAAAGTGGTTCTGCTACCAGGCCATCAAAGCAAACACTGAGATCCATGGATGTATCTCCAACTCAAGTGACCTGAAAGACAACACAGGGGTGGGATTTTGGCTCATCACTAACTGTTCTTAAACTGCTTTAAATTTCCCAAATTCCTTTATTAAATTAAGTTACAGTTTACAACAACAATCAGAATTCTGGGTTTGAGGTACCGGAATATATAAAAAAGAAGTCTTAAAGAAAATTTCTCACACTTCTGCATATTTAAACTCATACAATAAACAATTTCAAAATCATGCACAGCTTAGTCTGAGACCACCACCTGAGCTGGTGGAAACAATGAAAATAGGAATTCTGCAGGTGAACTACTCAAAATACCTGGCTTAATTTTCTCAGACAGCTCTCGGAATTCTGCAAGTGTCATCTCTGCACACTAATCACTTTCTAGGAGAGGTGCAGGAGCCCACACATGCTTTGCAGGGACCAGTGTGTGTGCTTTTTAGGGAGCCAAAGCACACACGGCCCCAGCAAGAGGTTACAGAATTCCATCCATGGTGGAGGGGGCAGCCAAACACACAGCCCTGCACAGTCCCAAAGCCCAGCCAGACAATAAACCAGAGCTTTCTGCAACCCAAAAGGAAAATGAAGTTTGAAGCAGGTCAAACACCTCTAAAATGTCTTAACCACAAATATATTAATTAGACGACAACTGAAACAATGTGCACAAACAAGTGTGTCATCCAAAGTGATGGGTAAGAAATCCTGAACAAATGAAATCACAAACCCACCAAACCCACACCACACCTCAGTATATTGCCTCTGATGAGATTATGAGCAGAGTTATTCCTCATGAAAGAGAAAAGAAAGGGGCAGATATGGACAGATAGCAAACAAGAGGTGGGCAGTAACTTCATGTCCTTCCTTTTGCTGCCTTGGAGTTTGGCGGGCGAGGCCCGGTCACTCCCGCGAGCACGGCGGCCGCGAGGCCCGCACGGTGCCCAGCAGCCCGCGGGCCACGCTGCGCTGAGGGCAGCCCGGGACAGCCGGCAGGGCTCACAGCCCCCAGAGGTGCCCGCAGGCCGCCGCTCCAGGCCACTGCTGCAGACCTGCTCCG
Organism: Daphoenositta chrysoptera; assembly: GCA_013397915.1. Classification (NCBI taxonomy): domain Eukaryota; kingdom Metazoa; phylum Chordata; class Aves; order Passeriformes; genus Daphoenositta; species Daphoenositta chrysoptera. Next base: position 1,716,895 of record VZRO01003914.1, on the reverse strand, counting down.
TGGCAAAGGAGCTTCCTCCCCGTGTTGTTATGGCGTGGACACGAACAGCTTCACTGCTGCAGAGCCAACCACTTCAAAACGACAGGAAGAGTTCCCAAATGACACAGGACGTTGTCCTAAGGCAAACCGGGAGCAATTTTCCCGTGTTCTCATTCAAGCACCGTCCTTTCAATAAGCAGCCTGGCTTATTCCAATGTTTAAAAAGTCATGGCCTAAATAATCTGCTTGCAGCTGCTACAGCATCAACTGTTCCAGCTCTGCCTCTCAAATGCTGCTGCCCTGAATAAGTATTGATAGCCTTCGCCACAACATAATGATGCACACCCAGAAAACCTAGTGCAACTAGCTAACATCACTATTACACTTCAACTCACACCATACCCTACGTGCACTAGCACTCTTATAGGTCAATAAATGCTAAGCTTGATACCCCTATACTGCTAGGGTGACTTTACTCAACCAGAAAATAGGGGTACATCCAGTGTAAAATATATTTTCCTTGTATTTGTCCTCTGTAGTCCATAAACACATTATTTTGTTCCACTTCCAGTTTGTATTTGGCTGTTAACGTAAGTTTCCAGAAGCTGACTTCATGTCCCAGGAGATGAAAACTGCTCTACCCTCAAGGAAAAAAGCAATAACAAGTCACGCTGACTTGCCCAACAGGCATATAAGGTCAAAATAAAGTGTCATATACTAACTGCAGTCTCTATCCAAAAAGCAAGGCTTCATATGGCAGCTTGTCCACTTTATCAGAGCAAACCCAGACCATAAGTATCTCAGGGCACAGAGAGTCCAAAATACATTAATGCTACAGCTACAAAAAACAACCTACTATGAATAGGGCGTGATTTGCAACCTATGATGTATATCACCACAACTACACTGTTACCCTAGGGCAAGTCCATTCACACAGGCGTCTATTACACAATAACCAACATACCCCAAGGCTACAAGAAGCACCCACCAAGGGAAGCCACACCTGAACAGAAAAGACCAAATTAGCAGCATGAGCTTGGAAATTAAATCATGACATATCAATCTGCATGCTGCAACCCTTACTCTACATGGCAATGGCATTGGAACTAGATGATCTTTAAGGTCCCTTCCAACCCCTAAGGTTCTATGATTCTATGATATGCAGATACTAACCACAAAAAATTGAGTTTCTCGGTTGTTTTGGGGGAGGCTGGGAGGTGTGACTCTATGTCATAGAATATAGATAAGAAGACAGCTGTATGGAAAATAAGAAATTTATATTTGACCCTTAGTACCAAACTAGAAAGAATAATTCTTGTGATTACTGAACTGAGCAAATCAGGACACCGAGGATATTGTAGAGGATAAATATACATGAAAGCAACTTTTTTTTTGTCTATTTTCACAAAACAAGTTCCACTGGGGAAGCACGTTCATTGTGGCTGACTACTTTTAGCTGATGAAAGGAAGGTTATGTCATTTTCTGTCAGACTATCAGACAGAGAACAGAAATGCTACAGGAAGACTTTCTCTCCTTCTGAAGCTTCAGTTACACAGATCTTCAAGGTTTCCACTCCAGCCTGTTTCTGAAGCTTCAAAAATTCTGCTACCAGGTATGTCTGCATCCAGGGTTAAGATTTACATCTGATGATAAAGTACAGACAAAACTCTCAAATACACACTACCTACAGAAATACGTAGCTACAGAAATATGTTTAAAGGTTACCTATTTTTTTACCCTCATATATAAGGTCATTCCCACTGATAGTCAGGTAACTGTCTACTCTAAACCAGCAATGAAACTATTAAAAAGGATGAAATCACACCTACTTAGGAAGCAAAACTCTCATGTTAGGGACAATTTTTAACTACACTCATTAGTTAGGATCTCAAAGTACTATAAAGTTTTCCTGTCACTGTGGCATAAATTATATTACTCAATTTAAGAACTACATGTAAAAAACTTTTTTTAAATTATCCATATGGTTTCCTAAGGAAATTCAGCTTATTTTATCACATTATCTGCCCACTCACTCTCTAAGCCTGTTGGCTGATTCTAGTTAAATTCTACGTGGGATGAAAACCCTTAAAAATAATTATGCTCCTATAAATTTAACAACAATCAGCTGCTGGGAAGTGTCACTACCTGCAGCCTCCACAGAGCAGTGGAGGAACTGCCACACAACCCGCTAAGGGCTGGCAGCATCTGACTGCCAGGCCGTGTCACTGGCTGCTGCACCTGCCAGCTCTCATAAAATGGACAGGTTTTAGGATGCAGCTGGGAGAAGAATTTTTGCCATATTCTGGACAGGAGTTTGGCAAGGGAAAAAAGGGGCCAGAACAATTAATGTGCTGACAATTAACGAAGTCAGGCTTCATTCGTTTTTATGCTCAGCAACTCAACTGTTATACCTCATGGTTATTATTTACCTTTCAGAATCACAGAATGGGTCAGGTTGGAAGGGACCACAGTGGGTCATCTGGTCCAACCTCCCTGCTCAAGCAGGGTCATCCCAGAGCACATTGCACAGGATTGCATCCAGACAGTTCTTGAATATCTCCAGTGAGGGAGACTCCACCACCTCTCTGGGCAACCTATTCCACTGCTCAGTCACTCACAGTAAAGAAGTTCTTCCTCATGTTCAGGTGGAACTCCCTGTGCGTCAGTCTCTGCTCACTGCCCCTTGCCCATTTGCTAGGTACCACTGAGGAGAGCCTGGATCCAGCCTCTTTGCACCCTCCCTTCAGATACTTGCAAACATTGATGAGGTCCCCTCTCAGTCACCTCGGGGCAAGAACAGGCCCAGCTCCCTCAGCCCTCCCTTGTAAGAGAGATGCTTTCATTCATTTGTTTTTTCATTCAGGAGCCCATTAGCCATGACAAGACAGCATCACTGGAACAGGAGGCCAGTAAGTCCTACCACAGAGAATCTGACATGCTTAAAATCTCATCCCGTGCTGAATAATGGGTGATGAGATTGACACAAGTTTTTTTTCCTCCAGTGTTTCCAGCAGCTGGCAGAATAGAGCACACTGGAACTCTGCCAGAAGCAAAGCCGGGATTTATCTGATGGTGTTAAGATGTACATATATGAAAGATGTGAAAAAGAGAGATGAAAGTAGTTTTCAAAAAGGGGAACCATACGTAATACAGAACAGCTACATTAAATTTGCAGATCAAGTTTCTAGGTGCTCACAGAAATTTGATCTAGAACTCTCATATGTATGTATGTATATACAAATGTAATAAAAGCTATTAATAAAAATAATAAAAGTAAGAAAAGACACATACAGTAACTGTATGTATTTCTTTTTCTGGAAATAAAATATTTTTGCAAAAAGTGTTTACTTCTGTAGTTCAGAAACAGCTTCTGTGTGTCAATCAGTAAATACAAGCTATCAAGTAAAAACAAACGTTTGCAACTTTTGAAAATTATACAAAATTGCCAAAGATCATCAGGGCTTCTGGAGAGGGGTCTATGGTACCATGACTATTTGTCCTACAGTACTGAGACAGTAAAAGGGAGAAGCCTTGTGCTCAGGACATCACCAAGGAAAGAAAGTTATCCAGTTTAATCTGAACCACAAAAACATTTCTAACTAGGGTTGCTGCAGTGAAGCCTATTTATCATCATCTTATCCAGATATGTCAAGAGACTTTTCCATCATTTTAGAAGATTCCATTACTCCCAGGATCCACTTGCAGTGGTCAGCAATTACTCAGATGACAGCAGCAATAGCAGCTGGCACACGCTGCCAACGTGGCCACAGCAGCCCTGCACAAAGGCTCCCCGACAGCCACCACCAAGCTCCACTGTCAGCATCAGATCAGTGCCTGGCTCCTTCCACCAAGACGCTCCTTCCAATGCACAAACCCCTTTGACACTCAGTTTCTGAAACCAAATTTGCAGTCTTAAATCAAAACAGCAATGCCATTAGTCTTCTTCACTGACACCTGTTAGTGTAACACATCCCTAAACAGCACTTTATGCAAGCAAATATACATTTTCATGACTAGAACATTTCATTCATCATCTGTCCCACAGCCCACTGCAAGGGGAAGGAGCATCTCAGAGCCTGATTTCAGGAATCCAGCCTTCTCCTTCCTAGTCTCCAGATAAGTTGAGAGGGAAGGAGCAACACAGAGGCTGCTTTTCATCCATGCCCTCATACTGGCCATGAATAGAGCACGAAAGAGGCCATCTGCTCCTCTGGAATGGCACTCTTAGCCCAGAGAGCTCAAAGAACTCCATGCTGCAAGACACTCCATGAAATGGAAGAATGTCATGCTCTTTTCTGACTTTATTGCCTGTACTTTCATTAATGAAGGATTAACTAATGGGATGATGATAGCTCATCATATAGTTACTGAAAAAAGTCTTGGATGTTGAGAAGAAGATGGATGCCTGTAGAAATTACATTTTAAAAAAAATATTTACTGAGGGATTTCTTTCTTTGTTTTTATACAATATCTAAACAGATGAAAGAGAAGTCTCATTCTTAGAGGTGCATTTTTGACATTCTCAATGGACTACCTCAAAGCGTACACTACACTTGGATGCAAGGCAGTAAGAGAGGTCAAATGTGTTACTTTTACAAATCATACATATTTCAGTTTCTTTATTTTTATTCTTCTGACTCCAAAATGTGAAATGCTGTGAGGGGGATAAAGAAAGATAAGGTACAGTCCAAACAACAGGAAGGATATGTAAGAACAGAAGGGCATTCCAGCACCTGGAGAATAGCACCCAGCTCTGCATGGACCAGCAAAATCCATTCCTCAAAGATACAAACTGATGATTAAAGGAATCAGACAAAAAATCTGCCAGACTTACTAGTAGAAATAGGTGATCTAGCAGAAGCTACAAACTGAAGAAAAATACAATACAATACAATAAAATAATAAAATAAAGACAGCAAGCACCTTCTGAGAGCCCAAACTGATGGCACTGCTAAGGTTCGCAGGGAATCAAATGTTTTGAGGAAAATATGGCAATACAGATTCAACTATACAAGTCAGCTTTCTCAACCTACTATTTCTTTTCTGCGTATGCTGTGAGCTCTGAAAGCAGACATACTTATTTAAGAGAAACGGTATGGGTTTGCCTGACTTGCATGCTCCACAGGAAAAAAGAACCTAAGTATGAAACCCTGCTGAGTCAGCCAGAATAACAGTACTAGAAACCAAGCACAAGGCTTCTCTGATCTGCTCATGCCACACAGATCTATCAGAAGTGTGGTAAAAGCCATCAGGTTTTCCACTGGAGGGATTGGTACAGGAGCAATAGAGAGGGACAGTAGCCTTTCCTTCCCACTCAGCCCAGGCCAGACTAGCAGGATCTGTAATGCACTCTCCTGTAGTAGTGATTTATGAGATTTTGGTAACAGTTCCCACAAAATCACCACTTCATTTCAACCTAATTGCAAAATCAGGACAAAAGAGCTCCATGGGCTCTTGAAACTGAACTGCTTGAAAAAGCACCTCCAGAAAAACTGCTTTTCTTTCTTTTTAAAGCCAAGGTTTGTGATCAAATGCACATTAGATCAGTAGCACATTTGTCAAATAAAGAAGAAAAATTGTACACACAGTAGTGCGGCAACTGGGACAAAATAACAGGAAGTTCTTCTAGTAAGTAGTAATTTTTCATTAAAAAATCCAGGGGATATCCAGATCTGTAACAGTACACAAGTTTAATACACTTGCAAAATATTCAATTCACTTTCATTCTTTTCATTTTTGTTTACAGGAGTTTCCAATAAAAAGAAGCATGTACAACCTTATTTTCTGAAGAAGCAAATTTTACCAAAGAAAGCTTCAAGAATACCAGTAGGTGGCACTTCGAAAAGAAAGCAAAAACCAAACCTGAAACATTAATTTATGCTCAAAATAAAACTGTATTTTAAATTTTTTCATGACATACAAAACAAATCTTTTATTTTTAAAACAAACCTTTAAATACCTCTTAGAGAAAAATAAGCTTCTATTTTAGTGTTTATTACAAAATGAGGGATTATAGTCACTAATTCTAATTCTAAATGAGACCTGATATTGCTAGTTTATGTAAACAGATATGTAAAGACAAATATTCCATCATCCAAAAGATGGAAACCATATAACAAGAAAGAGTGAAACATACAAGGGATTTAGTAATTATACTGGATCACCTATAAAAGACAGAGGGGAAAGTGTGGGCTAGTGGCAGGAAGAGGAGGCTGGGATGTGTGTGAAGAAGCTGCTCTGGCAGGTGCCCTCCATGAGGCATGAGAGGGACTTTAGACAGGCTTTATAAACAGAGGGCACCAAGAGACACCACTGGCAACTTCTCCTCTAGGAAGAAAGGTCTTCAATTCTGCCTGTCTTTTAAGCATCATACACATCACTGCCATCTTTCAAAAGTTTACATAATGTAAATTACAATATTTTTAAGAGACTGAGTAATTTTCCAGTCTATAACTTTTTTTCAGCAAAAACCCCTAACAATCTTGGGGGGTGGGGGGGGTTTGGGGGCAGGGTGGAAGTTGGGTTTTATTCAAGAAAAACTAGAGATGAAACACCTATATGGCAACGACATTACATTTTAGCTTCCTAGTACTACATAACAAGCAGAAGCTGCTTTGCAAGTAAATCAAACATGAACTCAAAAGAGGAAGAGTCTACTACAAACAGTGAAACACCACATTATACTTAATTTATACTAGGTTTATTATTTCTAAGAGAACTATTAATCAAGAGTAACATTTAGAAAGCTGTTTTTACCAGTGCATTCAAGAGCAGCAGCAGTCTAAGTTTCCAGGTAACTACCTCTCTCTCAAAGAATTCTAAGTTATTTAATCAATAACTCTGTAAACAGCAAATTAAATCCGTCAGCTAGAGTTTGATGAGGCAAGTATTGACTCAAAAGTTTTTAAGAAAGCTGATTATTTCTCACAATCAATTAGAAACAGCAACACCATAAACATAGATCACATGACAAATGTGCTGGAAAACCTAGTCCTGTAATTAAGCAGAAGACTAATTATTTATAAAAAGCATTTGCTCATTTACTAGATACAATCTAAACTTCATGGTCCATGAAGCATGATAATATTCAACTGAATATGCAGGCAATAAAATTTCAGGTCCTGACTGAATTCCTACTGACACAGGGCCACCTCAATATATAAAAAAAAAAAAATATATATATATAGTATGTAAACAGATAATTCAACTGCATGGACAATAATGAAAGATTTGTCATTCAAAGTAAAACATGGGGGTGACAAAGAAACCAGGAGACAGTAAAAACAATATTACCTCATAAAAAGACTTCACTGTTAACTCATTGACTATGACTAAATCTGGACCTTGGCCTCAGCCATATTCTTACACTTGACTCTATCTTAAAAGTGCAATAATTTGCAGAGTTAGACTGTAACTAAGGATATTTTCAATCCATTACATAAGGCAAAACCCAAATCGCTAACAGACACTGTACTCAGCGATCACACATTCCTGCCCTCCTTGTCCTCCATACCAGCCATGCCGGCTGCCTGCAGCTGACCTGCTGCTCCCATGCACCACGCCAAAGAGCCAAGGTTTTAACTCCTGTGGCATTGCTGCATCCCTATGGGAGAATCTCCACCACCTCTGCCCCTCCGGGGAGAGGATCTGCAGCACAGCCAGGAGTGGGATGCAACGCCATAGGACAGGGTTTATAAATGCAACAGCTTCGGGGGAACGGCAGCAGGGTGGCTGCAGTGATTTTTTTTTCTTTCCTCTGGGATTCAGGATGAAACAGGGGGTAAGGGCATGGGGGAGGGATGATCAGGAAGATCAAGGGGGATTGATAGTACACGGAGAGAGTGGGAAAAGTGTTGTTAAGAGGGTTTCCCAGGATGCCAGAAGGAACTGAGCTAGCTCTCCTCAGGAAGGCTTCTTCCTTTTGGGACAACCAAATTTCCCCTTAACTTCATAGCAAAAATTTTGTTTTCCTTATAAACGGACAGGATTGCACATCTGTGATTGGTGCTTAGAGCGAGAGCTCAGGAAAAGTTGTGTGGTGCCATAGGCAAACTGTTCCGCATCCCTCAGAGGATACCCTGCACTGCAAACCATAATTCAGAGAATTAATGGCCCTTTTAGTTTCTCTACTTGGCAAGAGAGGAACTGAGCTGCAACAGGCCTGTAAGGCTGCAGCATATTGCCCTCCCAGCACAGCCCCAGAGCATGGCGGGGGAAAATGGAGGCCACAGCCTTTTGCTATGAAGATACTAAACAAGCCTCCACATTCTGAAATACACAGCAAACCTGTTCAGTTCTTCAAAACTTAAATCTTTAAGGATACTTATTTTCAAAATTAAATTTGTCTTTAAATCCCTGTAGCCATACAAACAACCTTTGAGCAGCTAAACTTAATCTGGTTTTCAGATTCAAGTTTTAGAATGTCCAGTCCATGCTGTAGTTTTAAACCTGAAAACTCTTCACGTCATTAATTAGAAAAACCTTTTACCCTTTCTGCCAAATTCAGGTCCCCCTAAAAAATTTTGCATCCTATGAGCTCAAGGTTGTAGCATTTTAGAGATCAGCTTTTACCACAGGTAGAAACACCCCCTGGCCACTGCCTGAGAAGAGTCTCTCTCCTTGGCTCAGCAGCTTTCTCGCAAAGGCACTGTCTGAGGCGACGTTTCTGCAGCACACCTCGGCCAATACGGACTCTGCCGCAGCCACGTCCCACAGGACAGGGCTCTTCCTCCATGGCACAAAATCACAGGGGAAGGGAAAGAATAAAGAGATTTCCCTCTTCAGAAAAAAGGATTTTTGTGCAAAGAAAAAAAACATTAAAATATTTCAAAGCTTTTGTGTTTCTCACAAAGATAACGACTAACTAAAACACTGCCCCACTGCACGCAGAATGCGGTAGGGTCTCCATTTAGTTTTTTAACTCCTACCAGCAGAGTCATGAAACACAGTTTTGGGCTGGAAGCAAGGCTGCTTCTGGTCCTGCAGTGTTGCCATGACTGCAAGAGGAGAAAAGCTGCCGGGGACCAAGGAGGAAATTCCCCCTCAGGGTCTAAGAGCACGATGGAGACTCAAATCCCTCCTTCTGTCCCACACAGTGTCTACTGTATCAAGCATTACTGACCATAGAGGCAGCTTGGGAAGAGATGGAGGGATACTGGGACGATCCAAGCTGCACCCAACTGACATATTCCTACAGTCAAAACAGATGCAACAGGGAGGGAACTATTACAACATTAACATCCACATTGGACATTGCAGAGTCAAAAATATCATACAGTTTTTACAGGCTACTTTTTATTGTAAATTGAAGTAGTACAAAAGTTTTCAGGACTTGATGCCACATAAAAGTGCTGATTTCACCTTACAAAACATTCTATCTGACAGCACAGTAAGTGCCATAAAGCAGGATTTAGTGCTCATGATAAAATGTTTGGTTTTTATATAGATATACATAAGGCAAGGAAAAATATCTCAAGGGAAATCTGCACCAAATTGTAAACCACAAGAGGGACATGAAGATTAAAATTCTGGAGGCATTGTGTATTAAACGAGCAGTCTACCATTCAAAAAAAAAATCAATTGAAGCAAATTCAGTACTTCTACAATTATTATAGCACAATAACTGTCATTTTGAAGGATGAAGGTTGGTTATTTCAAAGGTTTCTATACAGCACTTCCCTGCCTACTTGAAATGTGGTATTTTTAAAATGCAGTATCAGCCAGCCAAATAAATGTATCAGACACCTTCGAGCAATGCACTTAAATGAGAGAATATTCATAAAGGATTTAGAAAGACATCTCAATTCACTGACCTAAATATTACAAAGCAAATCACCAGAATGTCTTCTACATGCAACCGTGTTGGAAAATTTCAATTACTTCTTATCTTATAATTAAACTACTGGCTTAATACTTTGTATTTCTATGGTACCTTTCACCCAGGGAGCTTAACGTGCTTTACAAACATTATCAGCTTTTACAGTTAGCTGGCTTTTGTGATGAGACACTATATTGCAGACTTCCAGTTTGAGGTTTTATGTTAATTACATACAAGCAAAACAGGGATCTTGAGTCATACCAGGTAACATAAAGTTCATCCAAATAAAGTGAGTTACTGTGAACTCATTAATGAGATAGTCAACTCAGAAAAGCAAGAAGGAGGAGCTCACTCACCACAAAACATATCTTCTGTGGATATTTTGCTACATCACTGCTGCCATTTCTTAAACAGTATTCCCAAAGACAGGAAAGGATTTTGAAATCTTTTCAAACTTGCATACTAAATAAAGCTGGAAAAATTGACACATATTACTATGTTTGCATATACCATTCCTTAACTTTGTAAGATATGAAGAGATGGGTGGCTTTGGGGAGTGACAGATTTCATGAGTGGACTATTAGATGGAGTAGAAATTGGTTGGAGAGTCACATCCAGAGGATAATGGTCAATGGCTTGGAGTCTCAGTGGGCAAGTGGTGTTCCTCACGGGTCCATATTTGAACCAGTGTTATTTAGTATCTTCATTAATGACACAGACGAAGGGATGGGGTGCACCCTCAGCAAACTGGCAGGTGACACCGAGCTGAGTGGTGCAGATGACACACCTGAAGGACAGGATGCCATCCAGAGGGACCTGGACAAGCTCGAGAAATGGGCCTGTGGGAATCTCATGAGGTTTGACAAGGCCAAGTGCAAGGTGCTGCACCTGGGTCGGGGCAAACCCTGGTACCAGCACAGGCTGGGGATGAACAGGTCAGAGCAGCCCTGCTGAGAAGGACTCGGGGGTGCTGGGGAGGAGAGGCTGGACATGACCCAGCCATGGGCACTGCCAGCCCAGAGCCAAACGTGTCCTGGGCTGCATCCAGAGCAGCGTGGGCAGCAGGGCAGGGAGGGGATTCTGCCCCTCTGCTCTGCTCTGGGGAGAGCCCACCTGGAGAGCTGCACCCAGCTCTGGGGTCCCAGCACAGGGAGGGCATCGACCTGTTGGATCGAGCCCAGAGGAGGCCACCAAGATGGTTGGAGGGATGGAGCACCTCTCCTGTGAGGGAAGGCTGAGAGAGTTGGGTTTGTTCAGCCTGAAAAAGAGAAGGTTTTGGGGTGACCTGACTGTGGCCTTCCAGTACCTGAAGGGAGCCCACAAGAAAGATGGAAAAAGAAAATTTACCAGAGCATGTAGTGACAGGACAAGGAAAAATGGTTTTAACCTGAAAAGAATTAGATTAGGTATTAGGAGGACATTCTTCACTGTGAGGGTGGTGAGGCATGGGAACAGGTAGACCAGACAAGTTGTGGATGTCCAGTTCCTACAAATGTCCAAGCCCAGGTTGGACAGGGCTTGGAGCAACCCGGTCTAGTGGAAGGTGTTCTGCCCACGACAGGTGGGTTGGAACTGGATGATCTTCAAAGTCCCTTCCAACCCAAGCCATTCTGTGATTCTATGGTTTCAACATTACACAACCAATACTTCTTTACTGGGTATATTGAATCAGCTTTTTCAGGTTTCATTGCTCCAATAGCACTGTTAAAATCCATGTACTCCAAGATATAAATCACCCTTAAATCACTTTGCCTAAAAGTGCTTAAAATGTTAGAAACTTTGCCACACCACAGCAACATACAGAAGTCTTTAAAGTTCATCTGGAAAAACCTGCAGCAATAGGTACCACTACTTTCACTTCTTGTGCTCGGGCCATGAAGGATAGAACGTAAGTGTAGAATTCAAAGCTCAGCACTATTACGAACATAAAATATTAAAACAAACATTTTAAAGTAATAAAAAATATATATGTACTACTCACTGCTGCAGAATGAAGCATCCTTACAGGACAAAATGAAAATATTTTATAAAATTACAGATTCAGAAAAAAACAGAGAATGAACGGTGAAGTACCAAGTGTAGACTTTCTACAATGGTAGAACCTCAATGTCCACATGAGGTACAGAGTTCAACTCACCTGTGTCCTGATTAGAAGGCGGAAAAAAAAAATCTTTAGTGTCGAGCAGGCCACATATTCTACAGACAGCACATACTTTTACTGAAAAACTATTTGAGCAATTGTTTACAGAGCTTTCAATATTTTATTGGCACCATTTATTTTCTCCTCCCACCTGGAAAGCACAGCACTTCATTCTGCTGTATGTTCAGTACTTACAGGATTCATGAGAAAAGAAAAATTACAGCTAATACCTTTTTAAAACCTTTCAGAATATCCTAAAACAGCTTTTCTGAATACAGAAGCTGCAGTATTTTATATCCAAGATTTAGACTCTTTCAAGTACAGCCAAATACTGCATCCTAGTAGAAAGAAATATTACCTCCCTTTCCTGAGATATAAAATGATAATCTTTTGCCATTTAAGATCACAAGATACAAGACATGACTCCCCACCACCAAAAAAATAAAAAAAAAAAAATAAAACTACAAAAAACCCCACAAGGCGTATCCAATAAAAAAATCCTAGTGGAAGAATTGATTTTGGAGAAAGATTTCACAATTTCACAACCTGTGGTGAAGAACATTTCAGATTGACATTACAAAGATAATACAAAAGAATGAAGACAGAGAAAGACAGAAAAACAAGCAGCATTCAAAGCTGCATGACAAATAAGTATACAGCATGTAATTCTTCAGTCAATATACAGATCTTTTCTGCCTCACTTTCCTTCCTTCCCATCTGCATCTCACTGTCACTAAATTGCATCGTGGCACTTCTCCTGTACCTGAAAAAGCATGTACGCAATGATGCTGAAGGGACTGTAGTGACTTTTTTGGACACATTCACAGTACTAAAGTTACTGCTCCAAAAGGCAATTGATTCTCAGAACATCCCTGCATCATCCACTCCCTCCATATACAAGACCTGAATGAAAGACATGATATTTTCTCATATCAACAAAACATTTCATTTTTTGTAATCTATTTATTTGAAGAATTAGCCTGTTTAAACAATGCTGAGGTCAATATTATGGTTTTGAGTAACAGCAGGTAAAAAATTAGGTGTTTGCAGTCTGCCCAAAACCTTGTGTGTTCACAAAACCTCTTCTAATGATCTACAGATTTGTTACATGAACCAATCATGTGCGTATGCTGAACCAATTCAAGTGGAACTATGCTGGAAAACACAGGTATGAAGACAGGTAAGAGCAGCGCTTCCACCAGCAGCCACAAAGCAGTCCCTACCTGGTGTAAGGGAACCGAAAAAGAACAACAGATTTGACAGAGACTGTTAGGGGAGATAGAAAAAGAACAATCATGATGGCAGCCTTCTCACTTTGACACGCTTGGTTCCTATGGCTGAAGACCACACCACACTCTGTGACCAAAGCAAATCAAAGCAAGCTATTCTGCGTCACCATGGTCGCTCCTGATGGCAAGTCCTTGGGGAGGGCAGCACACGCAGTGCTGAGCCCCACAGGGCTGCCAGGTGGGCAGAGCTCCAGCACAGGACCCAGCCCCACACATCCACTGCCTACGCCTCAGGAAAGATGTCACCAAGCAGGAGGGAGGGCAATGATGTGCTCAAAGCAAGAGGAGGGGCAGCCACGTAGCACAGCAGGCAGACTGTGCCATTTTAAACTATTCCATATCTGCTGACTTCTATTTCTTATGCTACTATAACTGAAGGTTAGGCAATTTTTTTTCCTTGTGGTTAGGTCAAACACACCATCAAGTAGTTTACATTAAATCCCTTAAATTGCACTGCTGCAAATGATGAGGTTATATGTGGCCTGAAGCAATAATTTCCAAAAAAAAAATTCTCTTTCAGGTTGAGTGGAAATCTATGACTCGTTAAGCCAGTGCAAAATCAGTTATGGCCTGGAGATGAAACTTCCCTTTCGTCTGAATAAAACTGACATTTCCGTTCCACACTACAGATTCAACAAACAAAAGTTAATTAATTTAGGACAGCAATTCTTTTAATGCTTTTGGCAACATCTTAAACCAGAGAATATAAACTTAAGTATTTATGATGTTTTGAAGCCTCAGAAGAGTGTGGCAGCTGAGCAATTCAGGACACGAAAAGTAATGCCAATAGCTGGGTTATGGTCTGTACAGCATTCAGATTGTTATACCACCGCTCATTTGCCAAATGCCATTTGCATCTAGATATTCCTTCTTTTTCAGCTAAGTGATTCATACTGTTGCTTGCTTCCTCAAATTGTTACTGCTGGAAGGATCAGTTCAATTTTTAACTGATGCTCATTTGTAACTTGTGAATTATACGAGTATGTTTATAACCTCAAATCACCATATGCATTTCATATGCACACGTATTAAGAGACAGAGAGAGAGAATACAGTAGAAAGACAATAATGTGTCATAACATTTACCAGTCGTTTGCCAGAATCAGTTCCTGATGAGATGAGTGGACTAATTTCCCCAGAGACAGATCATACTGCATTCTGCGTGGCTGCAGGCTCAGTGCCCTGAGAATAAAGCACAGCTCCTCTACCAAGCCTGGAGATGTGAAACAACACCTCAAGCTCTAAGCTGGCCTGTAACAAGTGTTTGTGTTCAGCAAACACTGTTAGCACCACTGTAGCTAATTCTACGCAAAATATTTCTTAAATGAGACTTAATGAAATCTTAAATGAAATTTAGCATTTCATTGTTTTTTTACATTCCAGAAACAGCTTCAACTTTTAAAGGGTATTCTGATTTTATTTTTTCCAATAATGGAGTCATATGAAAGTCTGGGGTTACAAATAAGTCATGTTCTTCTACCATGCCAAATACTAAATCCTCTGCCTTCCTATGAGCTCCCAGTCCGAAGTTACAGAGTGTTAAGTACCCTTAGCTTCAATTATTTTTAAAAAGGGCAGAGTAAAGCTGATTCTTCCCTACTCGGACCTGTTCTGTACAGCCAGTTCCTAAGCACAGGCTCTTGTATATGTGGCACTTCTTAGCACAGAAAGAGCCTGGTCTTGCTCAGAGCAGTAATTGCCATGCTAGCACATGGTTCTCACCAGAAACACAAGGAGACAGACCATCGGGACCATTCACCCCCACAATCACAGACTCCAAACTATCTACAAAAAACAGCTGCAAGGTGATAGAAGCTGCCCAGGCCCATGAAGTCACTTAGGAGGAGAGCCTGTAGGAAATCTACTTCTAGGTCTGCGAAACATCTTCACTTACAAAATCCCATTTGATTAAAAAATTCTCCTTTATCTCTATTTACAACAACAAACTTCCAAACTTCCATGTTTTAGAACAGGGCTCCAAAGGAACTGCAGACAAGTTCTTGATATTTCAAAGAAGCTAAGCTGAGGCTTGGTTCTGAATGCTCCATAATGGCAGAAAGAAATGCTGGTGCTTATAAAAACAAAAAATAGCAATTCTGAGGGAATTCTGAGACTGGTGATCCTGCAGATGTCAGGAGAAGTCTTTGTATATGAACATTTCCACTTGCCATACACAACACAGCACATACAGCACCAGGGCATCCTATTTAACACTAGAACTTCAGCAACCAAACTAGAGGTGCTAATGTTGGCAAAATAAAATGACAGACATTTGGTCACCCTTCCAGAATCAGTACATTAAGTTTAATCACCAATTATTTCCAAAGCTCCAGGCAGAATGCTATAGAATTCCTATACCAGAAAATGTTGATGTCCCAGCTCAATTCTGGCAAAAAGCACACACTTCCCACCCCATCTCCAATGACAAAAACTCCAGACAGGAACAGATCACTATAGCCTGGGGCTAGGAAAAAAGGAAAATCTCCTCAATAAATGTTATTTGTGCAAAGGACTTTAACCCAGCCAAGCCTTTGCTGCCAGCCACTGCATAAGCACATCAGCCATGAGGTGATTCACTGCCCTGCTGCAGTTCCCACAAAAGAGTTTGAAGGACTTCGGAAAGGACTGACGAGAAGCTGCAGATACACTTCAGAAATACAAAAATCTTACCAAACAATATCCTTAAAAGCTAAAGAAAATAAAGTCAAATGACTAGAGATATACATCTGATATGGAATGATCAAGAGAGATGTATTTAATTATAGATTCAATTGAAAACAACAGCTCTGCAAAGAATTCAGGAAAAAGATCAGAACTGGGAATGCTCATAAAGGAGAAAATGATAACACAAAACCTAATTTTTTTTTTTGCATTGCTCAAATCAGACACCTGTAGAAACTGTCAAGAATAAAAAAAATTTAAATTTACCGTGCTAAAGGTAAATAGCCTTATTTGTATGGCTACTGCGCTTATTGTAATAATTTTCTAAAAAATATAAAGCAATGCCTTTTCATAATTAGTGTACTATGCCAGTAGGTCCTGTCACCAAGTAAAATATTACTTTTTTTAAAAAATTACATACATACATATTTAACCAACACTCAAAACAAAGTTTACTAATAGGGCACCTCAGACTTGTTCAAAAACCAGAGCGGGTCATTGTGTAATACTGCTCTGAGATGCATCTCCTGCAAATAGAAAAGAATACTGATGGAACAAGATACTCCATTCTGCTGGATCACGGGGGGAAGTCCTTAAGACCTGAAAAGTGAGAGGAGCACTGAATTTATAAGGAAAAGTCAGAAAAGCTGAATACATTTCATCTGCTTAACAAACGTGCATAGGAACCTTGTCACATTGAAGGATGACAGGCCTAATGAAGAAAATTACAAGGGCTGGGGAAATTATTATGAATGGCAGAATGAAATTGTCGAGTACATCAATTCTGACAAAAATCAGCTATTTGATTATGAAATAATTTCCAAAAGAAAATGACAAAAGCATCATTGCCAATGACAAGCCTAATACTACACCAGACAAAACTTGAAAATAAAGACAACTTCTTTGTTTGCTAGACAGAAACAGTACCTTATTGATTCTTGCACAGATAATTTTTCAAGATCAGAAAAGATGATTATCTGCTGTTAGAGGGAAGCCATCAGTAGTTTCGCAGAGCTGCATTAAGATCTATGCTACTCGGTATATTCTTAATATAACTAGGAAAAAAAAGTGAATACTAAGGTGCAAGATTTGTTGACAATATTTAAATTAGCCAGGAAAGTAAAAATATGGGTTGATTGCAAAAAAAAAGTTTAAAAGTTACATTTACAAAAGGCTGTGCACTTGGAAAAAAGTCAATCTTCATGTCACAGATAAAGTAATGGGCTCTGATCCTACTCAACTTGGAAATATAATTCTGGGATTTTAATCTTATTTCATCTACACAAATAATACATCTCCAGACTACTCCCAGGCCCATCCAAACCCCATCTCAACAAATGTAGAGGAGCAGAGGAAGAGAAGCAGGCAGGACCCCAAAGCAAGACTCCAGCTGAGCAACACCCTGTCCGTCTCAGGAGAATCTCAGCCACAGTGTCCATGCATGGAACCCAGCAAGGTGAGTTGCAGGACGCAGCTACCCCTCATCACCATTCCAACTAAGGAGTGTTTCCACCTTGGGGTGTAGGGCACATGGTGGGATGAAAGGGAAGGGCATTTTGGGATTTCATCGGTGTCCTGGGTTGCAGTGTACTCTATTACCATCTACATGAACTGCTGAAACCAGGTGGGTGGCGTTGCTTGCCTCCTCCCTCCGGACTATCTTCTGCTAATGGGTTTCACCACATGACTCATAGAAGACCCCTTCTGGACAATATTCTGTTAATGGCCAATCAAGGCCTCACCACATGACTGACAAAATTACATCATCCCATTGAGAGATGCTCCGCCCAGAGGGAGGAATCCAAGCATTCCATCCTGGATATAAACTGAGATTTCGAACACCACAAGCAGCCTTCTCCACTGGATTCCCAGAGGACGAGAGCTACACAGCCACCACTGGACTTTCCAAGACCAGACCTTTCTACAGGATCACCACTTCCAACAGGACCACTTCATTTGGACTGCTACCAACACCCTGCCCAACAGGGTGTCGGGTTATATTCTGACTTTGTCAGTGGGGTTTTTTTGTACTTTTGCATTTATTTTTACTTTTTTTTCCTCTCTTCCTATTAAATTGTATTCCTTACTTGGAGTCTCTCACTGGTTTGTTTTCAAACCTCGACAATTGGGTTTACGAGCATGCAAGTGCTAACAAAGACCAAGCTAGAAAGCAGAAATGGCTGGGAGCAAGGGGTTTAGAGTGTGTCGCTGAGGGTCAGCTGTGAGCTTGAGAACACCTGCGTGTCTCTACAGATGAGAGCACCTAGGCTGTTGGCTGTGGGACCAGGGAGCTCGTATGGCCAGGTGCCAGCAACTGGAGGCACCAGAACAGCTACTGAGCAGACCCAGTGTCTGAGCTCAGCTGCTGGGAGGCTCCTCCAGCATGTGTATGTCACTCCCAAAGCTCCTCCCTGCTTAAAGAGAACTGAGTGATCTCTCTGCCTGCCTTATCCCTGGCATACACACACACTGCACACCCATGCCTGCTGGGGATACATTTCAGCCTCAACACTGGTTGGCCCTGAGGCATGAAGTGGCAGCTGCCTTGCTTCTCTAGGGCTGTTGGACCCAGGACGATGTATTTTCCTCCAACACAAGACAGATGCTTTCAGGCAACCATCAGCTAAATGCTTAGCAGTCACAACAAAACAGCAGGTTATTAGAAGTTATGCAGAGGAGAGATGAAAACAGAGACAAGCTTAACACTGCCATTAAACCCACTGTGGGCCTGCACCTTGAATGCTGCCTACAGCTCTGGTGCTCTCCCCACAGAATCACGGGCTGTGCAGCTCATATCCCCCTGCCTGGATTGGGGATGAGGAGCCAGGATATAACAGTGGCTGATAAAATTCAGAGGTGACACAGCCTGGATGAAGAGTTGTACCTCTTGTAGCCCAAGAGCCAGGGACCAGCAGTAGCATGCTCACAATGAACAAATGGAAGTAGCATTTACACAACTTAGATCTAAGTCATGGGACTCTGCCACAAGATACTGTGGCTACCAAAACCCTACAGCTTTAAGGAGAGGCCCAACAGATTTACAGAAGAGAAATGCAGTTACAGTCAATATCCACATGGAAATCACCCCTGTATCAGGAAAATATCCTGAGTCACATACCACTGAAGGGTGGGAGAAGACAGATGGTGGGGTCATTACCTTGTTGCTGTAATCTTCTCAAGCTTTTCACTTTTGGCTACTGTCAGAAAGGATATGGGGTTAGACAGACTTTGGGTCTGACTCAATATGAGTAATTCCTACATTCTGTTCTTATCTTGATTTTTAAAAAAATTAAAAACAGTAATGACACAGAGGACATCTCCACAAAGTGTTGATACTTTTCTTATACTGTAGAGAGATCAGACTGAAGCTTCTTCCCTTTTTTCAGTCTGAAGTTTCTTTCTTAACCTGCATCGTTTTACAGACCAAGGTCAAGGAAAGAACCTACAGAATAACTGCCACAACAAGGAAAACCAACATCCTTTTCTGGGGAAATGGAAAGAGGCAGCTGGACAAATGAGAAATGGGAAAACAGTGCCAATTTAGATAGATCTGCTATAGACAGAAGACCAGCAGTGCAGCCAAAGCACTCCTTGCTCTGCTAAGCAGATACAGCTGATATGAGCAAAGCAAGGTTAAGGTACAGATGCGTGGGAATCCTCCCACACCTCCATTTACATAGCACAGAGACCAGCTCCTATAACCCTTTAGTAGCAATCCCACATGGAATAGCCTGGACTTTTTCAGTGAGGGTTTGCAGCCTCAGACTGCCTAGAGTCATTGCAGTACGGATTCTACCGGACAAGAAAAGTTAACACTATAAACCTCTGAATGAGCACCAGCTGACTCTGACAGCAAAACCAAAAATCATGATTCATTAATTCCACCAAAACACCCGCCTTGTCTGATTTAATTCCTGGGTGACAGAAGAGGTTCAATTCATACCTCCTCACACCACACTTCAGGAGAAACATGTTTTCTCCAAACAACATATCCACATTAGAGAAGCACAATGACACAAACCGTATCTGTTCCAAAAAATATTTAAAACTCCAATCATGCACCATTATGTCATTAGCAAGGCAGAGAAGGGAGAGATGGGGTTTCAATCTATTCATTTTTAAGCAGTTCTCAGCAGTACAAACTACAAACAATTATCTAAAATGTTACAATTACACGGAGCCACCTCAGGCAAAGCTTTCGGAAGCAGCAGAGACAATTTTCCCACACTGGAGACAGCGACACAGACATCATGACAGCACTTCGTTACTGTTATTTAAAAGGACAGAGTCTAGACCGAAGACACAAAATCAGCAACTTCAAGTTCAGCAAGTTCAATGAAGTCAGGCAATTCAAATGCCTGAAAGTAAATAAGAAATAAAGGAAAGGCAACAAAAAAGTATTTGAAACAGCAAACATGCACTCGCAAAACTTGCTGCCAATAATGGTAGTATTTCAAAGTGCAAATCTACAAGACAATGGCCACTGATTGACAACAGCTTTCAATGAACAGACATCCTGTCTGGTCAAGCAGGAGCTCTAATGCATGAGAAGACAACAAACATACATAATAAGAGACCATTTACCTATTACCATTTCCAAAATTAAATGCAAAATAGCATTAAAATATATTTAAAACAAGGGTGTTCTTTAGAAAGCCTTTTCTGAATATGATCTATTTCTTTTTAAAGAAAGTATAACAAAATGCTCTTCTAAATCTCAATTGAAGAAAAACCCTCTGATATAAACTTAAACTCACCACGCTTAGGTGACAGCTGGGAGAAATTAATTTCCCTAAGAGGCCCACCCAGATTTTCCAGAGCTTCATACAAGTAAAATTCTTTACATGAACAAACCTTGAATCTACCTCTGGGACAAATCATCTTCCAAAGTTCTCCCATGCAAACACAGAAAAACAGAATTACTATGCACCATTAGCAGAGACACAGAAACCCAAAATAGGGTAAATAGTAACTTATAATCCTGCAATGACAGACAGGATTTCAGCACGATGGAGGAGCAAATAAGGATCTCAACACTGTTCCTGGTTTGGACACTTGCAACATTATCCTCATCCCCACTTGCACTTATATTCCCAGATGGTTAGTAACAGCAGGTCGTCTGTAAAAGCTTAAACAAAAGATGCAAGAGCAGCAGAAACTTTTTGGAGGTGGTTGCAGACAACAAAGTATTTACTTCATCCAAACTAGCAGTGAAGATACTCATTGCTTTACAACATATACAGGGGAAGCAGTGGGAAAAAAGACCTTGTAGTACCTCAAAACAGAGCACAGGAAGTCCTGGAAATGCAACTAGTTAGTATTGAGATCCAGCTAATAAATGTCATTGAAAGCACTTGGCACAATGTCATTCTTAAAGACACACATGCATGATGTTCACATCATCCGAAAATGCAAACACAGCTTGCTTCAATTTCCAATTGAATTTTGTTTCCAGCTTGAAGAAAAAAAAAAAAGGAAAAGAAGAAAGCAACTGGTATGTGGCAGGGAAGGAGGGTTGTCAATAACTTCTGTATGAACTTAGACATATTTCTGTGTGGATGGCTGGGTTTAATTAAAAATAAATACATAAAAAATTTAAAATATACAAAGTGACCAAGTACTGACAAGAAATAGGAAATGTACCCATGGTGTTGAAACATTAAAACATTTCATTTGCAATCTCTAGGATTAAGTGTGATGATAGGAAAAGCCAGGAATTAATGAACCAGTCTAACATTGAAATTAGGTTAGTCCCCATAAATGGCAAGTAGCTGATTTCAGAATAAGTAAGAATAAATCTTACCAATGTGTAGCACTAGCTACTGTTTTAATAAGCCCTTACTCTCAGATGGGACTCCTGATGAATCCTATGTGCACAGCAGAATGGCATCTCTTCCCAGAAGTATCACCCTCACCTCCTCTTTCCGAACAAGATACATATTGCACTCTCAAACCAAACAGAAAGCATGCAGCAGCAACGTGATTTATGTGACCACAACTAAAACAAATTCAATTTACCCAACCAGTGTACACATTAAGACACAAAGTAATTAATTGTCTATTAATTAGACATGTTTCTGCCTCTTATTTCCACAAAATATTCTATATAAACTTTGGCTACAGTTGAAGCCAGTCAAATAGAAGTATGACTCAAAATAAACCCACTCTAGAACAATTGTGTCTAAAAATTTGAAGTCTGCACTTTTCTTTTTAAATGGCATACAGATTATCTTTATTTGCTTAAAATGGAAGCTACCAGAACAGCCACTTTATGAGTTTTTCCCTTCCTGGAAGGGAAAAACTACAAAATGCAAGAAAGAATTAGTAAGATATTGCTGTAGAGTGTTGTCTTGACTAGCACAAAGGAAATTACGGAAACTAAAGTTGGTAAAAAAAATTAATTTCATTAAAGATATTCTTCCTGAAGGAAGGGAGAAGAATCAAAAATTTGAATTTTTGAAGCGTATCTTAATAGAAGCTGAGACTGGCTACACTGTCAGTGCACGGTGGTGAATGCAAGCCCAGCTGAAGCACAGAATAAAGGATTTGGAAGAGAACAGTAGAAGAAGGCCTGCCCAAAGGAGAGATCTAAATGTTAGAATCTGTCATTTACCCACTACAAGAAACAACCTAATACAGCCAAGTGTGCTCTGTAAAGTTGCACAAGCTAAACAGTGCCAGTCCAAGAGCACAGCAGTCCAGTTGCAGTCTATAAATGCAAACCCAAGTCTAGCTGAGTTTGCAGCTTGTCTAGTCTCAAACTACCAGCAGTAAGCAAGGATGACAGCCAAAGCTAAAGCCAGCAACCAGCCCTCATATAAAAATACTGTGTATGGTCTAAATTAGCTGCATTCCTGAGCAGCACCTTCCCCCAGGATTGCAACAACGCTCAGTATTAACAGGTAGAAGCACTTAAAAAACTCTTGAGAAAATTTAAGACAGACAAGGTCTACAATGCTTGCTATGTAAGCAAATAATACATGCTTAAATTGTTTAAAAAACATTAGGAAATTACGACAATCTGTCCTGAGTCCTTAACTCACTATACCTGTTAACTGAAAAGTTACTAAACACAGAACACGTCTGATGTCATCCAGCTCCTTTTTTTCCCAAGTGCTGGATTTTCTAAATATTTATAACTATACATTTCAGAAATGCTACATCAGTTTGGTTTTTTTACAGCAGCACAGTCTTTTAATTTTTTTTTTCATTTCATCTAATGATTTAAAATCATATCTTTTCCAAAATCAGGTAGGAGTTGTACAACAAGATTTTTTCCTTTTGCACCTTTCCCAATTTCTGACTGCTGGTTTTGAAAGTAATATTCATCAAATATTTTATTGCACAAAACAAAGCAATAACCAAGCAAAACAAATGAGCCACCACATACAGCCTTTAGAATCCAAAACATTACGTTAACAAGCAAGTTTTTCTGAAGACTCATAGGCACTGTGCAATTTGTCCTCCATGAGGTCAGACTGCCTAATCATCCTACATCACTACAGCACACATAAAGGACACCCTGGGATGTTATGTTTTGTAATGTTATAAAACACTTTCAAATAATAGGTAGACTGAAAAGACTACAGAAAAACAAAACAGATGTTTTCATTACCCCAAGTTTCATTCATTACCAAGCCCTTCTTTGTTTCCATTTCTCAGCAGACCCTTGAATTGCCAGAGAACCTGAAGGATCATGCCCCAAAAAAGCACTCTGAAACGATTGCATCAGGTCAATGTATGTTAGCTTTGAATGCAATTCATACTATATTATTGAAAAGCATGCTACCAGAACCTATGCAGTAAGCATTCTGCAAGTTCTATTAATGATGATGTAAAAAGCGATATCCTATTTGCTAATTTATTTCTGAGAAATGACACACCAACTTTATCTCGGCTCTCCTTCTGGGAACCAGGACTGATGTCGTGAGTATCAGATCCTCAGGTAGAAAGAGAAGCCAATCCACTCTGAGTGAGACTAAAACCTTTCCAACTTTAACACTTATATATATATATTTATTCTAGCTGATATCAGTGCCGATGATTAAAGTTGACACAGCTTTTATGTGCCTCTTGCTTTGCTGGATTTTAACTGGTGAGCTGAAATTTCTCATGGTATGTTCAGATTTAAATAACAAATGCTTTCTATTTTTATGTTTAATAGACATTCTGAGAAAAGATGAATCCTTTATATAACATTAACTTTCTTTTCAGGCAACATTTTCTTTTGAAAGCTTTAGATACTTACTTTTCAGTTTGGGGCACCTGAAGCCCAGCAGAGAGGGCTCTGTACTAGAGATTGCATAGACCTTCCAGAGAAAGCCTATGAAATCACAGAATGAGTGAGGCTGGAAGGGACCTCCATGGGTCATCTGGTCCAACTTCCCTGCTCAAGCAGGGTCATTGCAGAGCCTGGATTGCACAGGCTTGCACATCAATGGCTGACAGACAGACCTCACGTAGATCTTAAATTGCACACATCCCTTAAGCTCTCACAGAGTTTAAAAATCAGTATTTTTGCAGAGTCGATCCATTTGGGGAAATTTGTCCATGGACTCACCACTCACAGGCAAATCTTGAGGGAACCCAAGCCTGGAATAGGCCACCCATTCCCATCAGCATGGGACTACAGGGACTAAGACAGAAAATGTCTGCAGCAGCTAATGGATCAGGAGCTAAAAGGGACACAGGGAAACCCATTCTGTCCATGAGACAAGTGGTGCAAATTGTATCACAGTGCTCAAGAGCACTGCAGGAGCAGAAGCTCAGAAAACAGAAGGGGTGCCACTGAAACAGGAGCCAGTATAAATCATGAACATCTAAAAGCAGAGGGCTGGAGGCTACAGGAGTCAGGACTTCAGAGCGACTACCCATGCACTGGTCCTCCTGCAGCACTGCCTTCAAGGTAACCCTTCCTTCCCCCCCAAGAAATCCCTGCACCTCAGTTTCAAGATAGACTTACCCTGTCCTATCCAGTCCCCATCTCTTCTTCCCAAAGCCTGAAAAGAGCTGCCTGCAGGCATTCCCTGTACTCAGCCAAAGCCTGAATGAACCTGCAACTGAGGCAAGGGGAGCAGTGAAAAAAACCTTTACCTAATGCTGCTGTCAGATAAGCAGACTAGGGGAGCATGTCAGCAGTGGACAAAAAACTAGCAGATAATTTTGATATACAGGAATATATACCCCATACATCCACAGTAATTAAGGAATGTTTGTAACACATACACTCAGTGCAGTCTGACTACTGCCTTTTTCTAAGGCAATCTTGACTTCACTCACTTTGTAAAATTTTGCATAATAAATACAACATAATAGTCCAAATTCACCCCTTGTTTTTAAAGAGCACCTAAATTTAAAAACATTTTGGAGAAGAAAAAAAAAGACCAAAATTGAAACAGGAAAGTCATCTTCCTCCCTGAGACCTGTGAAGGCAGATTCTGCCTTTGTAAATGCAGAAAGTACAACTGACAGCAGGGTGATAGCTGTAAGACATAACACAATCAATTGCACCAGCAGCAGTGGTACATGGATTTGACCAACCATGAATTTGCTTCCCCACTGAAGAAGTCCCATCCTCAAATTCCACACACTCCCCTCCATTCCTTTCACCACTACAAACACTTTTCCACACTCAAAGCTCCTCTCCACGTCCCTTTCAACATCCCTGCCAGTTGTTGCCAGTGCATGTTGTGACCAGCTCAGAGCTCCATACATGCTGACTGCCAGGCCACACGTGCCAGGTGTCAGCCTGTCAAATGAAACATGTAATTTTAATGACTACCTCAAAGATGTATTAATCTGTACATCTCTGCTCTGCTCAGCCTTCAGTATGTATGAAATCTGATGATGCTCCCTAGTATTTCCACCTCTCTCCCAAAGCATGGTTATATATTAAGCTGAAGGTTTTAAAAAATTTACTCTCAGTTCAGCCAGTATCAAGATTCAACTTCTTATGTCGAGTCATGTTCACTGCCAGCTGACACTGCTGCATGTTGAGACCAAGCCATGAAATCTGTCCTGCTCTGTTCACACCATCTGGACATGTCCAAGAACGCTCCTGGAAATGCACCACCAAGAACACACATATTTACAAAGCACCAATTTGTGAAGCCCACTTGAACAACACCAGTACTGCCAAAACCCAGCCATTCAGGTAAATTGTGGCTGTGGTCTTCAGGCTAGGAGCCCTGAAAAATCCATGCAGAATCTACTGATGCCTGGAGCATCACATCATGATACCCCATCATTACTCCTGAGAACTTCCACTTACTTATCTATTTATTTCCTAGGACAAATCTCCCCCTTCATGTGGTTGGTATAAGAGTATCTTCTGTGAGCAAAGCCTCTCTCCATGACTTTGGGGAAATGAATATCAAACGGGTTTTTCTTCTTCAGACCTGTAAGGTTTCACACATTGTCCATTTTATTCTGAAGCTCCTATTTTATTTTAATTATATCCTCCCAAAGCAGAGTGTAGAGTAATGTCAGGTTCCTTTGCACGTCCAATGGGGAAATACTTACTAAAAGCATTCTTTATCAGTTCCTGCTTATTCTGGATGCCAGGAATTTTAATTTGGGTTTTGGCCTTTATGAGAAAGTATTTTTTTGCATTAGATAACTCTTTCACCTTTTAAGTTAAAAGCAAGAACACCTGGATTTGTTCATGATGGTTTTTGAATATTGTTGAATTCCTCTTCTTTGAAGAGGGAGGTTGAATTCTATTCCTTACCATGTAAGAAGAAAAAGTAGACAGTAGAATTTGTACCAGATGACCTCATTCTTTATGATATCCCTTCAATACAGTGAAAATCAGCTTCTGGTAACTCTGCAGGAGCTACTTTCTCCTGCAATGCTTTCATTATTAGTACTGCCTATTATTACTGTTGCTACTTATTCACAACACAGGACTTCTGTAGGTATCTGTTTCTTTGCCAAATCTTAACTGCACTGAAATCTGTGCTAATTAACTGCCTCTGGGTGATTGTTGCTCCTACTGTTCTTGTTTCAACCAACTGGGTCAGAGAATTGGAAGGATTTTATCATACTTGAAATAAGTGAATATACTTGAAGTCTTATTTTCCAAAATAGCCAGTGCCTTTTCTTTAGCATATCCTTCCATTTACACACTTTTGGCTAAGGACTTCAAATCTGCATCACAAATGTGTCATGGAAAATCACCTGAATTTAGCTACAGTACAAAACCAATCACAAAACAAGGTACTTCGACTTGATCACCAGAAAGAATTTATCATGTTAATTTCTCAGATTTCTGATGCATGCCTGTAAGAAAGAACTAGCCCCAATCTCACTAACACCGCTATCTTCCAAGCCTACAAGGACAAAACTTTACTTTTTCTCCAAGGATTACTGCCAGAAGTTTTACAATCAGATACAGAATGTAGGTGCTAGAACATACAAATTACAGTGATCCTTACGACCACCATACTACCAGCAGCTTGACAGCAACCATGAAGAGTATAAGACAACAACTCAGAGAGCAAGGCAGGGAAAAATGTATTAGCCACGTTACGTATGGAAGATCACAAAACTTGTAAAACCTGGAGATTATGGAACCAGGAGGTCTAGAACTATTCTACTAATAGACAGGATATTAGACCTATAACTCACTGCAGCAACAGATCTGGACTGCAAGCCAGAGACAGTTGAGCAAGGAAAGGGTAAGGTTTAACTAAGTATTGGCATCACAGGAAGTTGAGAACAGGGATACCTAATATTTGGGTAAAACAACAGAACTTGGATAAATTCAGAACTGGACAGCACTAAACATTTTAATGAGGCCTGGACAGCCAGGCTGAGAGCCAGCTGCTGACTGTGCCTGCCCATGTACTCATACACGATCCTGCTGAGTGTGTGGGAGCATGTGTGTGCCTGAGGCACGTTGTAGTTGTTTCAAGGACCATTATACAGTGATTTATGGACCAGCAGTGATTCATGAACCACAGGGCTGAATAACACCAGACAAAACTACCTTTACAGTTCCTTTTCAGCATTTTGCCTCTTGATTCTATGCAGCAGTCTGCCCATATATTATCGTTGTACTGGCGGGCGAAAGTGTCTTAAGTTACGCCCAGATACCAAACATTCATCTTATTTCACTTGTCTTCACCCTTGGCACAGTGCAACTTATTTATAATGCATGTCTAAAGAGGTAACTCAAGAAAGACCTGCAGAAACAAGGATAAAAGATGGCAGAAAATGGGGAAAAAAGAAGAGTGACAGAGAAAGGAAATAGGAGAATAGGTGAGATGCAAGAGGGGAAGCAGTTCAGAGACCCTTTGCTATTAGGGAGCTGGAAGAAAAAAGCAAGGAAAAAGACCCAGAATGACAGATCACATGCATAAAATCTCAAGTGGAAAAAGCTTTCCAATACCTCAAGTAAATCAACAGTTGAAAATGTTAAGCTTTGTAGGTATTCCTTGAAATTGCTCATCTTGCTGGGTGTAAACTACAGCAATCAGTGCCCATCAAGTTGCTAAAACAGAGCTCACTGCCCAGAATTGCTGGGTGTGCTTGTTCATGCTACAAACCAGGCCAGAGACAAAGCCAGATGCAGAGTAAAA
>VZRO01003914.1:1670743-1688403 GCA_013397915.1 Daphoenositta chrysoptera | reverse complement strand
AAAAAAAAAAAAGAGAGAAGCTAGTACACTGATTTATTATTTAGTTTCATAAATAATTGCTCACAAAAAAATCTTAAACTTTTAATACCATGGCTGCCACAGCACTCACACCCTGCTGCTCCCAAGCAATCAGCGAACAGGAAGGCTGCCAGAGCGGCTCCGTTGTGCCCGCTGTGGAGCACTCACGTTCTCGGCAGCAGTTAACCTCCAATTAAAGACGAGAGACCAAAGTGGCTTTGCAAGAGCCATGCTCGCTTCTGCTCCACCACCCACAACACGTGCAGATGGGCCGGCAGCGTGAGGAAGTCAGTCCAAGGCACAGCAAATCATCTATCCTACTTCTTTACTCCCAGAAAGACAACCACAGGCAATACCAAGCAGGCAATCCCAACTACTCCAACTTCTTTGGACTTTGGTACTTGGTCATCTTCCTAGAAGTCATCTCGCTCATCATAAGTGATTACACTGATATGATCAGACGATAATTTTCTTGATTATATTCTCTCTAAAGTGCCACTGAATTTAAGCTTCTGGGTTCAAACAGTAAAGTCCACATCTTGCCAGTCATATTAACTTTATTTTTTAATTGATCCTTACAATGACAATTAAATTTCTTCCAATTACTAATTCATCGAAACATAAATGCTTCAAGGAAAAAAAGAAGAAACACCATAACCTCAACATATAGAATGCTTCATTAAAAATCCAGACATAAATGAATTCTGGTAATTCCCATGTTGAGCTGCTGGATACACAGCTTTAGGATATCCCAACGTACTGAGTACCAAGCGACAGAGGGCTCCAGAGCTGCTGCTTTACATTTGGAAATGATCTGGGCTTTCAGGGCTTCCCCATTCCCAGACGCAGAGCTCAGAAACCCACAGCTCGAGCTGTAAGAGGAGCTGGAATCTCTTCCAGCTAACCAGCAAGGAATCTGGAACCAAGAGCTCTCAATCAGAGGGCCCAGGTTTTCCAAGCTCTCCTATACACAGGCAGAAATACATATCCTCTTCTCCCACTCATCTCCTAAATAATCAAGTTAACTGACTGATACATAAATTAAAATTATATATATTCATCACATAGCAGGCAAATTCAAACATTTAGCCCAAACAGTCACAAAAATCTTAAGTCAGCAAAGTACACATAAGCATGTATATGCAACTCAGTTAAAAAAAAAAAAAAAAGGTATGATCAACCTTATCAGTGGCTTAACTAAGTTCAAAGAAATGTTCATGGATGAGTTAGTTACGATTTTCCTTAACTCCATGACTCCAGCTGGATTTTTTTCAATTCATGTGAACCAGGAAGGACTAGGAATACATTTAAACTAGGAAAAAAAGATCTTTGAGAAAAAGAAAAAAACCCCAGAAAATTATTGACAACCAACATGAAAGAGGGATAACTGATGAGATTAATAATTCTTGCATAATCAGTACAGACTTTTAATGATAACAAGGAGACAAGCAGTCTATGAGCAATGTCAGGGTATCTGAGGAAAATTAATAAAAGGGTAATCCAATAGCAGAGGGCCAACAGACAACCCAGGGGTGGGCTCCCCTCAAAGAACAACACTGGCTCTAAAAGCAGGGAAAAGGATGGCTTCGGGGATTTTCAAGGCTGTAGTACAGGAACACCTGGATCTGGACCTCGGTATTGGGCTCCAGCCTTGCAGATTTAGGAAAGTGTCCTGGGTTGCAGTGTATTCTATTACCATCTACATGAACTGTTGACACCAGGTGGGTGGTGTTGCTTGCCTCCACCCTCTGGACTATCTCCTGTTAATGGGTTTTGCCACATGACTCACAGATAACCCGTTCCGGACAATGTTCTGTTAATGGCCAATCAAGGCCTCACCACATGACTGGCAACATTACATCATCCCATTGTCGGATGCTCCGCCCAGAGGGAGGAGACAAGCATTCCATCCTGGATATAAGCTGAGATTGCAAACACCAGAGGCAGCCCTGTCTACTGGCTTCCCAGAGGACAAGAGCTACCACTGGACTTTCAGCTGGAGACCAGACTGCTGAATCACCACTTCAACTGAGCTACTACGTTTGGACTGCTACCACCACCCCAACAGGGTGTCAGGTTGTATCTGACTTTGTCAGTGCTTTTCCTTGTATTATTTCACTTATTTTTAATTTTTCCTATTGAATTTTATTCTGATTTATGATCTCCCACTGGTTTGTTTTCAAACCAATACAGAAAGACACTGACCAATGAGACAAGCAATGTGCAGGCCAGGTGTAGCAGCCCTCTACCACAAAGAACACGGACAGCAGTGACATGGACAGGGACACAAGGATCACCAAAAAACCAGCTTTCCTGTTTGAACATTATTTCCCCACTCCTTTTCTCTCTGTTAAAACAAAAATCAGTCAAAATAGAAAGAAAAATGCATTGCAATAGCTGAGGATTGTTAAAGGAAACAAACAATGAAATCTTACGAAGGCATACAAAAACACCAAAATACAATTACATGAAGACAGCAAGGCTAGTAGGGGAAATGGAAATCAAAAACATTAGATAAACTAGGGGCTTAGGCAAAGCTACTTGGATTACTGGAAAACAATTTATTGGTTTTCCTTTTAAGAACTAGCTCATTTTAATATAACTAGAAATAATAAAATATTAAACCACATTTTGTTTATGTTCATTAAGCACTTCACTATATAAGAAATTAAAACATTTGCAGAATTACATGAGACATAATTAAAACAGTTTCAAACAATTTCACCCCATTATTTTTTTGCTCATTCCTTAGTTTATATATCCTCATTTGACTTTTAATGAATACAAATTAGAAATGCTTTTTCAAACAAATCATATTCCAAATCTCAAATTATGCTTACACAGTCTATACTGTATGCAAAGAACGAGATGAAGGAACCACTAGACCTTTAAGTTGTTCTTTAATAAGAGTGACATTTTGTTACTATTTCCTTGAATGGGCAAATATTAGTTCACATCTTTAAACACCAGAGCACAGTCTCTATTTACTGAATAAGATTTTGTGATTTTTACTTTTTTCTTTTTTTTTTTTTAATAAAACATCTTATGAAGAAACTTCAATCAATCTGGCATTCTCATCACTGCCAATTTAATAAGGTTTCCACAGCAATATTTTCTACCTATTTGCCTATAGGTGTTTATAGGTATTTTTCACTGCGCCTGTACTTTGCCTTCAAGATTCCAATTCTTCCCATAATTGCCCTAATTCACTGCAACCTCGAAGTACCACAAAAAGGGTCAATTACATAAAACTGCATTCCAAACTCAGTTTCAGAAAGAAGCAGAACATGATGCTGATAGCTGAATGTAGAGCCTAATGCAAAAACTATTTACAGCTCCTCTCTGCTAAACCAGATGATGTTCACAGCTTAGGGGCAGCCAAAGGGTGGTCGCAGGGAAAGTGCAGTACCTGCTCAGTCAGACAGAAAACAAATGGAAAATGCTGTGTTACACAGTATGGGGGAAGCAGCTGAGGTATTTAAGTCCATCATAATCGAAAAGACAACTCTAGAAGCTCAGTAAAGCAGAACCCAAACCTACAGGTGTCTGAGACCAAAGCTCTCTCCAGCATAGTCCAAATTACTGGAACATTAGGAGGAAGTGTGAAGATTAACAGCTAAATCAGTCTCTTACAGATGAATTTAGAATCATACAATCATTCAGGCTGGAAAAGACCCTTAAGTCCAACCATAAACCTAGCACTGCCAAGTCTAGCTTGGTACAATTCTTCTGTACATGTTAGGCACCTTGGTGTTCACACCTCAGTACTGACAGACTAGACTGTTTACAAGATTAAATGTAAATCCTTGGTTTTACACACAAAGGAAAAAATTGCTTCCTCTCTTCTGTGCAACTGGGCTCATAGATCATCAGCTCCCAAACTGTGCAATGGCAGATCGTAAACTTGCCCCTGGAAAATCAAGCAACCCAAAGTGCTTTTATTCTTGTCTACCTTTTATGCAGCACCTCAGTTCAAGGGGAAAGATGACATTTTCATTACGAAAATAATGTCACTCTCTCCCCTGATTAAACATTTATGTTCAAATGATGTTCCCTGAAGACTTTTTCTCAAGGAAATCTTCAAAAAAAAAAACACAGTGAGATGCACCAGTTGAACAGGAAACTAGCATACACAAATAAATATCCATAGGGTTTAATGACTTATACACCAATGTTCTTTACCATAGAAATACATCTGTTTAAAGACATATGAGTATTATATGTTAACAGGGAATTTATTTATTTTTTTAACTGACTGGAAAGCTATAGAGCAATAGAAAAGTTTCATGACAATATCACACTGCAGAATAATATTGAGTTTATTCAGCTTTTTTATTGTTACTCAGCTTACTCCATGGATGATCCATTTGACACTGGATCATGCTTTTAAGGGTGAGCATGTGGATTTGCAGTCTCTCCTATATATTGTATTCACACAAGTAAGTGTAGTTTTTTCTCTGGAAAAAAAAAGTGCCTCTTTTTCTTCTATTTGTATTTTCTAACCAGCTATTAAAGAGAAATCTTATACAATTACTTCCTACAGCAAAGACTACAGAGTTTCACTGCCTGGAGAACAAGACATGAGAGTTCCAACTGCAAAGCAGATCTTTACCATGATCTTGCACCAACCACATGCCTGCCCCATTTTTTTTCCCTCACAAAATAATTAAAACCTACCTTGCTTTAAAGAAGGAAGGCTTAAGGTTTATAAACCATTCCTGAAGATGAAACAAACTAATGAACTCAAAGTCATCTTTTCTGATCGACAAAGAAGAAAACATTAAGACTTGTCTGGGAGCATTTATGAGTTTCTTTGGGAATTCTAATATTTCTATTATTACTTAATTTCATTTACGCCTCCTGGGTGCCAAAGCATTTTCAAAGTACAGACATCAGCAGTTCAAAAACACAGAAAGACTGGAATACAAAATCAAAGTAGGAAGGAATATCCAGAAGTATATGTATTTTAAACTACCTGGGAATTAGGGAACAAGGCACAAAAATAGCATCACTGGTTTTCCTCCTTTCAATGCCAACTCACAGCAACAGCCCTAGAGTATTTAATCCCTCTTTCTCAACAGGTGATCCTGTCATTCCATCCAATGCCATACTCTGGTTTTAAAAAAAAAACTAAGCCAAATTTGTAGCTTTCCCAACTGACAACAGCACTTTCAACAAATTCAACAGAAAATTCTTATTGATTTCAACCAAGAGAGTACCCTATTTTGTACAGTGGTAACTTCTGCTTTCAGTGCAACTACAGTCAAATATGCAGTAGGAAAAAGTTTGTGAGTTTTAGGATCCACATGAAAGAAAAATTTGAAAAAAAAATACAAAAAACCCAATCCTCTCAATATTTCCACTCTGACAAAGACTCTTCCTTGTACTCTGATATATCATTACTAGCCTCTTTGTGATAATCAATCAGGTAACTCTGAAAACACAGTGGGATCTGAGACCTGTTTGGGTAAATGCTACGTGTCACTTCTGGTTATAAAACTGCCAGCTCTGAGTATATATTTTTTGCACCATACTTACATTCACAATGCAACGTCTTTCAATGAGCACAAGAGAAGCTTTTCCACCAGAAAAAAACAATGTCAAACACCCTACAGTTAAACACATGTAACTTCTCTTCCAACAAGGAACATGAGGAATAAGCGAAGAAATACCACCAAAGAAAAATATATTTTACATGTTCTCTGGGGGAAAAAACAACAATATTTTAATAAAAACAGAGGGAGAAAATTTACAGTATTTTAAACCCTTTTTACTGGCTTTTTCTTTCCCCCCACAAACAGATATTAGCACATATCATGAGAATGATCTTTAATTAAAGAAAATAAACAGTTTCTTTTTAGAATTACCCTTTGAACCACTTAGGCATAGAAGTTATAAGCATAAATTTAAGCACTCTGACTTCAAAAGGATTATTCATTCTCAATATCTGCATCAAAAGGAGCACGGCCAGCAGGACAAGGAAGGTGATTCTGCCCCTCTGCCCTCCTGAGATCCCACCTGGAGTACTGGCACCCCTGACATGAGAAGGACAGGGAACCATTAGAGCAAGTCCAGAGGGCCACCAAGTTGGCAAGGGGACTAGAGCACCTCTCCTCTGAAGACAGGCTGGGAGAGTTGGGACTGTTCAGCCTGGAGAAGATCGTGTGGAGACCCCAGAGCAGCCTTCCAGTATCTAAACAGGGTCTACAAGGAAGCCAGAAAGGGATTCTCTCTCCATCAGGAACTGCAGTGACAGGACAAGTGGGAATGGCTTCAAACTGAAAGAGAGTAGGTTTAAATTAGATATTAGGAAGAAGTTCTTTGCTGTAAGGGTGGTGAGGCACTGGCACAGGTAGCCCAGACAAGTAGTGCTGCCCCATCCCTGGCAGTGCTCAACACCAGGCTGGATGGGGCTCTGAGCAACCTGGTCTAGTAGGAGGGGTCCCTGCCCCAGGCACAGGGGTTCCAACAAGCTGACCTTTAGGGTCCCTTCCAACCCAAATCATTCTATGATTCTATTCGTACACTTAAGCAGCAAATTTTTCAGTGACGCTGACCGTTGACCTAGAGAACCTTTTCAGATGAGCACCAAATGAGCAGGGACCAGATGCATCATCCATTCATTCTGCTAGAGCCTAGCCAACACTACTGAGTGTCGTGTTCTGATCCAGAAAAACACATATATTTTCAAATACTTTGCTGGATTAGGGACTCCATGCAGGACAGTTTGCTGGTTCAAGCCTTTCATGTGCACCTTCTGCTGACAGACAGATCTCTTGGACATACTGTCAATTCATGACAAGTTTTTGTTTTTCTTTTAATCCTTAGTGTGCTATCGATTATAAATTGAAATCCACATGCCAATACGGTAATTTATGTGTTTGAACTTGAACACACAGATTCATTACATTAGGCTAAAAATTGTTTTATTTAAAGAATACTGTCACAAACCATGACTTCAGAACAATCCCAGGAAAAGACCTTCATTTCTGCTCCCTGTGTATTGTATTTTGTGGCATGGCATATCGCAAAAAGTATATTCTTAAATACCATGAAAATGCTTACTTTTAACCTTGCAAACCCTTAAAAGTGTGGAACTACAACCCTGAGTATCTCAATTATGTAGGAACACTATATAATTGAGCATCAGCTTCCCAAAAAATTACAATGCATTTACTTATCTGTATAAAACCCCAATCTTGTCAATTAGAACATTTAGAAGTTTCACATAAACAAACTGAATTTCAATTTTAATAACTGAAAGCAAAACCATACAAATTAAAAAAAACACTTTATGTAAACACTATTTCAGGCAACTACCACTAACGAAATAATAAGCAACACCTGAAACATGTCAGTTAAAGGCTACTTTTCGATACTTTTCTTCAGAGTATCAGCCTAAACACCAGAGAATTGTTCAGTTACAATGAAAAGGCCAATCAAGTTATTTTTAATTTTTGTGCTGACTTCTTTCTTTGCAGTGGAAGAGGAACTAAATATGCCTAGTTACAAAAAGGGGTCAGAAAAAAAATACCACCAACCCTGGGAAGATCAGAAAGAAAAAAGGAGTGATGGAAAAGGAGGAAAAGGACAAATGTCAAAACTAGCCAGATGTTTATTATAAGCTGGCAAAAAAAAAATATTCAAGACTAGTTTCTGAGATTACAGGGGACTCCATAAATCACCTACAAGTATGCTTCCTATATTTAGACCTGAGGAAGACATCATAAAATTCTTAGAGGTTGTGTTTTTTAAAATTACTTCAATCACTTTATAAAAAAGAAACACATGTATAGGAACATGGCTTAAGGCACTACTTACCTACTACCCTGATCTTTGACAAAAGCAGAAAATAGAATACAGAGCCAGCAGCTGAATCTTCTTTTTCTTTGGTTTGAAAAATATACTTTAATGGGAGAGGGCAAGTTATCTGAGAATTAAAGCCCTTTTCATATTAAAGTATTCTGAAAAGCAAGAATCAGTTCACACTAAATATTTAAACAAATAGCAGTGAATGTATCTGAAATGTGACTAAGCAGAATGAGGAACTACCACCATACATAGTATTCTTGATTTTTTTGGTTTTTAAACAAACATATAAATATAGGTACCAGTGCATGCCTAAACCCATGGACATGCAAAAGAAATACCTTAGGCAGACGGGAAACTTCAAAAACTTTAGGATTAGTGCACTCAAGAAAGACACAGGAAATAAGGGAGACCATAAGAAAAGCCCGAGTTAGTAGGTCATTTTTGTCAGTGGCTGTAACGACAGGAAAGCTTGGGAATACTAAAGCCCTCTAATATTCAAATCAAGATAATATGAAACTTCGGTCACAAGATGCGTTTTCTCAATAAGTAAGCATGAATACACAGAAAAAATCAGCCATGTTTCAACACTTTGTGCTTGAGGCCCAAGGTTTTTGCTACTACTAACATTCCTGAATTGAGTTATTGACTCACAAGAGCTACAAGTATAAAGCTACTGAATTATCCTTATGTATTATCCATTTCATTCTTTCTCTCCCCTCTCCATAGAGCTGCCCACACCCCAGCTGAAAGCATTTGATCAACTGCTTCACTTTTGACATGCAAATTCTGCAGGTTTATCTGGCTCCTGCACATTTTGCAAACAGTCCTAGTAAGAGGTGAAGTTAAAAGCACTACAAATTGTAATTTCAAAACACATTTCTGTAAGAGAGGAGACATTTCTTCAGTCCTTCAATCATGATGCACACAGAATCTTTAACAACACAGTTAATTTAAAGCCCACATCTTAGCCACACCATTTGGTTTGGGAAAGTTTAGTATTAGGAAAAAAAGTCAAAATAAATTACAGGTATATTCCTCACAAAGTTGGAAGCTTTATCAAATACATAAGGTGTTCTGAAAATGCTCAGGCTCAAAATTTCTCACTGCATTCAAAAACATTGTGGCATTTACAAATATGATGCAGAAAATGTAAAAATACAGAAGAATAAAACTGGCAGATATACATGAAGGAGGCAATGTATTTTTGGCAACAATCTTCTCTCACTTTTCAGAAGAGACCCTGGACTAAGAAACAGCTTCCCCTAACAGGTACAAGGGCTCAGCAAATTTGCTGTCACAAGTGAATTAACCTTCAGAATCCAGCAGCGCTGCATCCATTTACCGGGCAGTGAATTTCACTCCCCAGAGTATTTGCTCTGTGACTACCACTCTACTTCCTGCCCAGCCTTTTTGTAAATAATCCATTCCTAACACAAAACCAACTAAATACTTCACTGAAAATGCCACTGTGATTAAATTTTTGTCAGAGTAGTAAAACAGTATCTTTATTCCACAACTGCCTCCTCTCAAACTCAGGTCTCAACCCTGTCAAGAAGAGCTTGGGTACAAGTGACAACAAAATCCTGCCAGTTACCAATTCTTTAAAGAGATTTCGAGAAAGCATAGCAGGGAGCTTGATACAACTCACTTGTTGGAACCATCCTGGCTTTGCTCAGATGCCAAAAAAACTTCTCAGGTGAGAGGCAGCACCTGTAAGCACCAGGTCATTCCTCACCTTTAGGAAAGGGGAGCTGATAATCATGGTTAAAGACAGAAAGAGGGGAAGGTGTTTTTTGCAACAGAAATACAAAGGACTTAGTATCTGGTCCACAGAGACAATAATCCAAATAAAAAAAGAATAATACAAATCAAATACTCCACAGGTCTGTTATTTCTATTCCAGTAACAACTTTCTATAACCTTATTTCTTCCTGCCTATGCAGAACACATTTATCGTACAGATATTTTCACTGCTGCATTTGGTGTCATGTTAGCTGTTATTATAGCCCCCCAAAAGTGGCAGCTATTGCTGTTATTATAGCCCCCCAAAAGTGGCAGCTATTGCTCTTTTTTTTTTTGCCTACAAAAATCATTCTCATGAATACTGTCCCACTGTAGAAGGAGCTAAACTGACAAACAAGTGTTGGACTGCAGAACACCTGTCTCCCTGTCAGGCAATTGTAGAGAAGCTGGCATTACTTCTGTGTTGCTAACTGATATCCACAGAAACAAAACAAGATCTGGTTCACTTTCACACCAGTCACCGATATGTTCTTCTTCATTTTGTTGTTTAAATGTAAATGTGTTGGTTTTAATTCGCATGTTGCAGTGTGGGACAGAGACACCATGTCTCACTGTACATTCACCTACTGGGAAACTGCTTCAGGAAAAAAGTGCTAACTGCATAGCATGGCTCAGTAAACAAAAACAAGTATTTTAAATAGTGCCCACCTTCCTAGGAAAGACAGTTACTGAGAAGACACATTCTGGCAATACTTCACAATATTCAAAATACTGTCTGTTAATAATGAAAAGTTTATATTCAGTTGCACAATATGAAAGCCCACAAAACAGTGGTGTTAAAACTTCAGTCTCATCCTACTGGTAAAAAAAAAAAAATCTGGTAAGTTTCAGTGACAGTTACTCTTAACAGACATCTTTACATTTCTATCTTTATATTTCAGGGAGTAATTTCTCTCATTTTGAGAGAAGTTTTAAACTTGCATGAGGAAACTGGAACACCTTAAATGTCTGTGAGATTCCAGTGTGTAAAGAAGACGGTAAAACTATTAAAATACTCTCTGCAGCTTTCCTTCACAGTAGCAGAATCTTCTCAGTGGTGATTTTTACTGATAACAAGAAATTAAACAAGGCATAAAAAAGACAGACTGAGTAATGCCAGGCATTCTCAATTCCCGCGGTTATTTCCAAAGAGAGAAGACAACAAAATTCCTTGTGGAATACACATCGGTACCAAAACTGTCATGCCCTGCTTACCTGTCTTTTCTATTCGCATGTCCTTGTTAAACTATTTCAATAGTAAGCAAAGAACACTGCTTCTAATCTGTGATGCAGAATCAGTGAAACACAGAACTTGCACTGATAATGACTTTGAAAAAAACCCAGACATTAGACCATTAACATGATTCAGAACCATAAAAAAGATGGCCACCTCCTACCACCACGGGACACGCCAGAAGAGTTTGTGAGTTTGTGTTCCCCAGCCACCCAGCACATCTTGTGCCAGCAGAACGAGGATCAAGGGAAAAAAGAAAACAAACCACACAGTAGAGTGATACAGTAATCAAGACTACTTGTATCTGACATAAATGTTATTATTTTACCCTGCATTCTGCAGGGTCTCACACTCATCTTGCCCAAATGAAATGCTGAGCAGGTGATCACCCTGTCCCCATCCACGTAGGATGCTGACACATCTCATTAGTCTCTTTTTGCATAAGTCGGGATGGATGGTACTTTTGACATTTCAATGTGCATAAATTCAAAACGCTTAGGTAAAGCACTCAAACACATCAGAGTTTTACAGCCACAATCATCAGACCCTTACAGATACCTGCTGACTCAGTGTATCTTTTTTTTTTTTCAAAAGCATTAGCGTGACTAAAGAGGGCTCAGATACAAGCTGTGGGGAGAAGGTGCAGCATCAAGCCTTACCTCCTGCAACCACTGGAGAGCAACATGGTCTTCACAACTCTTCAGGGAAAACCTTGAGCTGTGGCAGCTCAGATAATCTTGAATAGTAGAAAAAACAACCCCTAGCAGGAATATAAGTATGCACCGAGATTCAAGAGAAATTGTCCACATGTAAACTGCTGAAGGATCTAACACTGAAGCTTCTGTATTTCCAGTTCTGTGTGTC
This sequence comes from Daphoenositta chrysoptera, assembly GCA_013397915.1. Lineage (NCBI taxonomy): Eukaryota > Metazoa > Chordata > Aves > Passeriformes > Daphoenositta > Daphoenositta chrysoptera. The sequence goes on along the minus strand of VZRO01003914.1, from coordinate 1,676,693 downwards.
TCTAATGTTTCAGTGTGCAAGAAACTCTGATCAAAAACTTGTTGTTTAGAATTTATACCCTTTAAAGCTCCCAGATATCCATAAAAAAAGAAACTGTGCCTGTCAGTGGCAAATATTGTTACTGCTTCAAATTCTACGTGTTGCTGTTCTTTGAGGCAAGCTAGAGTGTTTGCTGCCATCACTCACTGCTGACAAATCTAACTGCATTTCTGACAAACATGAACAAAAACTGCTTTTGCCTCTGCAAAAAACCAAAATCATTTATTTGCACTTCTCTCACATTTTATTTCTATACGAGGGGAAAAATCCTTAGTTATGGCCCAGACACAGGAGATGATCGCTTCTCAGCTATCAGGGAAGATCCCACAAGATATAACAAACTCTTTTAATACCACAGGTCATAAAATGCTGTTAACTTGGCTATGCAGATCACAAGAGATGTAGATTATTTTTGCCTGCTCTCAGTTCCTTTCATGCTAAAAGGGCACTAGGGAGCAATTGTTACCTCTCTTCCATCCCTGTGTCAGAATCCTCCCCATCCCAGCTGGTTTTAAAAGAAAGAATGAAAAAACTGACACAGTGTGCCTGTGCCCTTTGCATGCTGCTGAAAACCAGCTCTGGTATCATCCTATCCCACCTGGCAATGGTCTTCACCAACGCTCAGTTTAGCAAATGGAGGAAGACCAAGTGTCCAAGACACAGTTCAGTCAAGACTGAGGTGAAAAGAGGCAGAAGTCCCAACAAGAACAAAATGTATACAGCTTGTAATTAGTATTTTGTTATTAATCGATCTCTTAGTATTAGTGTTTTCCAATCTGAGATTTAGTGGTAGCTTCAGATGCTGCTGTAGGAGGGGAATGAAGCTAGTTAAGCCAGCTTCTTGTGTCAGCAGCTGAGAAACTGACATTTTCTTCCATTTTTGTCCTTACCACTTCTTCACCTTAAATGTAAGCAACCAAAGCATGCTTTGCATACTGCAACTGACCAAACGTCCCAACTGCTCAGGTATTAGATATCTATCTGCACTCCACACTGAGACCAGGCAATGCCTTCCCTGGGGTAAAAGATGATCTTCCATCCCATCTCTCTCCAAATGTTCATCCCCAACACTCAGTTCTGATTCTTAAGGCTGCCACTATGAGCACATCCTCTCCTCACAAAAGTTCTCTGCCATCCAGGTTATACTTTAACTTCTCAGAAGGCATGTGACACACATGACAAAATAGATAAAGACAGACGGAAAGCCTCTGTATAAGGTTTCTAATCCTAGGTCTGCAGCTCTCTTCAGTTTGCAAGAACCCATGTAAGCTGAAGAAGAAAAAGATTCCTCTTGCCTAACGAGGTGAGAGATTGAAATACAAAGAACAGTCACCTTCAGCCTTCAGTTGAAAATAAGCTAATTTTTAACATGTACCTGGCAAGAGCATGAAGCATATCCACTGTAAAGTGGCCTCATTTGATCAGATGCAAATTGCTAGCCCACAATAACATGATTAAATTCAGTAACATATCTTTCCCTTATCTGAGAAACTGATTCTCTTCCAGTTTAAGATGAGCAGACAAGCTCACACAGCAGTAACCTCAGGGATAGATGCTTGTTGTCAGCACATCTTCCATGAGAACAAGCTAGTTTTGTATTTGAGGCAGGATTCACAAAATACCTGCACATTCTTTTGTCCTTGAGTCCTGGGGTTTAAAACATTTCCTAATGTTTCCTTTAAAATGTTTCCTTGAAGTTCACCTAATTTCCCTGTCAAGTGTGAAAAGCAGTAAATAAAAATACAGTATTTCCTTCTTCCTTGACCTAACTGGTCTATTAAACAGAGGCAAAACAACAGTGCAAGGAATAGTACTTAAAAAATAATCAAGACCAAAGCATACTTAGATGCTTTTCTAAAATTAACATGCATGTACATTAAGGAATCTCAAGCAGTCCCATAGAGAGTATACAAGATATACAAGTAGTATTTTCTGTACTCCTGTCAAACTTGATCAGCTATGAAGTTGAAACAGGAGTTCCATAAAACACCTTCATTTACCTTGACTGGAAGGAATATTGAACAAAATTAATTCCAGTAATATTCTTCTTCTTAAAGCATTTACTAAGATGTCACCCCAGAAAGTGTTTTAGGTGTTTTACAACAAGATCTGATTTAATGTCTTAGGCAGAAAACTGGGGAGGAGAGAAGTGCACCCTGAATTTTAAAGATACTGTCTTACACTGGTACATCTTTACAGGTCATTTCTGAAATGACAGGGTATACTGCATCAGGTATATGTTACAAATCTTTTACTCTACACAGTTTCTTTCCTTTAAAGGAGAGAACTTCTTATGATAATTGTAGCAGTGGAAGCCAGAAGCAGCACAGCCTCTGCAGAGTACTGTTTGATTACAGAGCAGGCAGCAGAATACCAGGAGCTGTGCTGCAGTACACAAAAAAAATATGGTTTTAGTCACTGAAAACCAGCACAATATGATTTTTTTTTAGTTGACGTAAGTATCCCACATAACTTCCACAGTCAAGACATCTAAAAATACTTGTTGAAATACCACTGATTGCCACCCCTCAGAAGAGAATCTTCTCCACCACAAAGCACTCTCACAAATGTTAAACCCTACACGCAAACACACGCTCTGATGCTTGAAACATTATCCCAGGTTATTCTCCTTCACTCAGAGTATCAGTTGTTGCCAAGGTGAGCCAACAGCACTGACCACGTCTCTGCTACTTCATTTCAGCAAGACCAGCCAATTTCCATTAGCAAAATTCTGATTTTATCGAGTTTTTGGATAACCTCCATTTCAGCGCCTGACTTGTAGGAACAAGGATCACAGGCTGCGCTAAGGACTTTTGGCAGGAGACATTCAATACAGAAGGGGGGCTCTGAAGCAAGGAAGGGACAAACAAGGATACCAATACACTAAAATAACCCTGCTTGGAGCAAACTCAGTATGTCTGCACAAGGTTATCACTGTTTGCAATATCCCAAGAGCTCCTCACATCGAAACAAAGCAGCTCCTTGGATAGTTTTTAAGTTGACTCCTTGCACCAGAACGTGCTGTGGCATGCACTGCAGTGTGGCAGCACTGCCATCCCGTTCCTGACACCCTAGATGCACTGAGCATCGGGGGGAATACAACAGCCTTGAAGCGCTCCCCAAAGCAATGCTGCAGTGGTTTGGAGTGAGAAAAGAGTATCGGTACCCAGTGAACCCTCTGTGCTGCAGAGCCTTGAGGATACAGCCCCCACGTCCTCTCTAACAAATCCGCCCACCTCTCGAGCCTCACATCCTGGTGCCCACAACTTCCTCCCACTGCTGAGGACCGAAGGGCCCCATCAGCTCCCTACAGGTGCATGCAGAGGACACATAGCTCTCAAGAAAAAGCTGAAAGGAAGCCTGTACCATTTGAGGGGAAAAAGCCTGGGGAAAAACAGTCTGGCACAAACCACTCATAGCTCACCGCAGGGAAATCTTTGCCTTCCCAGTTTTCCCAGCGCTTCCAGAGCTGACTTTTTCCATTTGAAATCCGCTGCTACAACTAGACTTGAAATTAAGGCTGCACAGTACCTGTTTATTATGACAGAGAAGGGAGGTATGGACTGTGGATATAATAAAGCCAGCAGGGGAGGCTTCCCTGAAGGGGAAAGCCAGCAGGAGGCACAAGGATAAACTGGCATTACTTACCTACTCACTTCTTTTCTGAGATCTTGTTTGGTTTGTAGGGTTGTAGGTTACTTCTCTGGTTTGGACAGGTTGTTTTATCCTTTTTCATTTCACCGTTTGTTTTACAAGAGATCACCACCAAAAAACTTCAGCACCAAATGAACTTAGCAGGTCTGTGTTGCTATACAGGAAAATTACTACCAGTCATTCCCACTGTTCATAGGGTTGAATAAAGACTAGCTCCTCTCACAGGAGCAAAACACTGATTAAAACAATCAGATTACAGGAACATAAAATCAAAGAAAGTAGACACGCATTTAAATGTTTCTTATTCTTATATTCTGTATGAGTATTCTTATCCTATATACACAAGCTTTGGGACAGATAAATGGATATTTTATATCCTATATAAAGGCATGCTTGTATATGTGACATAAATACAATTTATATTATTAAATATTTCACATCCAGTATTACTTCATATCTAAACCATAGAAAGCAATCAGCCACACTGTTAGTTTAAAGTAACAGTGTTTACATTCACAAAAGTCTTCCGATAGTACAATGTACATAAAATGTTCTGCAGAGTAACTGAATGGAAATATTTTCTAGAAACAGAAGAGGGTGATGTTAGCATAACTGGCTTTGAACCAGAATTTAACTGTATTTGTAATTGCCTTTTACTCAATGCCACACTAAACTCCTACATTAGCTAAAGATGCACCTTCATTTCATTACTGCACTGGCCATTTTTCTGTCTAGCTTGAAAGCTTTATTTCATCTATTCTTCATACTCAAGAACTACTAAATTCAATACTGATTAACTATTTTGACCATTTAATATTTTTACAAGTCTAAATCAGGAAAGTTCCAGTGATTGGAATCCTGCTAAATTACTGGCTAAACTTAAGCACTATACAATGCAACATACTTCAGAGGGCAATAATTTTCTTTAGGCACAGTAGAGCTTTTTTATTTACACAATTGAAATACAATAAAGAAAAGCATCAGTGATAAGACTATTAACATACAAATCTATTCGGCTTCATAATGAAGATGAAAGAGGTTAAACAGAAATAGGAATAAACAAGAACTGTTAACAAATCAAATTCTAACTGACATTAAACCCATCAGAGCAAAACCACCACCATTGTTTACTCTGAATAAAGACAAGTCCGCATGTTACAGCTCATGACACAACCTTTATGCAGAATGAAATGAGAAAATCTTTCCAGTTTCTGACACAGCCAGATTAGACCCTTTCTAAAGTTCCCTCATCTGTAAAAACATCTGATATATTTTGACAACTGTCATCCATCCTATTTCAGTGATTCCTCTGCTACACAGATTCGTGACAGAAAGAAATATGACCACAGATTTTAGTAATGATGTATCTACTGAGAAAAGACTAAAAAGCTAGCTTTTCACAGCTGAAATACCTTGCGCTCGTTTCAGCAACTATTTTCATGATGTCATACGTTTGTGATGAACTTCCCATTAGGGACGGGATTTACTAGCAAGAAGAAGGGCAGCAGTTCTGCAAGAGACCTCCACCTCCAATGCTAGGGAACAAGACTTCTTTCACACAGCAAACAAAACCTCCTCCTTTTCAATACTCGGTGAATTGTTGCTCCTAGCAGGACAGCCAGCTACCCAACACGGCAGCAACCAAACCCAAACGTCCTGCCTCAGGACTTCACGTGCTACCACGGAACTAACCTGTTCCAAAGCCATAATTCGACGGGCATACCTGAGAGTAAATGGTGTCCCAGCCTTTTTGTCTTTGACTCGCAGGCTGAAGACGGAGCAAGAGACACAACACCCACCCCTGACAGAAGCCCTCTCTAAGGAAGGAGTAAACTTACCTTTTCATTAGAATAATCACATTGTTTATTCTTAAAAATGACCAGAAACCATCTCGCTTCCGACATCACCGACCCGTACGGCGGGGTTCGGGGACCCGAGGCCACCCCGGGACCGCTGCCGGGACTCGGGGCAGCTCCTGCGGGCACTGCTCGCCGCCGGGGCGCGATCGCTGCGGGCTCGCCGGCGCCCAGCGGGAGGGACGGGACAGGTCCAGGGGCGGCCCGGGGCAGAGCCACACGCGGGGAAGTTTCGCGAAGTCACTTCGGAGCTACCTCACCCCCCCGCGGCTCACGCCCCCCCGGCTGCAGAAGCCCGGCCCGGGGCAGCGCGGGCGGCGGCGCGGCGGAGAAAAGTTGAAGTTGCCGCGGAGGCGGCGGGGCCCGGCCCGGTGAGTCCCCGGCCCGGGGCGGGTGCCGCC
>VZRO01003914.1:1624770-1669702 GCA_013397915.1 Daphoenositta chrysoptera | reverse complement strand
TTCCCTCCGCAGTTCCTGACTGGCCGGTTTCCCTGCACCCGGGTGTGCGAAAGCTGGGCTGTAAGGAGTGAGGACAGAGGCAAGCTCCCCCGAAGGGCACGGACAGCCCACGATCGAATAAACCAGAATTTGCACCATAAAGAGTGCAGGACCCGGTTGTGACAGGTCAAATTTCTGTCAGTATCACAGGCAGTTCCCTACGACCGTTTGACTAAAAGGCCTTAAATCTCACCACTGAAATTATTTCTGACACAGCCATGTCCTAACAGGAGACTAATGCTGTGATGATTAAATATTCCTTTTATTTTTTACAGGAACAAAAATTCAAAGTGGCAGCTTTGAATGTCATTTGAAAATAATTATAGTAATACAGATAAAGCTTTTTAATTTTCTGAGGCACTTCTGGGGGTGCTCTCCTCTAAGAGCTTCATCATGCCTAACAATTATGTTGTGATTATTTTTATATTGTCTGTAACATCCTTATACTTATAGAAATTATGTAATTTTATTTAGTTGAACAACTACATGTCAACCCTTTATTCAGAGGAAAATTTGAAGGGTTTAATTTCGGCTGTAAATATCATGACAGTTTCCTGACACAGCATTCTTCTGTGTTGACTTTGTGCCAGCATGTCAAGCAGAATGTGTCTTGGTACTCATGAAAACCCCGTGTTTAAAATCCCATTGATGAAAGCTGCAGCTCCTGGCTTTTCCTTGATTGCACTTGGGCTGCAGTCCTGTCATCAGTAATGCCGCAGGATCACTGAGCAGGACCAGTGATCCAAAGAGAGTAGGCATATCCTGGATTTCTGTTGAATTAAGAGTATGTGATGAAGAGTTCCTTTTGTTGACAACACTCTTGCAGCCTGTGAGAGGACAGGTGATATCTGACCTAGAACAAAACCCAGCAACACGCTGTTAATAAACCAGAAACATTTTACCAAGTTACAAGTGTCAGACTGGGTTTATGTCAGCTTTGAATCATGTGACTATTGATATTTTTGTTTTGTTATCAGGGACACTAAATTTGGATTTCCTGCGTATTTGAACCACAAATACAGTTCTTTTTTTGTGTCTTTTCTTTTAGAAGAGATGTGTTTATGCTAATATTCTCCTTCCTTTCATAGTCCTTTTACTTAAATAATGCTGGTGGTGGGGGGTGTTATTGGTATTTCTAAAGAAAAATGTGAGTGTGCATATGAATTTCTAAGCATTATAAAATAAAGATTTCCAGCTAGATTCTTTGCTCACAGGGCAAAGCTTCCACACAATGCCTTTAGGGTGTTCAGGCAGAGAAAACAGAGAGAGAAAAGACTCTGCAGCTATTCAGCCCAGCAGGCACCAACACAAGGAGCAGGTGCAGAGAACTGTCCCGAGAGTTCCTGGAGAATACACAGCCAGGAACAGGTTTAAAGGCAATAAAGTGTATAGAAATATAACTACTTTAAAAGAAAATTACTTTGGCGGTTACCTCTGCCATTTCTTAAAAGACACCTGGACTTTCAAGTGCTATGGAATGAAATAAAACTTCACATGATTGTATGTCATCCATGCCCTAAATCCTACATACTACCTCTGATGTCCACCTTTTACTCCTAGCATTTCCATTATGAATGATAAAAATACAAACATTGAGCCTTTACATTGTAGTTCTGATCCTCCAGTTGATTTTATTTTTGCCAGCGCTGGAGTTCTGCAAAATTACAGGTCAGAGAAATAAAGAAGTAGATTGCCCTACTCTTCAGTCCACAATAAGCCATTTTCTAGCTATTTTTTATAGTGTCATCACTTTGAATGTGAGCAAGAATTCCTTAGGACTGAATGTGGGATTTTTCAGGATCCTGCAGGAGTCATAAAATCCCAGCTGCTGGTTTGGATTGGCTCCAGAAATGTGTTTCAAAATGAGGGATAAGTCCTACTTTTTCTAAATATCACTGGCTTCTCAGGAACAAATATGCTACATATTAGATAGTTGACAATATTTGCATCATTAAATAGAATATGTATGCTTCTCTCTGTCTTATGCAGTACTTTACAAATAAATCCTTTAAGGCAATGACACTCTATAATTCCGCATTTCTTTGCTACAGGAGAAGCTTTCATGGGTGCCTGGCTCAAGTTAATTTAATTGCTTTCTCTTACTCACATGAGCTGTTTTACACTGAACAACTGCTTCTGCATACCCTAATGCTACTAATGGAAGAAAGCAGTCACCTGATTTAGATGTGCATTTTATGATGAATTTATCACACAGGTAGCTATAAACTCCCTGACTGTTCTTTTCTGTCTATAGTTTTTTCCCCAGAGAATTTTAAATTAATCAAATCTTGATTTTCAAGGAAGCACCCTTTCTTCTTACTTGATACTGCAGCATGCAGGTCATCTGAAGCACGTACAATAACATCCTAGAATTAATCAAAAGCAAAAGAAATATTATATTCCCAAGGAAAGGTTTTATTCTGAGAGCATTCTAAAGAAAATATTGATTTTTTTATTTTCCTGGTTTTATGCATTCCCTAAAAGCTAGGTAGGAGAAATATGCAGGTGTTCAGGCAGAGGGTTCAGTTGTTGGAGGACTACAATGTTTCTCAGTAACTGGAGATTTGTACCATGAATTACCTCTAAGTTAGGAGAGATGCCTCAGCTTTTAGGTCTTCCAAACTTTTAGCTTTTTTTTTCTCACTAAGTGACTGACATGTTTGGTCACGTGTTTTTGACTAAAAAGAGCTTTAGAAGGTGTCAAGGACAATCTCTTTGGCAAATAAAAGTCAAAAATTACCTAAAATAACTTCTCTAATATTAAGATATTGCAGCTTCTACAGGTTACTGCATCAGAACTTCCATATCATTCTGATTAAAAATACTTGAGCATACCACATTGTTGTTGATGGATCTGTAGTATTTGGCTGTGCCATCCGGGGAGAAGGGTAGGTTCTGATTCTTTTAGGTGGACTGGTCAGCAAACTGAGCCTGTGTTACTGTGTTCTTACTAAGGGTTACATAAATGTGTGCCAGTCACACTAAAATGTGATGTGATTTCATTAAAAAACTTATACGACTCTTTCCAGAACCGAGCACTAGGCAGACCAGGGATGCACTCCATACAGCAGTATCTTCCCTGCCCACTGCTCTTCTATTTTCTCTTTCTGTATTTTTCTTTCATTAAAAAAGTGCCTTATCTTGAAAGCCATTGTCACATTGCTGAACATCAGGTCAAAAAGTTCACAGATGAGACATAAGGAGTGTACCAACAATTGATTTTTTTCTAGACACAATTTTGTGTTTTTCTTAACAAATGTTAAGAAAAAATAGTTGGACATCCTGCCACAGAGCAGTAGCCAGTCATTGTCAGCCTCAATGGGGAATATCCACCTTAGGGCAGTGCAGGAGACATGGTCCCTTTGGCTTTCTCTGTTTATGGTCCCATGAATCTCTCACATGGGCATAGTGGGGGATTTCAGCAGAAGAGGAGGATGTCTGAGCCTGCCTGTGGAAATGGGCCCATCAGATAGTTAAACTCAAGTTACCTGGTCTGTCAGTTCCAAAGAGATTTAGGAATCAGACAAAACATGAGCACAATTACTTTAGGGAAGTTGGCTACAGCTTTCAAATAAGGAAAAGGGGAAGGTGGGAGTTTTATGGACTGTGTTTGTGTGTTTAGGAACCTACAATCCACCTGCTGCCCGTGTTACGTACCTGTGTGACTTTGGATTTAGCCATCTGACGTTTCAAGGATGCAGGAAGATTTTCTTTATCTCCCTTAAAAGAAAACATTTTTAAGGTTTTATCTCAGATCCTTGAACTACAGCAAACAAGCTCAGAGTTAGCAGAAGAGGATATGTAGATTCTTGGTCATGACAGCATCCTTGTGCCAAACACACACAGATCCCACTAGACAGCAGACTTCTTGGGAATACCTACTTGCCTTTTCCTCTTTCCATAACCTGCTCCAAGACAAAGCTACACCATTTCCCTGTGTGCTCAGGCTTTAAGCTCTGAAGAGATATAGGTACCCAAGATCAACATTTTGGGGGTTGTGTGCTGCTAAAATAAAATACACTAATTAGTGCTTATAACTGTTTTGTTTGCACAAAAATGAGTTGTGTAAATCAGCTGGAAAGGACTACACAATTACCAATATAATGAAAAAAGAAAATTATGCAAATATTAAATACCCTGACTTATTGCTGCCTTTTTGTGCTGATATTGAATTATAAATAAAATACAGCATTACCTAGAAAAACACTTTAAAAATTGGACGTACTTAAAATTTTCATCTTTGCAAAAGATGTCTCAATAAGTAAGCAGCTAAAACAGATATAAGGAAAACATTCCAAAAGGACGTTAAAGGAACTTTCAGAAAAGAACCTAATGGTTTTGATGTAGCTTAAGCCCTAACCAATATATCCATGTTGCCAGTGTGCCCAAATTACTGAAAATACTAAAACTCCATTAATGACTCTCACATACTAATATCTGCAGGCATTCCCTTCTCTGGTAGTGTTCCACCACCCTCACAGTAAAAAATATTATTCTAATACTTCAGCTAAATTTTCTGTATTTCAGTTTGTGTCTGTTGTCTCTTGGTCTTTGAACACCACTGAGAAGAGTTCCGCTCCATCATCTTTACTTGCCCTAGTCAGGTGTAAATACATGCAGATAAAATCCCTCCCACAGCCTTGTATTTTCCAGGCTGAACAGCCCCAGCACCTACCATCACCCTCCCAGTGTCAGGTGCCCCAAGCCCACCATCACCCTCACGGCCCTTCCCTGGCCCTGCTGCAGCGTGTCCGTGTCCCCTCCCCCTGGGGACCCGGCCCTGGGCCCGGCACTNCCGTACATGGGCTTACTCCTCCCCACATGCAGGACTTTGCACTTCCCTCTGCTGAACTTCGTGAGATTCCTGCTTGCCCATTTCTCCAGCCTGTCAAGGGCCCTCTGAATGGAGCACCACCACGTGTTGTATCCATCACTCCTCCCACCAGCAAACATGCTGAGGGTGCACTCTGTCCCATCATCCAGGTCATTAAAGATGTTAAACAGTACTGGTCCCAGTATCAGCCCGTGGGGTGCCACCTATGGCTGACCTCCAGCTGCACTTGGTGGTGCTGACCACAACCCTCTGTACAGTCCTACTCAGGAACACCAAGCTCCATGATACCCATCACTCAGAGCTCTGCCACTTGCCTGGAGCAAGGCTCCACAATTATACTTAATTTCTGTGGTCAGCATAGGAAATGCTTTCATTTTAATGCTTGGTTCTCAACATGGTCAAGCTGACTTTTGCATTAAAGAGATAAAGCCTGCAGCAGAAAAGGTATGTAGTTTTGGGAACAACTCAGGGTGTCAAAAGCTCAGGATCAGCCTGCAGAAAAGAATGGGCTGTGAGGCCTCCTGGGATGAGGATGGCTTAGGAAGAACACTGAAGAAGACCTGGAGGAAACAAATCCAGGCCCTGTTAACTGCCATTCATGGTGTTTCTACTCCAGGCATTATGGACAATGATTTCTGATGTCATTGTGACTAATGAGATTGTTATTGTCAAGGAAACTGCCTGTAATGAAATGGGATTTTACTTCAGATTTGAGAACAGTTCACATATTTCCTTTTTCTCCCTCAGTCTATCATGACCCAAGGCAGATTCCATAGAGAGACAGGGAAAATGACAGAGAAAGCAGACAAATAACTGACAATCTTTCCTTAAAAAGGTAAGGATGACAGGTAACCTGTGTGGTAAACTTAAAAAGCTGTTTTTCTTGGGGTGCTGGTCCTGCCCGTTCCCAGCATGCTGCCTAGGTGGGGGCACAAGGGTTTAGAGGGTGCCAGTTTTGCTTTAAGGTCTCCCATGCTCCTTGTTCAGCAGCCTGTCAGGGTTCACCTTGGTGTCTCCAGAAGACATAGTACTAGAGAACAGCCCATGTAAAAACAATCTCAGTTTGGCCCCTCAAATTCCCAAGGTACTTACGCTTTCTTCATGAGCCTTTCCTGCATATTTCATTTTGATGCTAGTCTGTGTTGAATTCTGATGAATGTATTTACTTACTTTTTCTGGCAAGCAACCTGCAGCCATGAATACTATTAATGACACTCAGGGCACTTTGGGAAGTCCATTATCAGAAAGCCAGCTGCTATTTCAGGCACATTAGTTATACCCATTATCCACACACAGGCCATATGATTGATTGTCTTATGAATCCTCACTAGCCCAGGAGTAATGACAGGCCAGTGCTGACCTAGTCATGAACTTAGAGCTACAAGGGGTAACCTCTATGGTGCAACTGTTTCCACTGCAGGGCAGAAGTGTCCCATTTCTGGTGGCCTGGGGCAAGCTCGTGAAATCTAGCGGCCTCCAGGGATGGAAGATCTGGAGACCCTGCTTGTCACCCTTGTGCTCCACACTGATATGATCCTACCCCTCCCGAATCCCCCTTACAACTGGAGAGTTAATCTGCTCAGGATCCAGCATCTCACAGAACATCTGCCTGTTGTACAAACTCTTGGCAAGCATAAAGGGAAGCTGGAATGAACAGCAGCAAGGTGGAAGGACGGAAGACAACCAGTGTGCAGTCTCAAGAGTGCCTCAAGAAAGAGCTAAATTAAAACCACTGACATTTTATAGGGATAAAAAAGATGGACTTAGTGTTACTTGATAACCTAAGAAATACCTGAAAGTTTTGAGGGCCCCATCATCCCTAGCACCAAATCTTCATAACTGTAGGGTGAGGGAGGAATAGCCCCCAAAAGCAATGAGCAGAATCTGTGGGTGTGAAAGATTTGATGTTGTGCCAGAAGCAGATGAATTGGAATGTGAAAGCACATGGCAATGTAGATGTGCTCCAACTGGCTTTCAAGACTGTGACCTCAGCTCCCTAGATGCATTTGCAATTTCCAAGTTTTACCCTAAATCTTAAAGAAAAGGCTTTTGTTTTCTATCTGCTTTGACAAACAGCCATAAAGCTGATGCTCAGCTACTGTGCCTATCAGAAAAATATTGGTCACGCTTTTTCATTTTTTGAAATGTAGATTAAATTTAGTCTTTTAAGGAAATTCAGTATCATTAATGCAAATTTATGTGAATAACTCTATTATCTGTATCTCCTACAATACATAGAACATTGAGCTGATCAGAGGGAAGCTTTTTTAAAGGTACTTGAGATAATGTAATGATCTTAAAGAATGTGTTTGTAAGCCTTGCACCAGAAAAGGAAGAACACCTGCAATTATACTTTCCAGCAGGAAAAAACTGTTACAGAAATTGTTTAAAACATTGGAAAAATATTAAGATTAGAGAGGCATAATAAGTATTTTATCATTAATTTTCTACAAAGGAGACATAGTGTTTAGTATCAATTCCTAGTCCTGTTCAATGCTAAGAGCCCTGATCCAGAAGAGGATGCATATATGACAAACAGCAACTTTAATGATACGGTTACTTCCAGTAACGGAGGGAAAGGAGCTTTCCTGGATCAAGCAATCCAGCAGGTTCTGTGCAAATCAATCACACATAGGGGCATGTATAGATTCATACTCTCACTTTAAAACAAATAGGGGAAGGTGTGGTATAGAATAAACTGATATGAAATATTTGTCTCTCTATTATGTATATTCCTCCTTTGGTAAGGTGTAGTTTCTTGATAATAAGGGCAATCCAATTATAAATCCTTTTGTTCTCCATCACCCATTACTACATATCTTGCCTTAACCATCCTGCATTAAGCAGTGGCACTTCAGAGCTAAAACTAGCAGCATGTTTCAACTTAATTGTAAAGTCTCAATACTACTGGGTAGTAGAGAATTAGGGTTTTTTCAGACTTAGAAAATTTTTAAAAAGGTCACAAAAATATTGATTTCCTTTTTAAAATCAAGTAATTGCACCTTTTTTATATCTGTACATTGTCCTGTTCCCTTATAAACATATGCAAGTTGAATAAATATTTACAATAATCAGTTGGTAATCAGAATTTGAGTAGAACAGCTTATTTTTTAATAAAATACCCATTAAGGTCCTGTGTATTGCTTATATAGGCAAAAGACTTGCATGCACTATTTTCATTAAATTTGTTTGACTGATTTACTTGCTGATCAGACCACTCTACAAAGCAATGTTGGATTTCTGCATCAGAATTAAGTCTCTTCTTATTTTGACCTAGGTAAGCAATCATCCAAATACACTCAGGAAGTACCTATTGTTGAATCCACTACATTTTACTTCCAGCACTCTTCAAATATACTAGAAATAATGATAGAAATAACAATTAATTGTGGTACATTTGTTAAGAGTTACATTTAAGGATCTTAAATGTCCTTTTCCTTAGCCCTGTCTTGGGCAATAAAATGTTCACCTGTTAATATCAAGAATTTGTACATTCAATCACTTAATCCTCTTTATACTCATGCAAACATAATAAAGTTAACTGGACAGGAAAAAATTGGACCATTGATTGCCCTTGTTATGATACAATTTTTTTTAGCTTACTTTTTGATTTTTAAATATGTACTGGGAATACTAATTTTGGTGCTTACCAATTAATTAGTTGTCATCCCCCTTCCAAAAATCCTACAACACATATTGTACATACTTTATATTTGCTTTTATCTTATACATTTAGGTGCCTCTTCATAATTAATAGCAATCAATATAGTAATTTCCATTTGCCTAGAGAATCCAAAGCAGCTCACAAACCATTGGTATAACTGTTTATAGTTAATAAAAGTTTAAAATACTGAATTTTACATTTAAGGGGAATAAATTGAAACTGACATTTTTTTCTTAAATGAAGGATGGGAAAACAAATTTAGAACTAAAAGCAGCTGTTGCCATGATACAGTCTAAATATTTAGGGGGAAAATGCCATGAACATTAAAATAGCAGTGTGTTTTTGAGAATCGTAAACTATTGGGGCACTAACTTGGTAATTTCTTTTAATGGAGACCAAGTCCTGGAAGTTCCTCCGTGAAAGAGCAGGAGAATGTTTCCCAGCCTGCTGCTGAACAGAGCCTTCTGTGCTGGAGACCTTATTAAGAGTTGGACTAGAAAATTAAGAAATGTGGGATAATGATAATTGAGTAACAGATGTCAGTCAGAGAAAATGGCACCTCTATGGCAGACAATGCAAACATGTAGCATTTAACCTTCTCTTGTATAATATAACAAGCAGATTGATAGAAAATATTTTAATAAAAGACCCTAGGCAGTAATTTTCCCTGTGATACAGCCTGAGGTTAGAGTGATATTATGCTACTTGGGAAAGAGCTTTTTATTTTTCATCCTGTTATTGCTTTGTCTCCTACAAGTTTCCTGTAGAAAAATACCAGAAACTTTCTCAAAGCCTTTGTAAAGAAGACTGACTCAAAAAAAAAAAAAATGTCCTTTGATGCCCATTTGTGACCCATGGAACAGATAACAGACACCAAGACAGTGTGATGGCAAGGTCTCAACAGCAAAGTAAAGCACTTAAAACAACACACAAACAAGGGGATCTGCTGTCCCATAATGCAATAAAGTCTCTCATTATATAAAATCTAATAGAACCAGCTTTGAAATTGCAGCTAACCTTTTGTGTAGATCAATAAATTAGCTATTACAAGTAATTCAAATGCAATGTTTCAATCTACTCTACTGTCTTAAAGTGGGTATTTACATTGGATGTTTTCTGGGCGATAATATCCCAGTTTAGCTTTACCAAAACCGTAGCCTCTGAGGCCTCTGAAAGAAATCCAGTCTTACACTTCCCCATACAAGTGTTCCCACAGAAGGAATGATCTAAGGGAGCATTTTTCCCAGACTTTTACCCACCACTGGCTTCCTTCTTAAGCCCTGTCCTGCAGGTTCCAGCAGGCAGGGGCCCAGGCTGGGGCACAGCACTGCCACTCCTGATTCACCTCCTGGGGCTGCCACAGCCTGTAGCTGGTGGGGTCATTGCTTTTATGCCCAGCTGTTATCTAAAACTGACCTGACAAGATCTGGAATATCTTCCAAGACACCTCCCAATGCTCATAGGTAGTTCATGCCATTTACTTGGATAGCAGTCTTTTAATTCAAACTATGTTGAATGCAGACCTGTGCTTGTGTTCATGTAAGCACTCATGTAAGCCATGACAGTGCCATGCTTTTTGCATTAAAACATAAAATTCACAGGTACAGCAAGAAGCAGCCACCATGCAGAGCATCCTGGTCTGCTTACATGTCACCTTCTTGTTCCTCCCAATCCAGCAAGACTCTCAGATGCTTCTTCAGGGTCTGAACAGGGAAGAGTTGAAGGTCTCTCACACTTCCGAGGTCAAACAAAAAAGCCTGAGTCAGCTGAAGTTATTATTAACAGAGTGAAACAACAGTAATGCTCCTACGGTAGAAGGTCAAGCACTTCCATGTGATTGCTGGCTGTGCCTAGTCCCCAGTGAGCTGGGCACATGCTGAGGATACCAAACCTAGCCCAGGGATGCAAGGTAAGTGACCCACCCTGGAGTAGCAGCTAACACCAGGACCAGATGACAGTGATTAGTAGCACAGATTTGTTTCACACTGGATCAAAACCTGCAGAAAAGTAATCACTGAGCACAAGGGAATTACTGTGTTCCCAATGCCTCCCCCCATCACACTTCTGCCAGTGATATTTGGACATCAATTTTCAAGTATGAACATCTCAGTCCAACTCTTGCACAGCAGGTACTGTACAAAGACATTTATGGAGCATTTGTGGTCAGTGAGTAAATAATCACTGCTGAAATTTAAATATAGAATGTTCCAAAGGATATTGCTGCCCATGTTTTAAAAAAGAGCACACAAGATCATTATAAATTTTCAGCAGCTTTGCCAAGCTGAAGTTCTTGGATTTGCTTTACCCCAACTGAAACAGTGAATCTTTGAGGTGCTGCTGTAAAAGCACTAGTGACAACTGCTAATTCACACAGGAACTGTAATTGCATGGAAGGAAAAAAGTAAAGGAGAAAAGCAAGCAAGTCAAGCATCATAAAGAAAGTTCATCATAACGTGGTAAGGGTTTGGAGCACCCCTTTAATTCCATCTTCTTTTCTACATGCATTATTTTTCTTTGTGGTAGTCTATAGCAGTTGTGGATTTTGGTTTCGAATAAAAGGCAGCTGGCAAAAAGTAATTGCCTATTTAGCAAATGTGTAATTCCAATTGTTCTCATACAATGACCATAGTACTGGACTTGTTTCAAGATATGATGGATGACACTTGTTTTACTTCGTTCACACCAGTGGCCTTCCCTTTTTTAATATAGTGCACCAGGGTGGCAAGGAAGGCTTCTGCTCACCATATCCTGCCAGCAGTGCATGGGTTTCAGTGTGTGCTGCTCCCTTTGCAGCGAGATGAGTTTCCCTTTTCCTAAAGGCAATTAAGTACTCACTGGAGGGGAGGCTTCAAGAGCACATCAGGATAGAGGATGCAGGGGAGCCCGCAAGGGCTAAGCCTGCAGACCCACCAAAACTTGGTGGGCTTGGAAAGCAGGACCCTAAAGGATCCAGGCCTTGGAGGTTACTAAAACGAAGACTTCTTCTAGGGGCCAGAGGAGAATTTATACGTTTCCTTACAGCCCAGGAGGTCTTTGCTGGACCAAAAGCGGGCCTGAAGGAAAAATCTCACATTGCAAAAGGTATTTCACAGGGAAACTATTTACAAACCCCTGCACCAACATTATGTCTTAGCCAACAGCTTGCTATTTGAAAAAATGTTTACAGCTTCTGCTCAAACAAAACATGACATTTAAAAACTGAAGGCCATTTTCGTGCATTTGGATGTTCGCTTTCAAGAGAAGATGAAGACAGATTCACCTTGGACTTCTGACCACTTTGGAGTCATATTAAACTGCTAAGGAAACTCAGGTACCAAGAAAATCTGTAAAAAGTGGTCCAACTATTGAAATACACAATGAATTAAAATAAATTAGAAAATAAGATGCAAAACACCTTGGAAAACTGTTGTTGCTGGAATTTTAGTTCTGAAGGTTTGATTTCCATACTGTAGTAAAGTTTCTTTTGGAGTATTTCATTCCCATGTAAAACTTGCAATGTCTGGTTCCTGAGAAAGAAAAACAAGAAAGTTGTATTAAAGTTCTAATGAACAAAAAAT
Source organism: Daphoenositta chrysoptera (assembly GCA_013397915.1). Classification (NCBI taxonomy): domain Eukaryota; kingdom Metazoa; phylum Chordata; class Aves; order Passeriformes; genus Daphoenositta; species Daphoenositta chrysoptera. The sequence continues at coordinate 1,657,608 of VZRO01003914.1, read as the reverse complement.
TATAAACCCAAAGTGATTACAATTGTTTGTGGATAGGTATATGATGTCACTGAACAGCTTGAAGGCAATAATAATGATAATTTTCCTATGTCAGTGCATGAATATAGAGGATTCTTCTCCACAGACTGCTGAAATACCAAGAGCACATAATCACACTGGGAAAAATAAATTTTTCTTGCATGCTCTACATGAACTGTTGACATGCTTTCCTCCCTGCCAGAAAATGTTAGGGAGACAGAGCAAATGTAGAACATTCACTGGGAAATTGTTTTGCATTTTGCAAAATGGCAGGAAAGATATTCCTTCTGCATTGTTTGAACAATACAAAATATCCACTAGAAAATCTTGAAAATTATTAGTCAGTGCATTTCACAAATGTCAAAACAAGCATATTTTACATATTAGGCCTATTCTACAAATATACTTTAAATATATGAAAGATAGATAAATTAACACATTCCCTGTAACTGTATGCACACATGAGTTTTCCTTAAACAAAAGAATATAAGTTCTTTAAAACATATCTACCTTCTCCTTAATGAACAATTGACTGCATGTCAGGAGTATAGAGTTTAGATGTTTCAGAGCCTGCTATACTCATGTGTGAGCTTGTCCTGCAATACTTGAACATATAAAGCACTTTCACAGAGAAAATTGAGGTGATTTCATATGGAAAACAAATTTTATGTCTTTTAACAGAAAAGGCAAAAGCATGTGGATTAATAGGAGTTGCCTCTCGATAAGTATGGTAACTTTAAAAAGTAAGAAAAAAGGGGCTTTGTAGAGTACTAAAGAGTTCAAGCGTATTTAGGAGTGTAATTCTGCCCTTCCACTTCTTCTCCTCCTCCCTTCTCCCATCCTTCTCTTCAAGGATGCTCTTCCCCTTCCCAGTCCACCTCTGTCCCGTTCTGCAGAGCCTGCCACAGGGACCAGTGTTCTTGCTGCTAACAGTCCTCAGCTGCCTGCAAAAGGCACCTCATCAGCTGAGAAGGGAGGAGGAGGAGCAGAGAAAGCTGGGAGAGGCTATTTTAGTCGTCTCTGTCCTATTACACAAAACCTTCCCCTCTCCATAGGCCTGGCTCTGATGCTCAGGACAGCATTGGTGCACTGGGGACATCGGTGAAGGCTTTACTCAGGGTGACTGGGTGAAGCAGGCAGCAAGCACACAGGTGTTCACCATGCCCAGGAGGCGTGCTTCATTCTTTCATAATCTGCCAGAAGAAATTGAAAACCCCCCAAAAGCCTCCTTGTAGGCTTCTGTGACTGCAGTGGATGAGCAACATAATCTTCCATAAATTCCAGTACATCAAAGAAATATTAGCACTGGGGCTCTGCATTTTTTCCTTTGGAAAGAATTTGACTATGTTCAATATGGCCTGGATTTGTCAAAGCCTGACTTCTGTTCCTTGTTCTCGTGTAGATGTAAATTAAGCACAGTGTAAATCAAATACAATATAAATTAAATACAAAGCTGCTGAATTACAGTAAAGTTTGCTGATAGGGAATTATGCAATAGGGATTATAAAGCAAAATGAGTCTGAAAGGAAAAAAAGTGTGGAATATTTATTTTCTTTTAAAACAGGAAGGTTAACTGCTGTTTAGTTATTCTTAAATCATACATTGTTCTGTGACAGCTTCACTTCCAGACAGCTTGACTGGAGTTCTTTACTGATTCATATTGAGACTATGGGAATGCTTTTGGATTAACAACTCCATCACCGCCTCTGAATACTGAATTACTGATTTTAGTGCTCAGAATGGAAGAAAATATGGCTGAAATTTGGGGTAAAAATATTTCAAGGAGCACTTAATAAATACCTCTTATATATTAATACATTAAATATATATATATTACATAATACATTAATTACATAAATTACATAATACATTAATATATTAAATATATTAATAAATACCTCTTATTGTATTAATAAATACAATTTTTACATTAATAAACAAACTACATGATATTTTGAAAATGACTTATTTTAATGTTGTTTATGGTTTATTTTTCCTTCTCAGTAACAATTTGTAATTCCAGACATGATAACTTTGTAAGTAAGGCATGCCCTTAATTCATGTACACAGTTAGTGGATAGTTCTCTGAATAGTGAAGTAAGAATTTGCCTCTGAGGTTGCTTCTTTCAGAAGCTGTATCACATCTGATACTGGCAACAGGATTTGCCACTCCTAAGGCAGAAAATGAATGCTCAGAATATACCGATCTCTCTTGGCTGAGAGCCACACTTTCAATTTATCAGGCATCCTTTTCAGTAATGGGTTAACCCTTATAGACAGCTAATGTTCACTCTGCTTCTGCTGGAATACATTTAAGATAAAATATTTATATCTCCCCACTGGAAAAAGCATAAAAAAGGCAGGATTGTTCAAAATAATAGTCTAAAAGAGGAGTAAGAATGAGAGCCCAAAATAGGCTAATAAAATCCTTCTCAAACATGCAGATATCCCAGAGGGGAAAAAAAGAGGATTTTTTAATATTTGACATTGATACAGAGGAAGATTTGGTATCACTGGTCACCAACAAGGTAGAAAACGTGTTGACAAGTACGGAGTGACTCATGAGACTCTGCATGGATTTAAAAGGGTAGATCATGCTTAGTAAAATGGATTTTATAAGAAGAAGGCACAGAAGTGTATGTGTGTGTGCACGTGTGCATGTGTACAGGCACTCACATATATATATATAAACACATGCATATAGACACATAAGCACACACACACACTCATGTGTATATATATATATCTATATATATCTATATATATCTACACACACACAGCTTAAAAGATAAAGTGACTTTTAACCTAATTTTCCTGGTAAAGGTATTCAGAAGAACTCTTGACATTTTCATATGTAATCACTTGGAGGAACAGGACAGATTCTCAGGGTATGGGGCTGCACTCAGGGAATGCTCATTGGTGAGTGATAAAAAAGTCTGAAGATCCCAAATACTCACAATGGACACCTCATCATGATTCCCTACCTTTAAAAGACAAAATGTGTGATGGTCTCCATTAGCTACCCAGATATATAGTTAGTTGATAACAGTTTGCACATGTGCCCAGAGACGTTTCTTCAATGAACTTTGAGTAAGAACAGGAGTTTCTCTTGTAATGTAAAATTGGCAAAAGTCTTCGACATGAATAATATTGTCTGTATTCCTACCCTGCCCTGTGATGGGTGTCACTTCCAACGAAAGGGCATCCACAGTTTGTCTGGGCAACCTGTTCTAGTGTCTCACCACACAAATCAAAGTCTCAATAAATAATTTAGTCTTAATGTAGCTTCCCGTTCCATTCAGGCGCAAGCCTGTAGGATAAATGCAAGTAGAAAAGGAGATGGTTTTACCTTGGAAAAAGCTGGACCTTCCTCACAAATTTACACCTGTGTGAAAGAGAAAGTCTGCTCCCACACGTGGCTCATTGTTGCAGATCATTGCTCCTGCAGTTCAGGGACTCATACCGCTGTCCAGGCTTTGATGGTGACTCTTGTCTGCAAGAAGAAGCCCCATGATCAGGATATCCCAGTGGCACACTACAGTGCAAGTTAACAGCAGGGACAGGTGATTGCTTTCAGCTTCTATCGTTCTCAGTTTCTGGTGTGGAATACAACCACAGTTTCTCTGGGCAACCTGTTCCCATGCCTCACCACCACAAATCAGGGTCTCAGCACATTGTTTGGGCTTAATGTGCCTTGCACTGTTAATGGTTTCCAATTTACCACGTGTCCAAAAGCAGAAAGTTCTTCCGACCTTTTCTCCCTTGAGCTTTTGTTAGTTCAAAAGAGACAAGCCAGTAAAAGACCTCCCAAAGACAAAGCAAACACTACACAGCAGGTGGATAGGCAGACAAAACAGGTAGTTGGAGAGCTATATGCAGCTCAGGCAAGATCCACTCTTTCTAAACTCTTAGTCACTTCTAAAACACATGTTTTGATCTTCTAACTGAATAGGTGCAACAATAAGACTAATATAAAATCTAAACACTTATTGAAAAATAAAGCTATACAATTCCCAAGACAGTAGTTGCATTAAGTGGAAACATTGGAAAAAGTTCCTCTGAGCCCCTTTAGTAACATCATCAAAACAAAAGCATTAACCTAAAGGGTAGCCATATGTTAAGCAACACTTCTCTGCCTCCTTAAAAAAAAAAAAAATCTGAAAGAATAAGCAAGAGTGGGATTTTGTGAGTTTCTTTTTGATGCAGGTTAGCTTTTGGATGATTTTGTCATCTAACTGGAAAGATAAGAATGGAACAGTGGGAGAGAGAATAGTGGAAATGCAGTACCATGTTTAATATAAGGTAAAATAATTAGGTTGATAGCAATTATTGTGTAAGCCTCAAGCTGTGATCTAATCAGCTATCACAACCTAAGCAGGATTGGGCTGCACTGGTACTTAAGGGAGAAATCCCATATGCTATTGAAAACACAGCTGATGATTCAATAGCTGTTAAGTCTCTCTTCTGATTCACTTAGGGAAACAAATCACACCAAGAGTTTAGAAGGAACTTTATATTTACTACCAATTAGAATAATAGTATTAATATTAGAAAGGATATTTATTTTCTTCTTGTCTATTACACTGCTTTCATAGTGTACTAGTTTCATAGGAATATGGAATATATAATCAAATTTCTACACCATTTTAGAGGTACTAAATAGCAGTTGTATTTTATGTCAGAAGTGGTTTCTACTTTAGGGCTGGACAAAGTGATTCTCACATAAATGCCATGAGCTTTACACACTTAACACACTTAAATAGTACTATTTAAAATTTATAAGACTCCTATGAGACAGCAGCAAGGTCTTACCCAGGGTTCATGCAACCAGGATGAAAATCCCCTAAGCAGACGTTGAACAGCTGGGCCATGCATCAATAAATCACACATAAAATCTGTATTCTTTTGGCTGGCAAATGAGCTGCATGGGGATGACTTTCACCCTCAGATTGTAATGTCCTTTGGGAACCAGTTCCGTAAAGTTTTAATGTTAACATATACTTTTAATACTATCAGAACAATATGAATGACCAGTTAGTTAAGTAAGTGTCATTAGTGACACCCAGACATCACAGAAGATTTTGTGGGAACACAGACTACAAGTTTTGGGTCTTCTGTGGAGCATAAGATGCTGTTATACTGGAGAAGAGGTAATAATTCATTTTACATACCAGAGATAATGTGCTGAAGGGGGAATAAATGGACCACATCGGTTAAGTCTGCTACACAATGTAAGGAATTTTAAAAACCACATGTCTTTTCTGAGAGATAAAGCCCTCCTGGAATTAGTGCTACATCAGTTAACAACAGAAGATGAAATCTGGATGTAGCAAAGAAATTTTATTTAAAACACTAATGAAATACGTTGTATAGTTTAATGTGAACGTGATTTAATCAGTCCTTTGTGTATCCAGATATTAGAGTGGCGGCAAATATCCGTGGCTAAGAATGACTTAAGCTACCAGAGAATTTATAGTTTGGTACTAGAGCAATCTCTCTTGATTGCTTGCATCTATCAAGTCTGTCTTGAATATATGTATTATTAGAGTCCCACTAAGAGGAACTGAAGAAAAGAGGGATAGCTCATATTTGAAATTTTTTTACCTGTTTATAGACAAGAAGGCGAAATTTCTGGTATATAATGAAACACCTGAGTTAGAGCCAACCTGAGCCAGCAGGTCCCCGTGCCATAGCCTGGCACTACACAGAGCCAGCAGTTCAAGGCTCAGAGAAGTTGAGATGTGTTTGTAGAGCATAAATTCTCGGGGCAGTGCCATGCCAATGCAGCTACACATTTCCAGATCTGAACAGCTTCTGTGTGTTTCTGCACAATAGACTCTTGTATTTCTCATCAGATTAACTCCAGGAAAACCAGTCTGGTGTCAATACAGCCAGAAATCTTACTTTTGTTGCAAGATGAGCCTTGCTGCTATTTTCTTACCAATTTCTCTGACAGCAAGTTGTGTGAAAGAGAAATGTAATATATTGTTAAATGTGTTATTTAAGGTATTCAATATATACTTTCCCATGCCTTTTAATTCAGGATACAGTCTTCTAAACATATTGGGCAGTAGAGTTTAGTATTGTATTTGTGGTTTTTTCCATCAGACAAGTTAGGAAGTGTTGTGCCTTCTATTATAACATTCACTGAAGAATAATAGTCCAGTCTTTGGATCCTGCAATCTATACTTGGTGCAGGGTCTGAGGAGTCATATGGCAAAAAAACCCAACAGTCAAAAGTGGCTTATCAGTCCCAATAAATATTTAGGATCAACTTGCCTTAGGGACAGCTCTAGCCTGCATTAGCCAGTGCCCTGTCTGTGTACATTTGCCCATGCCCTTTGTATGCTCAGTTGCCCTAAGGCCTGATTGTATTCTACTCAGGGTGCTCTAAATCTGCATGTTTCACAACCAAGCTCCTTGGCTGCATATTTCCAGTCTTCCTGTAGAATGCAGTGCCTTGTTGTGACACCTACTCCAGAAGCTCTCCAGACCCTGGTGGTGTAATCCCGGTGTGGTACAAAGCGGTAAAAGTGAGGACCTAGCAGTAAGTCTCGTGGAGAAATTCAGCTCCAGATTATGAAACCTAAAGATAGATGCCTACCTGTGACTGTCCACAGGCAAGCCATGTGTTTAAGCTGACAAGACAAATCAGTGGAGTCAGACACTTATGAGATGGAAATTCTACTCCTTTCAGAGCAGAGGACCAGGACGCTGCTACATACAAGCAGTTGGTGCTGAGACACACTAGCATCTCCCTCCTGACCTTCCACTGCTGCTCTGGGAGGATGCGGGCCTTCTGGAGGTGCTACCTCATGTCTTCCACCATGGTGTGAGTGCCTCAGTTACAGCTCAGGTAGTACAAAACAGTTCAGTGTGGGCATCTCATTTGGGCCAGCTGAAGTGCTCTGCAGGCTCCTGCATTGACTAGATCTCCATTGCCTGTAACAAGCTCTTCAAACCCACATGTTAACATCCATGTATAGACACCTACATTTAGGTTTATTAGTTAGTAAATAATATTCCCAGTGGCTTCTGCATAAAAAGGATTAACTGCACAAATCCTGAAGCAGTTATTTAGGAAACGCTTGAAGTCCCTGGTACAGGAAAGGTGCTTGGTCTTTCTGAACTAAATGAATGTGGCAACTATTTCCCCAGCAGGGGTTAGCTGCTGAGTTGTGTTAAATCCAGAAGACATTGGCAAACAAATGCTTATTTTTGTTTCTCTCTCTTCACCCAGAAGATGTGGTGCAGCCAGGTCCTTAAAATAGAGTGGAGCTGGAAAGGATTTGGGGCAGCTGGAGAAACTGTCGGTGATGAGACGGCTGTACAAGCAAATGCCTCAAAGCTGAAATTCGTATGAGCTAAAGGCTACAATAAATGAAAGAGATTCACAGAAAGTGTGAGCATTGTCAGCATGTTTCTTCCTCTTCCCCGTCCTTTGAAGCCAGCCAATATTGTGGAAAGCAGCCAGAGCGGAAAAGGAAGCAGTCTGTATTTATAAGCCTAACAAGCTAGCATAAGACTTTGGGACTTACTTAAGAGAATGATGGGAAAAAATTGTGCCAAACCCAGTTCTCAGCAACTTCACAGCATCACTTTTTTAGAAACTAGAAGCTTCATCTTTCTGCTTGGTGTGGAAATAAAGATATCAGCAAAGCACAGAGCTTTGCAGGCATGTGGATATCATGGCCACCATCATCCTTTTCTCCCTCTGTTGGAAAGCAGCTATTTTATCCTGGTAATATATTCAAAGGTGCTATTGCTTTTTCTCACATCAGTCTCTGAGCAGATAAGAGACTTCCGTTCCATGTGGTACAAAGAATTCCACAAAGGTCTAAAAATGATGGCTTGATATTTTTTCCGTTTTAAGTACTAAAGTTCATAAAATGAACTACCAGTCTTCTGCAGATTTGGGTGAGGTTTTGCTGAAACATAATTGCAACGGAAGAGTGGATGTAAGAAATGGAATTTTTGGACTCAACCTAAATACAGAATAATAACTTTTGGTTTTAAGCAGTAGTACTTCTCCTTTAACTAAATACAACCATTTCATGACTTTAAACTAATAGGAATTTCCTAATAAAAAATGCATATAAATAAACTGACCATATAGGCAAAAAAAAAGAAAAAATATTTGTATGAACATGTCAGGAGTATTAACTTTCGTAATTTTGAGATGCAATGTGGAAAATCTACAGACAACAATTCCATCTTTGGTAAGTTTAATAGCAGGTAACAGTCATTCAGATTAGAAGTTACAGAGAACAAAGATGCAATATCTACTGAGGCAGAAATTAAGAGGTTTTTAAACTGGTCAGTAGTTCAAAAACCTTTATCCAGAAATTCAGTCTATATAAACACATCTTTGATTTCCTGAAATTGAATCCTGTATGAAAAGGCAAGCTGGTTTTATATAATGCCACACTTTCAAAAGGTAGGAGAAGTGGAAATGACAGGTAATTACATCAAATTAAACTGTATTAGGATGAACATAGACAAAGGATTGAATGCTATATTTGTTTAGATTACTTCATTTTCAGTGAAGATATTTAAAATCAATTATTATTTATTTTGCCACTAAAACTTCTGTTTATACTCACAAAAACAAAAGAACCCACTTATTTTTCCATTATTACAATTAATTAAAATGCTTCAGAAAGTTTTATGTTTTAATATATTTTTAAAGGACAATATTTTTTTGTTTTCAGAGGGGCCTGGAATCCACAGGATTTGAGACATTTTGCAGTAAAATGTGAAAAGTTAAGCAAAGGATAGATGTTGTTTGGACTTCTTGGTCATTTGCACACTTTTTGAAGGAAGGAAAGAATAATGTGTAAACTAGGCAAGTGTGTTAAAAAATATTCTCCAAAAGTCATGTCATGTAGAACACAATGCATTTAAAGCAGAGCTTCAGTAGCATTTCCAGTAATTGATAGTACATTCTATATTAAGGGAGAGTAATGGTTTAAGATGGAAGACATTTTCCATTTGATTACCATTCAGTTCTGATGAGTTGAAGAGAACTTTAAAATTGTCTCATGTCCTTACTGTACCACCTATAGTCTTATGCAAGGATATATTTTATATTTAGGTTTTTTTTTCAATTTTTTTTTTCGGTTTTGTCATTATGTTCCTCCAAAAGTAATTTTCTTATTGTCTTCTCTACTGATAAGGAATGAATTTGTTCAGATGAAATAAAATTATTTTTAAAAGGAAATATTAAAAAAAAAGAATTCCCAGGGTAGATCACTTCTACTACACATTTCTGTTATCAGTTGAGAGCGTTCAACTTGTTAGTCATTTGTAGGCAATCTCATGCAAAATTATCTACCAGTAAAACACACTGACCTAGGGGGTCACTGGTAAGAAACACACTGGGGCAACCCCTGAGTCCTGTCCACTTCACAGAGCTATTCACACAACAGCAGAGTGAGCATAATTGCTATCCTTCCAAAATGCAGTTATTTTTAATGGGTATTAGTAGCTGATAAAAATCGTGATTTAGAGCTTAAACTACCTGCCAAAATAGATGTCTACTTATGCAGAATATCATAGGGTGAGAAAATGCAATACTCAGCTTCCATCACTTGATTGATCCGCCGTGGAAAATCTGACTGAGTCAGGATTCGCCTTATCAACTAAATGATCAGACAGCAAATTGAGCCAACAGCCTGCTCAGTTATTCTGCAATCTTAAGAGATTGCAGTTGAGAATAGGCTTTGTTTATTGCATCTGTAAGTAATATATAAACTATATCACTGGACCCTGGAGAAAAGGAGTTTTTCAAGATCTCTGGGGGAGGTTCTTTCAGAGATAAACACATTCAGATATCAAATGACCAAGAGGAACAAAGGGTAAAAAAGCATGAAATCTGTTCAAGGAGAAACAAAGTACAGTACTCCTGTAACCACCATTTGTCATAAAAGCAGACAGGGACCCATTTCTTGTTTCTCTAAGATTATAATCTCAGAGAGGAAAAAGAAAAACAGTGGTCACCTGCAAACAAATAATAACTTCATAAGGAAAAAATATCACACTGATAGAAGAAGTTAATGAAACATCCATTGTCAATTTGGAGTCTTTATTTTTCTGTACTTTTGTGTTCTGAGAAAACATGGATAGCCTGGAGCACAGCTAGTGGTATATGGAGATCCTTCACCTTGAACTCAGCTACTAGTCACGAGAGGCCAAGGACTGCCATCCCCTGAAGACCACCCCTTGACCTGTACAGGGTGAGTGGAGTGCTCTCAGCCCAGCACCCAGGTGAGAAATGCAAGTACCGCGTGTTTGATGCTGGTCACAAACCCCAGCAGCACTTTCGGGTAAGAAGCCAAGAATTTGCTATGGTATGACAAAGTATTTTCTGCCTGCTTTCCAGATTAGTTTTGAGACAAGGCAGCATATGGAACTTTACGTGGTTGCAGCAGCCTCTGCCTGCTCTGTGAATCTCTGCCAACTGACTGAGATTACATGTCTATCACCAGCTCTAAAATTCACATAACACCAAATGTATATTGTCTATTTCACCTACTGCAGAGCTGGAGCCTCCAGCTTCCGGGAGATCAAATATCAGCCTTCCCTTTCCATGCAGAGTAAACACCCTTTTTTTTCTGACATTGCTTTCAAATGCTATTACTATATCCAGCTGCTGCATTTCATTAAGGCATCATCTTTGATGTATTACTAATACACGAATTCAATGAAATATTAAGACAAAATGACCTCGTGTTGGCTAGCAGAAGCCAGGCACAGTGAGAAGTAGGAACTGGAAGTGCTCAGGCTATTTGCAGTGGCTCCATCTGGAGATGTGATGAGTTACATATCTCAAAATAAAAGACTCTCCATTCAACCTCGGCTATCAAGATAAAAGAAGATACTGTTTAAAGCAAGAGCAAATATCAAAGAAGTGACAAATTAGTGTCTCTAAAAAGAAAGATATAGTTTCAATCTTTCATATTACCTTAAATGAAATAATTTGAGCTCTCTAGTCAGCAAGTCTTTTTTATTAATACATGTGGTCATTCTGATTTTTCCCTCACCGCTTTTCAGAAATACCTTAATGAGTACAAGAGTCCTTCATACTTGTTACCAGTTATTATTACCTGTCCTTCAGCACTGTCTAAAGATCCAGCATGAGATCAAGAACAACTGTGGCGAAAGCTGCTGTACAGAAACACAGTAAAATATAATTCCCAAATATCTGCAATCAGGGATAGACAGGGATGTCACAAAAGAAATAATCTTGTTATGTCCATTCAGTTCTACTAGTATTTTCAATATGCTCTTGGTATTGCTCCTCTCCTTTTCTGTAGTTATTTCTGTGAAATAAATAAGAAAAAACGGAGTATTTCATTCCTTCACTGTTCCTTTTGTACTGCCTTTTCATTCCAGATATTTACTTATCTCTTACTCAGGAAGAAATACTTCTTCAGGCCAGGTTTGGGGATAATGGTTGCATGCTATGTGCAATCTTTAGAAAAAGAGATATCTCACTATGTGCATTAAGGCCTTCTTGGACTGGGGCCTTATGAGTTAATGGTCAGGAGCATTGAGCACGGGAATACTGCTCAAGGTCTGTTGTGTAAGGGAGACAGAGAGCAGGGGCTTGCCAGCCACTCTGATTCCTGATAGCACACTGCAGAGGGATGAGTGTCCTCGTAAAGACTTCTGACAGTGTGGACATTTTCCTGGCTTTGGAAAGAGAAAAGGCCATGTAATTAATAGAGAAAAATACAGCAATGCCTGATCAGTCAGCAATACTGCAATGCTTCAGATTTTGTGGCTGACGAGGCAAGTTCCCTCCTCTGCGTCCTCAGGCCCGAGTGCCCCCTGGTAGCACCCCGACCTGGCAGCAGATACTGTTCAGACATGTTGCTAAACCACCACTGTCCTCATTTCTCATAAAAATAGAAGAAAAAAGGAAAATACACTACAATATAACACGTAAAGAAAAAACCTTTCAGCGGAAAGAAGGGAAGGCAGGGCTGCAGCAGCTGGCAAGTGCACCCCAGTGCCTGGCTGCTCCTTGAATCTTGCCTGTCTGCACAGGAACTGTCACTATCCCAGTCTGAGAGGATAAATACTCACTGGTCTCCGGCTTCTCTGAACATGACCAAAACCTTCTGCACTTCTCAAATTCTGTGTGCTTTAGGAAGATACTTAGTGTAGGATCTGAGCTTTAAAGCAGTTGGAAAATCCTTTTTAAATCTCTGCACAGGATTTTTTTTTCTTTTTGGCCTGCAGGCATTTCTAATAGTAGAACATCACTTTCCTGCCAAGACAAATTCTACCTCTTGCTTTTATTTTCCCATGCCACTTCCTGTGCCAATCAGCCTTTCAATTCTCCTGCAAATCCTGCTAGAAAAGCACTTCTTCTGCTTCTCTTTTCATCACTGATTTCTTCTTTAGTACAGTATCCTACTGTACATGGATTATAGCTTTCCTCTTAAATTGTTAACCTTGGTTGCCTGTTGATAAAGATGGTACATACTGCTAGAAAATGGGTGATGCTAAAGAACGGCAGAGAAACATTTCCCCAAAGTGTTTCTGTGCATTGCTATCATATGTCTCATCATGTGGACAAGCTCATAGATTATTCCTTTGCACATTCCACTACATGATATTGGATTTCCCTATGCTCCTTATTTTATAAGGAGTGAGTACAGTGGAGGGTCAAATGTAAGTTTGAACAGGATGATGCACAAAAGGAGAAGGAACTGTATCCATAAAGGATCTGGTTGTGGCCCCTTTAATTCTGTGACTATAAATGCTTCTTGCAATCAGCTCTGAGGCTTCAGTGAAGAGCAGTTCACAGATATTTTTCCACCAGGACTGAGTACACCACCAGTATCATGTTTCAATAGAACAGCTGGTGCTTAAAAGGATGGTAATTACAATTTTATTCAAAAAATCAGAACTGGTGGAGCTAAGAAGATCATTGATTCAGATGGATGACCTTGAAAGGCAGATTGCAATGAACTTGTTGAACTTCTGAAAAAGTAAAAAAAAAAAAAAAATTAAATAAAAATAGATCTCTCTTCAACATTTCTGGTACTTTTTGGTAATATGCTACAATCTTCAATTTCCCCCCAAATACTGTCATTATGAAAATTGACTGGAAAAAAAGTAGTCTGAAAAGCCTCATTATTTTACTATTCCTTCCAAGGGTAGGGATGACGTTCTAAAAACTGCACTTCCCTGTAATTAAAAGCTCTGCAAAATTTTAGGTTTGAAACAGTACATCATGCTGATGGTGTGTTTTATAGAAATAAAGACAAAAAGAGCTGTACTGGTTTGGGAAATGGACAGCCAGTCCCCAGCTCAGACAGCGGCCATAAGCAGCTGCACAAGGAAGAATGTGAGATTATAGCAAGCCTACAGTAGTATCTCCTATGAACGTTTCCCATTCTCCATGTGTTTGGAGTTCAGATCCAAAACATCAGTGCATTTCCCTTTGGTGACCCTGGCCAGCATCTGAAACCGACATTGGCACCTACTACCATAGCAAAGTTGTACATCTTTGCTATGAGTTGTGTGAAACATGGGATCACTGGGTAATTCAGGCTGGAAGGGACCTCAGGATGGCTGTTGTCCGGCCTCCTGCTCAACAGAGTCAGCTATGAGGTTGGATTAGGTTGTTCCAGGCTTTATCCAGCCAGGTGTTGAAAACCTCCATGGGTAGAAACTGCACAACCTCCTTGTTCCAATATTTTTTTAGTCTCATCGGGAAAATATTTTCCTTTATACCCAGTCACATCTGCCATTCAGCTCTTCATGGCCATTGTCCTTTGTGCAATGCACTGCCAGGAAGACTCTGGTTCCAGTAAGGCAGGGGTACTGTTTGATAGGTGCTAATTAGTACTGATTAGTAGGTACTGCTGCCAGGTTCCCCCAGAGCAATCCCTTTCCAAGACTGAAGATGCTCTGCTGCTTCAGTACCTCCTTTAAGTGCAAGTGCCCCAGATTTGACCATCAAGGGTAGCCCTTCACTGCATTCACTCCAGCTTATTGATGTCCTTCTTGTACTGTAGGGCCCAAAACTGGATGGAGAATTCCAGCTGTGCTCTAATGAGTGCTGAGAGAAGGGTGATAGTCTCCTGGCCATGTTGTTCCTACTGACATAGCTGGGCATGCTCCCAGCCATCCCCACTACACATGGCATGATGTTGACTCATGTTTAATCCTGATGCTAGCCAGGAGTCCCAGCCCTTTCCCACAGAGCTGCTCCCCACCCTCTCAGTCCCCCATGATCATCCAGCTCCTAACACAGGGCCCTCCACATCCAAAATTGACACAGCAGCATCAGGCTACTCACTGTTTTCTTCTCTGCTCCAAATAACTTCTTAGGTTTTGTTGGCTGGATTTGAGTATTTTTGTTAATATTTGCATAAACCCACATATATTATAGCAAAGTGTATATTGGATTCATGTTGTTTGCATTTCTAGATTTAAAGCAGATAAACCTCTTTGTGAGGCTTTTTGGTATTCTTTAGTAACCATAGCTGCCAGTTCTGAGTACACTTACAGAGGTGACTGCTTTTCATCATAGTGATCGGCTTCATGATGTTGCTGAATTCATCTGGTGTTGCCTCTGCAATGTACCTTCTCTTACTTTCCGTGTGGATTGCACATAGATGTTGCTAGTATAGATGACATGAAGCTTCTCCGTGTTCTGGAATTCAAGTATTTGCAGACTGGAAAGATGTCACTTGTCATATTCTTGCTTAACATAGAGCATCCTGAAGGGCTGCCAAAATATGTACAAACATTGTAAAAAAGAAATCCAGAGGAAACATTATTTCAATTAAGGCACTTTTTCATGTTCGCGCTCCAAATAATTACAAAGGGGAGGCTGAAAGCTGAAACTCAGAAAGAAATGAAACCAGAGGAGTCAGTTGTGTCCCATGAAGTTTAACTACTGTGAAACAGCCAATGGGCTACTGCTCGCCCCATCCCACTGTGTGGCTCTAACCTTTACAACCAGAATGCACGTCAGGTAACAACAGTCCAGTCCAGGCGCACGGCCCGAGGGTCAGCCCCGGCCCGGATCACGAGGGAGAGCCCTTGACCGCACACGCCCAGCGTATCAGCCGGGAAGATCCGCAAATCTCGCGGGAATCAGGAGCCTCTGGTCAGTGACAGGTCAGTGACACGTCTGTGCCACTGCCAGGGAAGCCGCAGGACTCAGGATAGCAGATGTGCGCCAGCGAGGGCAGAGAATAGAGGGACAGGACAAGGTATGAGCTCCAGCCAGGATTTATTCCCTGAAGGGCTCAGGGACCTAGTCAACCCAGACGGGCTGTGCACAAGGTTATAAAGGGGGGAGGTCACTGGGAGGTACCAAAATTCAGCCAATCGTGAAGCTAGATATCGTGAAACTACAATCAACTAATCATGAAGGCCTAGGAGGGAGGGATCATATAACAAGCCAATGGGGTACTGAGAGCAGGGGAAGGTTCTGGAACAGGGGATGGTACAACTGGGTGACAGGCAGGAGGAAGGTGGGGTATGGAGTCAAGAGCGAAACCAGCCGGGAATAGGGGGAAACAAGGAACAAACCATTATACAGAACATACAAACTAAGAAACAAAACTGCGCACCACAACAAGTCCCGGAATAAACTTTTGTCTTGCATTAATTTTCAGAAAAAGAAATAAATATTACAAGGGAGAAAGGACATGCCCTCAGCATAAACTCTTACCCTAAATGATCTGATTTGGGAGACTGTATTAGTGGTGCCATGGCATTTTAGTTTCAGCCCATGGTGTGCAGGTTGACACTGTTACATAGGCCTTGAGACACGGAGTTTTCTGCAGTCTTTCTGCTGTATGGCATTTCCAAATGTCCCATCTCCAGTAATGCCTAGTGGCTTGAGTAGCAGCAATGTGGTGATGCTGTACATGATGAGTAATTACTGAGCTCTACCGCACTTCCACCTCCTGTCCCCTCTTTAAATGCACGGATTACCCAGGCAAGTTTTGGCAAATTGCTGCAATTAGCCTGTGCACCAAGAAAACGCTGTTCCAACAGGGAGTATCAATGAATGGACCTTGTGAGCTTTTATTGATACCTCAGTTATGTGAATGCAAACACACATACACACATATCTACTCCATGCATGCATTTTAACAAGTTGTATAACTTTGCTTCGAAGCTGTTGGTGCTGGAAGGCTAGACAACCATTCCATGCTGGCCATCAAGCCCCTACACGGTTATCATGCTAATCAAAGCCCGCTTTGAAATGCTGTTTAGCTTCATTACCATCACAAAACAGCAGCTAAAGGACATCAAGGCGGGAGGGGGGGGAAGCGGGGAGGGGGATTGGAGGGGATGTGAACACTCTGAGACACTATAATCTATTTGAACAGCCATGTTTATTGGAAACAGGAGGGGAAATTGTTTAGCATAAGCTGGTATCAATCACTGAATGGTTTCTGTTCCCTGTTATTAATGCGCAGGCAGCCAGGCAGGGAAGAATGGGCTCTGTGTAAAGACAGACATCTCCCCACTAAAGGGGGAAAGGATTGGTACACAAACCACACCCCTCCCGACCAGATGGACTCCTGCAATCTACCATAAAGACTACTTTTTTCCCAGACTAGGACAGAGAAGTTATAACAACTCAATGCCTAAATGATCCTCTGTTGTTTTGAAAAGTTTTCTGCCTTTTTTGTATACACAGATGGAATTGTTTTTTATGGGTGAGGATCTCCTCCATAAAGAACCCTCCATCCAGTAGGCTCTATTACAATATAATTAAGTAATATTGCCTGGCTAACTATGCTCTCCTGCCTCTTTGTAGGTGTAAATGTTTTAATGTCTTATTGCATGGTTGTCTCTTATTTTATTAAAGAAACACACCCTTTGTCTTAAAAACAATATTGTCTTAATAGTTTGCTGGATTTTTCTGTTTTGACTTAGGCTTAGCAAATTAAAAGTGAACATTGATTTCAGAGGAATTAAACCAAGTGTCTGCAGTTTTCGTTCTGCAACAGATCATAGATGTGGAGGCTACAACCTCTTGGGGTGCTGTAAAACTGCTGGTAAGTACAATGTAGGCAATGACCCCAAGGACTTTGATGCAATACGTATAACCATACAAAAGCTTTCCCAGGCTCCCTGATCTTGGCTTGAAAGGTCATTATGGAGCCACAGTTGTGTATATTCATGATAGATGCTGGAGGATGCTTTTCATTACACTTACACTTCAACTGTAAAGCAAACAAGAGTTTCCTGTTACGTCACTTAGATCGAAGAAGTACTTACACATGAAAATAAATCTAAAAAATAACACAGCCTCAAAAGAGATCCTCTCTGCTTTCCTATTAAGAACATCAGTGTGTTTTTTCATAATGAATCAAAATGCATGCTCAGGGTTGGATGTTTGAAATACAAAGTGAATATGTTTTCTTCTGCTGAGTTCTGAAACATTCCAAATCATACCTGCCAGACGGCAGTCACTTCAGATCTCATAAACTAAATGAGTTTTGATTAGGTCAATACTTGGTTGGAAGCACATAGTAGGTGAATCAGAAAGGAAACATTCACCAGGAGATAGCAGGCTCCCTTTGGTATGAGCCTTAAACTCATATTTGAAAGAGGACTATGCCATCACAAGTCTCCAGGTTGACATAGAGACCTAAGATCTATGGGGCTGTATTGGGTTTGTGTGGCAAGGTTTTGGTAGCCGAGGGGCTACAGGGGTGACTTCTGTCAGAAGCTGCCACCATGTCTGACAGAGCCAATGCCAAACAGCTCCAGGATGGACCCATTGCTGGCCAAGGCTGAGCCCGTCAGTGACAGTGCCAAGTGCCTCTGGGATAACAGACTTAGGAAGGGGGGAAAAAAACCTGCATGGCTGCAGCTGGAAAAGAGGAGTGAGAATATGGGAGAGCAACAGCTCTACAGACACCAAGGTCAGTGCAGGAGGAGCAGGAGGTGCTCCAGGTGCTGGAGCAGAGATTCCTCTGCAACTTGTAGTGCAGACTATGGTGAGACAGGCTATGCCCCTGCAGCCCATGGAGGTCCACAGGGATGCAGAGATCCACCTGCAGCCTGTGGAGGACTCTGTGCCAGAGCAGGTGGATGCTGGAAAGAGGCTGTGACCTTGTGGGAAGCCCATACTGGAGCAGGGTCCTGGCAGGATCTGTGGCCCCATGGAGAGATGCTTGTTGGCAGGTCTTGTAATCCTATGGGAGACCAATGCTGGAGCAGTTTGTTTGTGAAGGACAGCACCCCATGGAAAGCACCCATGCTCGAGCCATTTGTGAAGAACTGCAGCCTGTGGGAAGGACTCACTTTGGAGAAGCTTGTGGAAGATTGTCTCACATGGGAAGGACCCACACAGGAGCAGGGGACGAGTGTAAGGTGTCCTCTCCCTGAGAAGGAAGCAGCAGCAGAGACAACGTGGGGTGAACTGACCCCAGCCCCCATTCCCCTTCCCCCTGTGCTGCTTCAGGGGAGGAATAGGAAATGTGAGAGCCAACTTGAGCCCTCAAAAAAGGAGGGGCAGGGGGAAGGTATTTTAAGATTAGGTTTTATTTCTCATTATCCTACTTGAATTTGATTGGTAACAAATTAGATCGATGTCTTCAAGTTTAGTCTGAATAGCCTGTCACGGTAACTGGTGAGTGATCTCTCCCTGTTCTTATCTCAACCAGCCAGCCTTTCCTAACATCTTCTCTCCCCCACCCAGCTGAGAAGAGGCGTGGTATAGTGGCTTTGTGGGCACCTAGCATCCAGCTAGAGACAACCCATCACAATGGCTTTTTAGAAGTGCAAGGGCATTAAAACTGTCATGACTATACTCTGCTACCTGCCCATCCTAAAGGGATCTCTGAACTTGGGTTCTTATCTCAGCTTTCTCTTTCCTAGTATTACTTCATAAATTGGTACCAAATTCCTTTGAGATGATGAATCATAAATGTACTGAGTTTTCTGTGCAGTTTCTAATGGGATGGCTGCCCATAAAAAGTGACAATTGAAATCAAGGTTTACACAGGAGAACCAATCTTGGATAACTGCAGTATAAATTGGAGTGCCGTGTAACTTCCAGAAAAAGAGCAAGAGACTAAAGGATCCAAATACCAGAAAGAAATCAAGCCTCGAAGTCTGAGGGGAGGGGGTGTCTTCTCTTTTCCAGACATTCTCCTTCTTTTTGGTTATCCAGCACTATTTTCAAATCTTTTCTCTGGTGTGTGTCAGAAGAACCAGAGAAAGTTGATAATTATTCTTATAAAACTGGTAATGCCTGTGCATATTCTTGCCCATACATAAATGGACTGAAACACTTCAAGCTCAAAGGGCTGTCATAAAAGTGAGACGTGGTTCTTGCCGAGTTCATGATCACAGAGGTGTTCAAATACTTGCCCTCAATGTCTTATTCAGAAGGAGCTTTTTTATTAATCATCAAATCTTTTTCTTCCTTCAGATGTGAACTGATTGATAAGGGTTCTGCATTTGCTGGCCTAATGATTGTGCTTGAAATGGCAGTGTTATTTTTGGAACATAGAATCTATGCTCCTGCAGACAGAAAAGTAAAATTTCTATTAAAATGAATATAGAAAAGAAGCAGAGAAAACCTCTGTAGATCTCAATCACTCAGTCAGGGTTTCTTTGACTAAGAAATTTCATTTATGCTAACTCGTGACACTTGGGCTTTCTAATAAGAGCAGGAGGCAACACATGGACAGGTCCTCAACACACACAGTGCTGAACAATGAAACTAGGTTTTGATTTTAGGAAACACCTGATATACTGCATGACATTTCAGTAACTGTCTACCTACAGTTTTGATTTTATGCTTAATACAAAGATAGGCTGAAGAAACAGAGACCACCGCAGGTGGAACCTTCACTGGAACAATATCACTGATGATTTCATTTGATGCAGTTGCTATCACTTTCAGTCATCTCTGAATGGTAAACAGTTCAAATTATAAATTCTTTGCCACTAAATTGTCTGCTGCTAATTGCTCTTTCGCATGTAATTATCAGTCAGGATTTAATAAGTATGGAAATACTATTACATGCCAAAAAGTAAAAATAAAATGAGAAATTGCAGACTTAAAGAATGTCTGGCAGACAAACTCTTTAATTAATCCTGGAACACCATACTGGCTGGCGTCTCTCTCAGTGAACATCTCTGGCAGAGAGATGATGGGGTTTTATAATCCTTCAAGAAAAACGAGTAATACATTTGCTTCTAAGCTAGAAAGGTTTCGGCCTTTGCCTCCAGGTTACGCGTTTGAAAAGAACATCGATACGGGTGAGAACAAGACTGAACACATCAAAGGAAACACAGGAAATCTAAACATAACTTTAGAACAGCAACTTCTGTCCACCAATAAAAATGAGAGAGAGGCAAAATCCAGGAGGGGTTTTGAACTGTCACAAGGCTTTCAGGAGTAGCTCTAGCTTCTGCTCTCTTCACATGATTTGTGTTTTAAACAGCCACATGGCTTATGGTGCCAGTAAAATATGGGAGACGTGGATGAAAAATTTAAATCATCCTCTCAAGGATTTTCATCTTGTTTCTGATTAGGGAAAAAAAGATTAAGATGACCAAATAACTTTGCAGTGATACCTTCTGCCTACTGTCAAATGGTGGTGGAAGTTGAAATATCCTTGAAATATTCCACCAGTGGTCACAGTCATTAGATAATATTGATCTGAATATAACCAGACTCAGCAGATAAAAAGACTGTACACAGATATACGGTCCCAAATCTAGATCCTATGTAGTT
This sequence comes from Daphoenositta chrysoptera, assembly GCA_013397915.1. Taxonomy (NCBI): domain Eukaryota; kingdom Metazoa; phylum Chordata; class Aves; order Passeriformes; genus Daphoenositta; species Daphoenositta chrysoptera. Next base: position 1,636,844 of record VZRO01003914.1, on the reverse strand, counting down.
AACAGCTAAACTACTGTTTGCCACTGTGAAAGAAAAATCCCAGTTCATGCGTTCCTATAAGCTATCAAAGAAAATGAAGTGGAAGAAAGATTTGGTATTTTCACTACATTTCTCTAAAGGGAAAACATCTAGATTTAGGGTTGTTAAGCAGGTTAATGACCTGTTGCACAAGACTAAAGAATAAATTACTACTGAGAGAGAATGAGTAGAATGCAAATCTGAAATGTATTTTCCTCAGTGAAAAAAAAAAAAAGATTTCTTGCTTTTAACTTCCTTTGCTGTTGGTTATTTTTGTAGCTGTCATTTAGTGGTTCTATGTAGACCTGAAAATGCCTTTCATGAAGAATTTTGGAACAAAATTGACCAAGTTTGGTAAGCATAAGACTGGTACTAAAAGATGTAGGTGGGAAGTGTTACAAGATTTCTTTTGCTGTTCCTGGCTCAATTCCTCAATGTAAATCTGTTGCCCAAAGGGAAACAACCCACAAAACTAGTGAGAATTTTGTTCTTCCTGCCTGCTTCAGTCTATATTATTTCTTTCTCTGAGGATTAAGAGGGCAACAATTATGGTGAGACATTGTGTATGTGATTAATACCAGTTTACCAGGAACTCTGACCAATTCACTGAGAGCAGATGCGGCAACAGAATTCACTGTCTCCACATATTTCAGGATTTGAATTGCCACCCTAGATACAAAAGGGAACAATTCAGCCTTCAGAGCACACTGAGCCTTCTAGATCTTCATACTTGGTTGTATTATTAGTAGCAGAAAGAGACATCACACTTCAGTACCTTTGCATTTGGCTAAATTAACTCTGAAGACATTCTGGTACACTCTACTTATGTTAGCAAGATTTTTTTGACAGTTCTTTAGGCGTGGGTTTGCTTACTATCATTAAAGAGAATGATCTCAGTCTGGGAGCTGTTGTTTTAATTCATGTATGAAATTAAAGTGAATTTTCCAGACTTCTTTCTTTTCATGGGTTCATTGTAAATTTCTCTGAAATATCATTACTGAAGCTCTAAAATGAAGATAACACCACCAGGTTGGATTTGATGTCTATTTTCCCTGAAAGATTTATGCATTTCATGTGTGACTGATTTTGTGATAAGGTAACTCTCTGGAGGGCATAGCTTTAGTTTTCAGATAATTTTTTTGCTTTCTAAACTAGAACAGGAAAAGAAGAAACCCTGCCTGATTGGATCGCCTCAGCAGCATATTTCTTTAGGACTTTTGCATCAGAGCAAATTAGATCATTCTGCACTGATGTGATATATAATTCCCATATCTTCTGTGCCATCAGCTCCTTGGGTTTGGTTTGAAGGGAAAAGAATTAAGCTGAAGCATTTGAGTGAAACTGTTTTTATTATTGGAATCACAAGGGTTTTTTATAGCCAAGAGAAAATCTACCACGACTGCCGCACAGTGTGACTCAATCTTAAATATCAGGAACCTTAATTCTGTCAGCATCAATTGGACCCGAAGCACGTCCACTGCTTTGTCTTTACTTTTATGTAGCCCTATTACCAAAAAGAAACTATTTCTTCTTTGTGATTCAGTGCACACTGTTTTTATTATTTCCTTTAATTCTTCCTCATGTTTAAGTCATTGTGTATTAAATAATCTTGCAGTATTTCCTTTCTGAGTGTGTTTTGGTGCATCAGTTGAGCACAACTAAGCCAACTAACTGGATCTGCTGCTTGAAAATTTTCATTGATGGCAAGTAATGAAGAGGTAATGACAGATGAAAGAGTAACTGTCAATAGAAATCTGACTTCAGCTATTGTTGAACTTGTTGATCTTCAGTGAAAAATGAAATATGAACTTTAATGGAATATCACTCTCACTGCATCTTCCATCATCACATTATAGGTTGTGATTACTACATTCTTCTCCTACTACTGTAAAATGACTCTTTGGATAAAAGGGCCTGATTGTTCCATTAGTTCTTGATATCATTCAGCACTTAGGACAACATGCTTTTTTTTTTTTTTTGCACTTCATTTGCATTCCTTAATCACTGCTAATACCCTCGAAAATCTTATACCACTTGATAACCCAGAGAATATTTTTTTTCTGAAGCCCTATTTTGCTCCAATTCCTAGAAGTAGTGTCTTGTTCTTTCAGCATTTATATTGAGCATAAATTATGATGACTCTTAAGATGAGACGTGTGGACAGTGGTAAATACATTTTAAACCTCTTACACTAGTTTGTCATGGGAACTCTTGGTAAACAAAACAAATAGGCATGAGATAGATAGATTTCAGTTGGAAGTAACTGTGAATCTATACCAACACTACAAGGTCTAAGAGCATATAAAATTGAATTACCAGCTTCCATTTCATCACCTGATCTGTTTACATAGAAATTTTAATCCCTGATCAAAAAAAGGATGAAAAACTGGGGCTTACTTGGCTCTATATGCCACCAATTCTATGTGCCAACAGAGGCAGCTTGAGTAAATGATCTTGTCAAAAGAGAAAGCAACATTTAGGGGGCAACACAGAGGGAGCGAGTGACTCGTATCAGTTTGTTAAAAACAGTGGTGTATTTTCAGCCATTACACCTCTGCTTCTTTGTCAAGCAATTATTCAGCTTTTTTGTGTTAAAAACAGTGAATGTAGATAACTCTAGTTTACTAATGTTGATTGTTACTGGGCTTGTGTACATAAAGAAGTTATTCTAGAATACAGGTACAAAGACCTGTACAAAGATAAAGAACTATAGTTGTCATCAAATAACTTTACTGGAGGAATATTATTTTACATTAGGAGTAGCCACATTATAGGCTTTCTGCAAAAATTCTAAAAGACTGTATGTTGGGAACATCTCCATACATAAAGCTTGTTTTTTCAGAAGTAGACACTGCTCTTACTTTCTTACTGCTCTTATGCCATATTCTGCACACATCAAGAAGGATGCTGAATTGGTGCTTGACATAAAGATTACTTCAACAACAATGTCATTCAAAGGTATGAGGATGGCATGGAAGAAAGTACTTACCAGAGATGACAGTGAAAGAATAAAGTAATGAAAATCTAAGTTAATAAGTTAACAATGAAAATCTATAACTTTTTGGGGTACCTGAGTAATTTTTGGATGAGTATAGAATTACCTAATATGACTGAAATGTTAATAATATAGATATTTTACTGTAGAGTAATCCAGGAAGAAATTATGTCCTTCTTTCTTTTACTTCCTGCTATAAAACTTAGAGCCTTAGTATTTTCATTGTCTCAAAAAAATATTTTATGATGAAGATCCACAGTAAAGCTCAAAATGAAGAGCAAGATTTCCTAATTCAGTAGCCCTAGCTGCACAAATAAATAAAAATATTGTTTGATAACATGTGACCCCAAACGTCAGTTTCTTTTCAACAGATGCAATTTAATCTTTGAACAGCAGGTGCAAAAGTTATCTTGAGGCAGAAACCTCAAACAGGACAATTTCACAGGAGATGTTCTAGTTGGTGGGAAATGCAGGAATAATTGTGACAGGTAGGTCTTTCTCCTTCTGTCTTCCAGCAGTGGATCATACATGACCCAGTGCTTTATCTTGAAAGTGGTAAGGCTTGGATAGATAGATAGATAGATAGATGGACAGATAGATAGACTTACACACACACACACACCCACCCACACACACACACACACACCCACCAGATTAGAACATGGTTCAGCATCATCTTTGCTCCTTTGGTCAGTGTTCAGCAACTGATGTGAAAACGGATTTTCATTCCAGTTGTTTCTAATCCCTCAAAGGAACACATTTGTACTAAATTACTTATCTGGGCACCCAGGTGGTTGCTAATACAAGAGAATCAAGTAGATTTAATGCTGCCTTCGATTACTTCCCACAGTTCTGGAAATGTGTTTGCTCTCTCAGACTTCACTTGGTTTTGCAAATGCATCAGGGTTTTATCCTGCTTGATGCTGAAAATGGGATCCATGTTGTAAAATGCTAACTTGAGCTAAGAACTTTCACAAGCTGGGCATTCATTAAGGAAATGAAAAAAACTTTTTTTTTCCCTGACCTCCGAAGCACTTGAATTAAATACAGGAACTAAAGAAGTATCTGAGCCTCAGACCTTATATAGTGACAAAGGTTTTCTTCCCGCCTGACACTCCTGCAATACACAGTAACATCTTTTTCCCAATACAGTGCATAAGCAGACGTGAAGCCGTAAGACACAACTCTGGTTTAAAATTAAGCAATGTGTTTAAGTGCTTTGTTGCATTTAAACCAGCCTTGAATCAACCAAGATGGCTCACACAAGCCAACCATATTCCACGATTCACTGAGGTCTGAAATACCGTGGACGTCTGCCAACCTCCTCTGACTGCCTTGCAGGGGCACTACTGCACCACCAGATGAGTCATCTCAAGGAAATATAACTTTGGAGTTGGCTTCTTGAAACAAAAAACTCTTTGCATCAGTTGTGGACAAACAGTCCTGAACAGAAAAAAATTACTCCTGTAAGTATTCTTCTTCTAGTAATGTCTTGCTCATGAACATTGACTAAAATGGGATATTTCAATTGAAATAAAATATCTGTATTTACAAGCCAACCTTGAAGCATGTGCAAACTATTCCTTCAGGATAGTATCATAGCTTCTCAGCTAGATGCCTCAGACTATACACTGCTCAGGGGTAATGAAAATTCTCTTTAAGCACCAGCTGCTCATGCTGTGTAAATTTAACATCATACAAACCTCACACTGTTCTCAGCCCCTGATGGGTTCCCAGAATGACCCTGTTAACACAACGTAGAAAAGCAGACTGGACAAAAATGAAAGCAGCACACATCAAGGACCTGAGAACAATGAGTTTCTGTGGTTTATTTGTGGAATAAACCTGTATCTCAAAGGAAAAAACTTGGCCACACACCAGACTGGCAGAATACTGTAGGTGCTTTTCCATGTGGTTCTCTGGTCCTTGGCAGCATAGGTTTTGAGAGAGAGTTGAGGGACACTAGATCCACTGGTCTCACAGCAGTTCTGTCTGGGCAGCACTCTTTGATGACGTCCTGACGGAAGATAAGAATGCAAAACTGCACCTTCCTTCCTTCCATGCCCATCACAGCTGCAGTGTCACTATTCACAGCAGGACAAAGTGACTGCAAAATGCCATCAGAGCAGCTTTTTCATACTGACTACATGCTGCTGTAAATGATGACATCTGGTAAGGGAAAACAAAAAAGAAGCTTATTTATTTCTATTGTTACAGAAAGCACTGCCTCCAGAAACCCTGTAGGAATGGACTTCGAGGACATTCTTACAAATCACTGAGAGACAAAATCATCTTTATCTTGCAATATGTGAGCAGACAATTGTCTCTCTGTATCTCATCCTTCCAAATGACATTGCTTCTACAATATTTGTTCCAGTCTCTCTGAAGCACTGGCTAGTAATGCAAAAATCTTAGAAAAAATGAGTAATTTTGGCCTCTACAAGATGATAACAGAACAAAGCCGAGATTCAGCACCATTATAGCTTAATACAGAGATAAAATGACATCCTTACACTGCCAGTACCACAAAAGTGGTAAAAAAAAAACCAAAACCATATAGGTCACCTTGACTGTGACAGGCAGGAGATGTTTCTAACATAAGTAATATGACTCAATTTCCAATGAACGAAAAGACTAAGAAGTTTGGAGAACTATTTTTGTTTTGGAAGTGACATTCCCCTGCATCAGACTGTAGCATGTGGGTTGACTTCCGTGATAGAAGTTATTAAAAAACACCAGATCTCTCAGTGAGAGCTACTGGCATCATTAACCCCCCAAGAGATAACAAAATATTGGAAGGCATTTCTCAAGACTTTTGAAATTTAAACATGTTTTTGATACATGTTTTTCTTCCTGGCATGTAATGATTTCACAAGTATTATAACTAATTGTAGACTTTTTCGTTTGGGAGCCTCGCCTTGTTTGACTAATGCACATGAGATATATGAGATTCTTGACTTGTATTCTTGCTTCTTTTGCCTCTCAGATACATAAATTCACAAATAAGCCACCAATACTTGGCAGTCCTCAATTTAGTAAGTATTCATTATGAAGAGAAATTTTACAAACCCAGAGGGTTTAAAAATTTTAATGGTGGCTCTGACATGTTCAAACATATGCCATAGCATATATCTCCTAAACTTAGACTATACCTTGCTATCATGATACATGGTTACTAATCCTAGAATTATATGAATAGGCTAGTAATATATGCATTTAAAAAACTTTCACACTTCTGACTCTGTGTTAGCTGATTTTAGCACACAAACATGTGGTTAATGATTTATATGAATGAACAAAATCATGTTGAAAGACTCCAAGCCCCACAATTCAGTAAGTTGTGGTGGGACTTTTTGCAATATAAACAATATAAACTAATTCTTGTTTCTGTACAAATGGTTGTTGACACTCACAAAGACCTTCAGTGCTGAGCTGAAGAGACCAGTTGCTGGTCATCCCTAATTTGGTCCCACCACCTTCCATGCAAGACAGCCAGAAAATGGAAAGACCCCAGAGACCCCAGCCCCTTCAGCAGTCCTGCCTCCTAGGAACAGTGGAAAAAGGTCTTGGCATAAATGAGCAATGAGTTAGCTAAGTTTAGGTAAAACTTTAATGAGGACAAGGAGTTATGGAGCTTTCTCACATATTAGCAGATTCATACGTTCTGGGGGTTGGATCTTGATCCTGATCTTTGGGAGGTTTCAATTCAAAGCACTCAAAAGATTTTGAAGGGAGAAATGGCAGTTCTGTCAGTGCAAACAGCAAAAGCAATCTTACTGCAGCTTTCTAGTCTGTTCCTGTGCACGGAACTGTTACCCTTACTCTCTTTGCAAAACTAAGCAACAAGAGGAAAAGAGATAGGCTCTAATCAGTACGTGAACTTAGTACTTGTCTGACAAGATTTTGTGCATAATAAACACTTACTATGTGTCAAAAACAGTTCACTAAAAAAAAAAAAAAGAAAAAAACAAAAAAAAAATCAAAGAACTTTTGAGCTGATTGAACATAGAGTTCTCAGTCCCAGAAGAGTCTCTAATAAAGACCAGCAAGTGTGTTTCTGCTCAGGAGGACCTGAACACTACGGGTATTACATGTCAGGTCTAAAAACTGCAGTCAATTACATAGGGATGCCTGGAGAAGTCTCTCATGCAGAGCATATGGAAATCAGGGGATATTTTTAGGTTTTGCTGTGAGAACGTGGATGACTGTGCTTTAAGTAATTACTATTAATTTATTTCTCAAATAGCAAATTTAAAAGAAAAGCATACATCATATATTAAGAGCCATTCAGCTTCAACATATGAGTTAAAGACTAATAAAGCTCTTCAGTAGAACATTCACAGAGTATGGAAAAGATCAAAACATGAGTCAGTTTGTGGCAGCCACCAGGGACACATCTTGAGAGGCAGTGGACTGTGTTTGTTGTTCAAGTGATGGCAGGCTGACAACAGGCATCACCTGCTCCAAGAGTACTCACTGAGTCACTTTACCTTGGACAATCCTGTGAATGAGTCAATTTTTCTGCAAGAAATCAGACTCTGCAAAGTTACACTCCATTCCCTCAATTCATTAATTCCAATTTAATTTTAGCCCTCTCTGTTCCCATTGATGCATGGCAGAATAATTGTATTTGTATTTTTTCAACTTTGCAGTTACTGACTCTCATTAATGTGGGAGATAGCACATTCCGTTGGCCTGAAGTGAAGCACTTCTAAGGCAGGAATCAAAGAATTCAGTTGTTATGTCAGGAAACGAAACAAATTAGCCCTTATGTCCACTTTGACAAACATTGACTCATATTGTAATTAGCCAATGTAGTAACATTGAAATTTTTGAATTACTGGTATGGTCAAGGCTTTCCTGAAATGTGGGATCCAGAATAAAGAAAATCCATAGTACAGCCACTTCTGGTTCTAATAAGCCTAAATAGTGCAAACATTTAATTGGTATATTTACAACTTCTGAAATACAGAGAATATTGTTCAATGGCAGAAGTTCCAATTAAACAAGTGCTTTTAAGTTTCTTGAAGGCAAGTGTCTCGAGTACAAGCATTGCTGAGATCATTATATGAAGAAATCTGGGTGTGCTGACATAAAGGGAAACATAATTAGCTCTGAAGGAATTACAAATTTCGACTTGTGATAAGGCATGAAAATGCAAATGGTCAAGCAAAAAGAAAAACGACCTGGACTGATTTTCAGGAGAGCTATTGAGGGAGAAAAAAAATCTTTTGCTCTGTAAACCAACTTGGTTTAATTTTTCATTTGGCATGAAAATAATACAATGATAAAAATCTTTGAATCTAAATTTCTGGCTCATATTTCAAATCAGATTCCATTTGAAAGACTGATGTTCTTTTTTATTTTTGGGTGGTTGTGGGATGTATTTGAAAATGACCACAGATGCTGCAAAAAGCTGTGCAGTGTTAAGCAATAAGAAGAGAAATTTCTTTTAGCATTATTGTAGAGTTTTTTGAAACTATTTTTTTAACCTTTTCATTAAAGCAGTGTTATGTTTTTTCCCTTTAAGATATTATGTTTCCTGAAACTTAATCTTATGATGAGGGTGCCATTGGAACTCTGTTCTTTTAGAGAGACAATTTGAGCTCATGTGACAGTTGTTTCAGTCCGTTACTTACCCAGATAAACACACTCTTTTCAGCACTGTTTTCTTATCTTTCTCTTTTTAAAGTTGATGGAATCAGATACTCAAACACTTTGTTTTGCTTTACTTTTCAGAAGTGGATTAGCTGGGTTAGGAAGGCAGTTCACGGCTGCAGGTACTGTTTATTCTTCTTGGTAAGTGTGTAGAAACACCTCCTAAATGAAGCCAACAGTACCTTCTATTGTCCAGAAATGAAACGATCTTAAGTGAAAATCAGCAGAGCAGCACCATTTGGAAAGATGCTTTGGGATTCTTAACTTAACTTGCACATCAACAAAGTTCCTTCTTAAGGAAGAAAGAAAACTAAAACTTTGGCTTCTGAGGTTAAAGGCAGATGATGACTTATTTAGTTCTAAATGTGTTCTACTTCAGAAATTGCTATCCTTTTCTATGAAATGCCATCTAACTTGAAAAATAAGGAAAACAGAAAATAAGAGGGGAAAAATACCCACCCTTGGCAAAGTATAGTTATGATTAAGATTCCAAAGCCAAGATTTATGTTCCACAGTTAACTCATCTTCATGTCTTGGAACATGACAATTTATACAATGCAATACAATAATAATCTTAATGCCTTGAAACACACATTTACCCATGAGAGCATTCCACTGTAGGTTATGCTGCTTTTTAAAACTGTTTGCCTTAAGTTAAATACTGCCATATCCTTCCTTTCTATTTCTTTCATATTTAAATCCAGATCACTTCTTTGAAACCACCTGTGGTTTGTTAATAAAATCAGTCAATAAATTTGTAAAACTCTCTTTCCAGGCATCTTTGTGAAAATTCAGAGTTCACATGTTCAAAGTCAGCCATGTATCTAAGTGATAAACCACAACTGTAAGGTTCTCTGGTTCAAATATCTGCTTGCAGCAGTGAGCAGCTTTTGAATTAGAGCAGCAATTTTCCTTTTATTTCCCCAAAATCCAGCTGTAAAGAATGATAACCAGCTTTTAACTTGTCATCCGAAAGGATTCCCTTTAAACTGAGTACAGCTGTGTGGTGTAACTCTTTCCACACTGGGATTAAGACTGAGATGCAGCACATTCCCGATATCCTCTGTCCATCAGCGGCCTCACAGCTCCCGTGTGAAGTAAAACTGCAAAATGGGGAGGGTTCCGATTCTAGAGCTGTGAATGCATCTCTAAACTAACTCCTGCTTCTTCAACATTTGGGGAATATATTTGCAAGTGTAAAGCAAGATAAATCCTTCCAGGTTCCAGCATTTAATTAAGCTTTCAGCTATCTTTGTGAATGAACTGGAGAGCATCTAATATGCATGTCTAGAGGGAACAGATCAGGAGTGCCACTCCTTCTGTGAAGTTGTTTGCTATCAGCTGGAAAAAATCTCAACTCAATTAGTCTCTCTCTGTGTTTAACTTCCTTTGGAACATTACATCTCCTATAGCCGAATCCCAATTGTAATAAATGTACTCGAACAAAAAAATACTCTCTTCCTCTGCAATGGCCTGTGTTTCTGGTAGTAATTGGGTTTGAGCAGTGGTGGGATAAGGTGACTGTGGTATAGGAACTAGCAAGGGAAGGATGATGTCAGAGGATTTAAGAAAAAATTTTTAACTGTTCAAGGTTGTCTAGCAGACCAGAGCAGAATTGTTCTGATTTTTTTTTCCTCACATGCACTCTCTTATTATAAGTAGATGTATGTAGGATTCCCAAAGAGGCAAATAACTTGGTTTAGCATCTAATTGAAAATGGTAAGGATTTAAAAAGGTAAATACCAACACTGGTTCACTGGGGCCACTGGCAATGCTTTACTCTACGAAAGCCATCAACAAAATGACCCTACCTGCCATGAAGGATTTTCTTTTGTCTGGCTGCTCTTAACATGCTTCTCCAGTTTAATCCATCACGGTACCCATGTGGGCAGAATGTTTTTGGAACAGATGATACTTCACCACCCCATAACCACCCAATCCCTATTTAGTACCAAAGTCACGAATGTAAATAAAGACCAGGTTAGAACAGTCTTTTCCTGCACTATGTGACAACTGTGGGACACTGGTGTCCCAGAAACAAGTTGTAAGATGCTCAAAAGTCACAGTCACCAAAACAATTTAGAATAGTGCTAACCCTGCCACGGCAAAATATGAATCAATGTGGCAAATGTCAGACATTTGTACTTGAACATTTCATGCCTCAGTACTTCGAAGAGGAGCTACACAGTTTTCCTGTGTGTGTAAAATATCATCACAAACCATTTTCAGCTGTCACAACCAAGTCAAGATTGAGTCTATCTTCATCTGTATTGTTCCAGCTGGCTTCCTTAAATATCCAACACAAGCATTCAAGCAAAATGAAGAAAAGAATTTCCCTCTCTGAAAGGTAACCACTAAATCAGGTAATGCAAATTCAAAGTGAACGGCCTATTTGAAAATCAGTCAGCACTGGGCCAGCCCTCCTTCTGAGCGCTTCCCCTCACTGCAGTTCCTCCCCCCACACTGATGTTCCCGTTTCTCCTCAGGACACCCTTTCACTCCTGCTACTCCCACTTCCATTACTCCATCCCGACATCACCCCTGACTGCAGTGCCTCTGTGCAGGGCTGCCTGCAAGATGCAGTAATAAATGCCCAAAGGAATTGACTTTACAGTTCAAGTCTTTTATTTTTAATAACGGCATCAAAAGCCACTTCTTTAGGAGTTTTGCTGTACACACACGTAATTTAGGATTAAGGCTATTCAATTTATTTACGTTCTTGAACTTTAATGTCAACCTTAAGGAAGATGTAAAGTGCAACTATTTCCCCAGTTCTCCTAATGCTCCTTATCATCTATCCATGCATATTCACAGGTAAATTGTAAATTAGGCCCAGAAAAATAATGAGACTGACATGAACAGTAATGGCATACACAAAAAAGCCCCATTCTCTAAAACACGTCCTTTGGCTTCCAAGGCCTCTGAAAGCACTCTCATTTTCAAATTCCTTTCAGCGAGCCACGACCAATCGAAGGATGCCTTCATTTACCAAGAAATTTATTTTGAGCAGCACATTATTTTTCGCAGTATTTTTAGCTTTCATCTGGCATTTTTCTGAACGTGCTCAGCTACGACGGGAATCACTGCACACCTCTGAGGGGGCCTGGAACAGGAGCTGCGGCCCCTGTAACACCAGGGCATGTCGGGGGCTTGTAATGGCCACGCCGAGCACTGCGAAGCACCCGCAGCCCTGCTGAGCGCTTTCGATGCGGACAGCACCCAGGCAGCAGAGACTGGCTCCCAGCCCCGCCTCAGCCGCCTCTCCCTCAGGGCTCTCCGCGTCGCCACCGCCTCCTCCGCGCCACAGCGAGGCTCTGCGTCCCAGCGGCCACCGCGGCGCGGGCCACCCGCCACACTCCGAACTACACATCCCGGCGTGCACCGCCAAGGGCCCGGCGGGGCG
>VZRO01003914.1:1585565-1624209 GCA_013397915.1 Daphoenositta chrysoptera | reverse complement strand
TCTGCCGGTGCTGCCCCGGGAGGAAAGTTCCCGGGAGGGGAGCGCCGCTCCTCGCTGCCCGTGAAGGACGGGGCGCGGCGGTGCGGGCACGGCCGCGGCCTCCACGCGTGGCGGGCAGAGGTCTGCAGCAGCCGGGAGGAGCCGAGCGGCCTCCGGGTTGGCTGCCTTGCGTGGGGACAGGCGAGGGTGGAGGTCCGAATTCCTGATCTCGCAGATGCTCAGAAGCTGAAGGGACGGAGCTCTGAGCAAGCAGCTGTCGCTGACCCTGCACTGAGCAGCAGAGGTCGGGTGAGGTGACCTCCCTTGTCTCTTCCCAACTGCAAAAAACATGGATCGTCTGATTCTACGAACAGGAGCGGGAAGGGGCAGCCAGCACGGCAGGCTCGAGAGCGTGCAGTGGAGGGCCACGAAAATAAAGGGACTGGAGCATCTCGCTTATGAGGAGAGACTGAGGGAGCTGGGTGTGTTTAGTCTAGAGAAGAGAGGGGACCTCATTAATGCATATAGTTATTTCAAAGGTGGGTGCCCTTTGAAGTTTCAAGAGGATGGTGCCAGACTCTTTTCAGTGGTGCCCAGTGACAGGACTCAGAGGAATGGCCATAAACTAAACCACAATAAATCTCACCTCAACATGAGGAAAGAACTTTGTTACACTGAGGGTGGCAGAGCACTGAACAGGCTGCCCAGGGAGGTCATGGAGTCTCCCTCTCTGGAGACTTTCAAACCCCACCTGGACACGTTCCTGTGTCACCTGCTCTCGGTGACCCTGTCTTTGCAGAGGGGTTGGACTGGATGATCTGCAGAGCTGCCTTCCAACCCAAACGATTCTGTGATCCTAAGATCACATCGTTCTGGATGCTGCATCTTTTAGACATTGGGGTTTTGTGCTCCTCATGTAGTTTGGTACTACCGCTGTGCATCCAGGGAGAGAAATCCAGAATCCTTGGCTTATGGGGACAAGACTGGAATTTAATTTTGAGTTCAGGATCTCTCACAAGACCACTACTTTTTATTGGATCATTTGCTTGCTTTGTGATAAATTAATAGCAGATAAAATGCAAAATATCAGAAAAGAAAACAATACAAGTAAGCTGTTAAAAACCAGCAGAGATAATACATTTACACAGTACCTCTAGCAAAGCATTAGGTTAAAAATAATGAAATAGTTTTTGAATTGAGTGCAACCAGAAGTTCATGTTTGAAGGTTTTACTTGTCAGTGAGAGTATATCAATACAGATAGGGAAAAGGCACAGAATGCACTTGTGTTTTGTTGCTTTGCTGCAACATTACAGTGCTTAGTTTGTGATTAAAGTAGATGACATCCAAACAAGTGTCCTCTTAGTAGATTAAAATTTAAAGAAAAACAGAGGTGGTGATAAAATTAACAATAGAGTTGTTTTGAATAATCTTGTTAGGTTTTGACCAAGTGTTTTAGCACTGGACACAAATGTGATATGGGATTTTAATGTCAATTTCTTTCAAATTTTGATAGCGTGGTATTACCTGGAGAGCTCAGACTATAAATTTTGGAAATTAAAAAAAAATACTGATTAGTCTAAAAAGAGACAAACCGGAATTGGCTGATTTCTTTAAATCGTTCTGAAACTAGACTCAAACATTTTTTCCTCTAAATGTTAGAAATGATTTTTTTACTTTTTCCATGTTAATTTGTTTCTGTGATTAAGTGAGTTTTCCATTTTGTACTTATGGAGAGGATGACTTACAGAAAATTCCAATGGATTTGTGACTAAATACTGACTTTTATGTGTTAAAAACTTCCTGTATAGAAGGGGTAGGTTATACCTGTCCAGTGCAATTGTAGCAAACACTTTTTTCCTCCCAGCTGTGTGTGATTAAAACTTGTTGTGTAGTTCCTTTAGTAGAGCATGCTTCAGAAATTATCTCTTCTAGTAGCTTTGAACAACTTTGAAATTCTCAAATATTAAAAAAAAATTCTTAACATAGATTAAAGTCTAACTTTACAAAGCATAAAAATATGAGTGATGATAGACGTTTACCAACAGGCTGTTATGGAGTAGCATTCTATGAAACTTTATGTGTATTGTGTATTTGCATATTGGATAAAATAGTATTTAGTTCTAAAGTGTATTTATTCTTCGATCATATATATTTGAATAGGGACAGTGTAGTTAACTTGTTGATATCAGGGAGCAGAATGTAAACCACTGTTCAAGTAAGCAGTCTAGTGCAAAATGTAATCCTCCTTTTTTTTTGATAAGCTGACCTGTCCGATGCAGAGTTGGAATATGTACTTCTTGGAAGGTGTACATGATTGCAGGTATATTGTCCACACAGGAACTTGGGCTTAAGTCCTAAAATGAGCAGTCATGGAAGGTGGCAGTTCACAGTCTGGCTGTGGGAGGAGTGTCCTCACTGCAGGAGCAGAGTGACTGCTCTGAGCGCAGACCTGCTGACATGCTGCCTGCTTTGCACCAGGGAAGTTCGATGTGCAGGCAGAAGGAGGTGTGACTAAAAGTCACACTGAAACTAATCAAAACTATGTTTCTAAAAACCAGCTACTTTAAACTAAAGCTGCCTGGTCTCCCCCCTTGTTGTGGTGTTTGGGTTGGTTTTCATGCGTCAGTGGAGGAGTCTAATAGGAGAATTCGGTTTAAGTTGAGTGCAGAGGCTGCTGGTGCACTGAGGTGTGCAAGCTCTGCTTAGTTTAGGAACTGACAAGTAGGTGATGAGTGGACATGAACTTCTAAGGCTAGGAAATAGGAGCTATTGACCAAGGAAGTGAGAGGAGGCTATTACGTTTTTAAGAGAAGGAGGTAAATACAGCAGTAACTTGAACATCATTTTTGAGTGTTCTAGTACTGTGTGACTTCATGCATATCCTTAAATTCTGTCCTGTCTGCTACCTTTACTTACCAAGTAGCCTTTTTCATTGCTGTGCTTAAAAGCTGATGCTGTTTGCATTCACAGCCTGTTTTTGTGCACATCTGGTTTCTGTCAGACTTCAGTGGGACTGTTGGAGTGATTGAAAAAGGAGTGACACCTTGAGACTATTAGACTGGGATTATTAAAAGACAGGACAAGTTGAGGTCCATTATGTGGGGTTAGGCATCTGGCATTTGTGATGCATATTAAGATTATGCGGAGTCTTGGCTTTCATTTTCAGTAAAAAGTAGTATCTGGCATGTCAAGCTGCAGAGATAACCTTCCAAGCATGACCTGAGCTAAAGTGATGTCTGCTTGAGGCTGATGTGCCTGAAGTCCAGATGTCACCCTGAAGTGTTTAACTACAAACCCTTGTTGTCTGGGGCTTTGAGTGGGGGTTGGTGTCAGTACTGAAGCCCATGGGATTCATAATTGAGTAATACATCTGTATTGCTGCTTCTGAGAAGAGAGGGCACTTACAAAAGAAAAATGGATTGTGACACAGACTTCAGAAGGAAAAGAAACAGAGGGTGTTAAGGCAATATATTTGAAAAGTAATTTTTCAGTATGTTCTTCTATTGGTGGATATGACTTATTAAATAGTAAATTAATTGATATGAAAGATGATTTTATTTTCTTGATCTCTCAATAATTCATTTTGTTCTTTACTGTGGCACCCTGTATTGTGGGCTGGATAAATGTGATCAGCTGTTTTCTGGGCTGTAAGCTAGCTAGTCTGTACAAGGCAAGAAAATGAAAAACACATGGAACATAAGCTTAACTTTTATTTCTCCCTTCATTAATTAAAGTTTGGCTTTTGTGAATTTTATGGGAGAATGTTTGAGAAACTATATTTTTCTTTTTGTTTAAAACTTGTTTTAAAATAGAGCAGAGATAAATTTTTTTTTTTTAACAAAGTTTAAAAAAAAAGCTTACTTTTTACAGCATCAGCATAGCTAATGAAAGAACTACTTAAGTTCTGTGAAAGTGTCAGTTTATCTTTGTGGAGATCATGTGGAATATAATGTAAATGCTGGAAGGAAAATATGTAGCTGTTCTCATAAGAGAAAGGTGATGACCTAACTCAAAGTTATTGTCATTTTCAAATACAGTTTTTCTTCCTTTCTGTTTTATAAATGCTACTTGCATCACAAAACAGACAACAATAATTCAATGTTAAATGTGATTTGTTTGATAACAAATGATGGAAACAGAGAATCTTGAATCCTGAGCACTGTGAATAACGCGTATTCCTTTAGCAATAATTATCTCACCATCTTTTGTCAGGTTTATGGCTACTAATGACTTGATGACAGAACTACAGAAAGATTCTATCAAGCTGGATGATGACAGTGAAAGAAAGGTGGTGAAGATGATTTTGAAATTACTGGAAGATAAAAATGGTGAGGTGCAAAACTTAGCTGTCAAATGGTAGGTATTCTTTTTCTATGATGTAAAGAATGGTATAATGACTTAACAATGTAAAGCACTTTTGAAAATTCAAGTGACCACTGCTACACAAAATAATATGAAATTGATGTCCACAAAGGAACCCTTGTTCTTGTAGACTACTTGCCTTAATTGTTGTAACTTAAAAAACTACCTTTTGTTGACATTGGGGATTAATATTTGGGGTTTCAGGCACCAAATAGCACATTGCTGAATGTATTTGAGTGACACACTTGTTGTTTGGTGATAATTCTTGATTGCTAAATAGGTATAAAAAGCTTATAATCCAGTGGTAGTTGCCACATTGATATTTGACAGTGAGACCTTAGATGATGTGCAGGGGAAGAATGGTAGTATTGGAGCTGTTTTCAAGCAGTGATGAAAACATAAAATGGTAAAGATATGGCCTTGGTTATCAAATGTGGAACTTACCTCTTCACTAATGTTCAGAATACTGCATTTATGGTTTTACAAGCTTTACAGGAACTGTAAATGTTTTATGGGGTCAGGGTGCATTTACTTGCCTTTCAGAGACTTCTGTTGCTACACTGCCCTCTCTTCCTCACTTTATTGAGCTTTATACATGGTGTGGCTTTTCCAGAGCACCCTTTGAAGAGGTGCGACCTTTCTTAAGACTTTTTATTCTTGGCGATTCCGACTTTTTGTGTGCTTTAAAGAGAGCCTCTCTTAAGAGGCATATAGTGTTCCTGAGAATGTTTCTTGTTTGTGAGCTCAGGGGTTTTTTTAACACTCCATATACACTACTTGTACTCCTTGAAGTATGGATTGAAGTAAACTTGGTACACAAGAGCTTGAGAAGTTTCACATTGTGACTAGCCAAGTTTGTTTCAGCTTGTTAGTTCTTTGTAGTTTGCCCTGTCAGACTAGCAAAGCAGAAAAAGCCTGTGTATACCTCTGCTTATGTACTTAGAAGCAGTGCTTGCTTCAGCTTCTGAGGTGTTGTAAGTGAGGTAACCAAAACCTTGCACAGATAAACTAGTGTAGGAAGGTCAAGTTTCAAGCCAGGTATTAGTGATATTAGGTGTATTAGCATTATAATTGTCACTACTTTTTCACTACTGTCACCAGGGATGCAGTATTGTTAAAATGTGTCTTACCCACCTCCTTTTCACAACAACACAAAATACCCTGTTTCTTTTTTATTCAGACTTCTGGAATGTGTGAGTTCCTCATGGTTCCATGGCTTTGAAACAGATTGCTTGTACTCAATCAGAAGAGCATATTGTTGTGAAACTTGGCTCAGGCTTAGAATTGTCTTTGTGTGAAATAGCATTTTGTGGAAAAGTTACATTGCAGCATACATGCAGTACTCATTTCTAATGTACATCCTAAAGTTGTCCTGAAGTTTAGATCAATGCACATAGACACATATATCACAATCTTTAATGGCAGTGTCAGAATTTAGGATCGCAAATGTAAGTAATGCTTACTAAAACATTAAAGAAAGATTGCAAGGGGAAGAGAATGAGAAAATAGATGACCTCCTCTGTGTGTGCACGTCCTGTTCTTATTAACAGTTCTTCAATTCTTAAAGTTTACTTTGATATATTGATAAAACTCATGAATTTAATTAATGTGATGGAATATCTTTCAAGTTTGGAGTGTTTTTGAGAAATCCAAATAACGTTAAGGAACAGTGTTAAATTTACTTTAATGGGACAGGAAACATGGAAGAGTTTTAGGTGAATTTCAGGTGAACATCTGTGTGGAAGATGGACATGTGTACATTCTGGAATGCATCAAGTTGTGTTGTTTTGGTTTTTGTTGGCGTTCCAATCACTTGCAGATACGCTTTGAATACAAAAAAACCCCCGCCACTCTTTTAGAGTATTCTCTTCTTAAAGCAGTTTGGACTCAGAATACTGTTCATGACAGTTCTAAGCCTAATGCTGCTCCCGCTTCCTGATTGCTGTTCTTGTACTCCTCGTTCCTTTTTTCACACTGCTTCTTACCTGGTTTTGTTACAGACTGGTTTGGGAACTTAGTTTTCTTCTGACCTAGTGCTTACCTCCTGCAGTATGACCTGTTGGTAGAAACATTGGTGGGGATGAAGGATGGGAGAGGCTGAACACTATTAAGCTATAGGGTTTTTTTAAAGACAGTTCAAGTTGATCTGAAGTCTTCCATCTCCTACAACACTGGGTGTAGGCCTGATTCATTGGGAAGTTAATTTCAGCTGGCATATTTTTCTTGACTTTTTTTATTTTAAGTATTTTGTGCTCTTGTGTATTTCTGTTAAGGATTTCTTGGCACTTTCAGCTGAGGAAAGCATAAACTGTGTTTGGATCTCTCAAGTTAAATGCTGTAGTGAACTTTAGAGACTATCAGCAGTAACTTTCATCAGACTGGTACTTGAAGACCCATTAAAGTAGAGATTCCCTCTCTCCTAGAAAGAGGATTTAAGACAACCCAAGGTACTTTTGTATCTGTGCTTGAGATAGATTTTTCCTTGAGGAACGGAGAAAGTGTTGCAGCTTGTTAGGGGAACTTCCTCTACAGGTAGATCAGCGGAAATGCTCTGAGTGAAACTCTTGCATAAGAGTCACTCTTTGAAGATTTGATTCTCGAGGTCACTGCACACAGCAGATTTAAAACAACTTGGAGCAGCTGTAAAGCAGTATTTATTTTTAGACAAGTGTAGCAACAAGTGAGCAGTGTTCCTGGTTTTGCCTTATCTGCTGCTTGCTTTCATACTTGAGTAGGAAGAGCTCTATTGGTTAAAATGCAGATGAACTTTTTTCTTACTGCTTCTACAAAGCACACTGGTGATTTTGTTCTTGCTCCTTTCAATTACATTACACTGGTTTGGGGCAGGCTAAAACATATAACAGCGAAGTGGAAGTCAGTTTTTGGGTTCATGGATACTTGGGTAGCTACCTTGTAAGATGATTGTCCATTTTATTTCTGAATAAAAATGAAAATTAATGATCTGCATTAGTACTCCTGGAGTAAAAGTTGGCCTGCTCTTATCTTTGACCCTACAGAAGGGGACTGAGTTTTATTTGTTAAGCTTCTTACTGCAGGCAGTAGATGAAACCTATATCAGTAACAGCAGGTGGTTTACCTTGTTTTTCTTAATTGCATATAAAATATTAAATGTATTTTTGTTGTCTCTGTTTTTTTTTTTTTTTGAAGGAATGGTTTATGATTTACCTGATAATCGTAGGCTGTTTTACAGTCAGGGAGTGTGGAAAATGCTATTCTTATAGCACATTCTTAATTTATAGCTCTAAGTGTAGTCCAGCATGGTGTCCTGTGCACCTTATGGCAGCAGTAGTTACACTGCCTGTGGCCTTTTTTAAGATTACGTGCATCTGGCTTAATCAAGCAGTGTGGTTTTTCTAAGCACAGGTATTGTGTTGATAGTGCTTGTTCCTCATTGCAGATAATGTCGGTAATGCTCTGTTGGCCCAAATTGTACATTAATTGTTTCCTGTGTTCTGTGTTGCAGTTACAGGGTGAATTGTTTCTCATTTTGAACAACTAGATATTCTGCCATTTAAACCTATACACAGAAATTTTTCTTGGTTCACACTGGTTTCCTGAAACCAGTAAGAAGACAAACATACAGATATATATCTATTTATGGTGGGGAAAAAAAGGTAGGATTAGAATAAGCACTTTGAGTGATTCCTCCCTTGTGGTACTGTAGTTTCTCTGCATTTATGAGAGTGACTTCTCTGGGCAGTAGTTCAATATAGGGAGCTCTGCCTGACGCTGTGAGTCTGAGTCACTGGTGTGAACAGGATGATGCATGTATTGGCTGCTGTGTGGCTGATCCAGTTCAGCAGCTTTAAAGCATTTTGGGTGCATTGGTAATACACTACTGCACATCATGCTTTACTAGTTGTTTGAATAATTTTTTTTTTAATTTGTGAATTTTAATTCTTCCTTGTATATAAATGTGCTTATTCCATAGCTGTTAAAATATGCTGGTTGGAGATTATAATTGATTATATGTTGGTGTCTATCTTCCTAATATGGAGCTATGCTATGAACACCTTTATTTCCAAATGTGTGTAACTTAAAGGAGACAGTGTGTTGTTGTTTATTTCCATAGACAGCTGAATGAGCTTTTTACTTTGAGAGAACCTAGACACAAATTATTGGCTAATGAAAGGGAAAAGATCGAAGAGCACTTAGAACTATCCAAACACTTCAACTGTGTAAAATACATGCTTAAGTGCAAAAGCTTTGTAGTCGGAACTGATTTTACACAAGAAGGTTATAGTTTATTTTCAACTTCTGATAAGATTGGTTTGTAATCTGGGACTAATAATAAGGTCTAGAAGTGATATCTACTGATTTTGAAGGCCAGAAAAGCTTGAGGTAATCTTTTGTAAAATTTACTTCACAATTGGTATGTCTGCTTTGCTGAACTTATAGGTTGAATAAATAGGACTGAAGATGCTGATTCAGGTAAAATATGGCTTAATACTTTCCATAAACTGTAATTTATAGTGCTTGTGTGAGTATCATTCCAGTGGTTTGGTCATCTATAAAACATTAGCAAGGAAGTGTTTCCTCTTCTTAATTGAGATGAATCTGATTGACTGGTCTTTGCTGTGATTGTTTTAATTAGTCATAGGTTGCATGAAAAAAAAAAATTTAAATCAGAAGAATTCAGTAGTTTTTCAACACTTCAGGTTTAAAACAAGGGTTTTTTAACCTTGAATACTGTAGTCTGAAATGCATACGGAATTTAATTTCTGTGGACTACTATGGAGAAATTGTAACTTGGAATTCTATAGGTTTCTGTTCTAGTTGATTTGTGCTTGTGTTGCTTGCAAAGCAATTTACTATGCACCAAGGGTAGATGAGTACAGCAGTGCTGTGAGGAGCCACTGACAGTGGTGTGTATTTGAAGAGAAACTGTATATATATATTTAGATGTGTCAATGAATCACGGTGAAGGGAAAGCTTGACTGAAGAGTGAAATCAAGTCGTGGAGAAAGTTGTGGGTTTTTTCAGCTATTGGAGGAAATGTTTCAACTGCAGTCAGGGGTGGCTTGGTGTATTTGTGTCTCAGACATAATAATTGGTAATTATCTGTGTTTGCAGATGTTTTTGTATGGATTTATCAGGAGTTTTTCAGTTAGAGACAAAAAGTCTTTACCAGTATCAGTGTTCAGAAATTATTTTAATAATGCATTATTTAACATTATTGAAGCAGTAAAATGACCAGATTAGATTGTGGATACTAGTCTCAGGGGTTTAGTGGCTGTAGAGATAGTTTAATCAAATCTAAACAATCCAGTACAGTGCACTTTCCCCAAATTAAAGGGCAGTGTCAGGTTAGGGCATGAGGTCTGACTGCCTTTAAGGAAGGGGATTCTTGCCAGGGCTGTTCATTTCTGCAGGATCTGCTGAAGCAAGTGAGAAACTATCCACTACGTCTTCATTTCTGTGCACTTAAAGGGCTTCTTTTTATGCCTTTGATCAGATACCAGTGAGTATCTCAACTAACAGTCCTCTTGAGATTATCTGTATGCTGTATCTTCTAAAAATGTAACCCCAAGTTGTTCTCATGTATTTATTTTCATGTTATCTGTAAATATCCATTAAGTATTCTGCAAAATGAGTAAATTGCAATCTTCCTGAATTTGTGGCATTGATGTGATCATAAAGCATCAGTTTCAGATGTCTGTGCCCTAGTTTGACTAATGTCAAATTAGTTCGAAGTTTTGTGCATTAGCAAAACTGAGTTAGTTGTAAGTGATATTTCAGTGCCTGTTTTTGGCAAATATGTTTTGTCTTTGCTGCCTCCCCGCCCACCCTTCCCCTGGCCCCCACACACACATGTATTTTCAGCAGGTTTTACCACATGAGTAGTGTGGGTAAGGAGAGAAAGAAACCAAGCAGGTTATGGTTTGTGAAGGAAGGCATGGAAAGTGTGTGTGTGTGATTGCCTTGGGAATTGCATATTCCTGGGTGTTAATCTAAGTGTTGTGCCTCAAGTGCAAACACTCTTCTGAGTTCATGGGAGGTAAGGCATTGTGAGCGTGGCCATTGAAAGAGAAGCTCCAGGTTTGCCTAACGTGGTGACAGACCACTGATGCCAAAACCTTGAACCTTACTCTGGTTACTGTCCTACAGTAAGTCACACATAGTGCTCAAGTGCAAGGCCTTGCTTGTCCATGTCCTCCTCCTGTTTGCATGTCTTGCTTTCTGCCTTTTGCTTCTGCTGGGCATTTTTTATAATAATTAGGTCTTGCTCCTCTGAATTCTTGGACCTGGGAAAACAGGGTAGCAGCACAGGGCTACATACAAGTTTGGGGATGGAAGATGTATTTTGGGTTTGTCTTACTGCATAGAGCCGTGACCAAATCCAAATGTTGTATATAAAAAAGGTGCAGTAATTAGGAGTATTGCTTACTTGTGTGTGAATCAAGCAGGCACTGATGGTCAAGCATGTAAACTGATGGCTCTGGCTTGGTTAATTTTTGTTACAAATCTTGTTGTGAACTGAGAAGTAAGAGGGACTCTGGTTTTGAGACTGAAGCAGAACAGCCATCCAAAAACAATTTCCAGCTCCAAATGAAAAATGTACTAAATGAGTATTTTTTTACTAGATTAATGGAGGCAAGTTATCAGTCCAACCAGATGAAGGTTTTCAGATTTTAAAATTCTGCTTTGTGTTGCTACCAAAACCAACCTTAAGTTTATGTCTTGAATGCAAAGTACTGAAATAATATTGTTGCCAATTTAATACTTTACTCTTGTTCATACAGCCTGGGACCTCTGGTGAGTAAAGTGAAGGAGTATCAAGTGGAGACCATTGTAGATACCCTCTGTACAAACATGCTCTCAGATAAAGAACAGTTACGTGACATTTCAAGCATTGGTCTTAAAACTGTGATTGGAGAACTCCCTCCAGCTTCCAGTGGTAAGGCATTTTGTACTCAAGGCTATGTAGCTATATCATTCAATAATTAAAAAAAATACAAAAGTTGGGGATTTTAAGGAAGAGGATTCAGTTAATTTGGCATTGGAACTAGTTTCAGTTGGGGTAAAAACATATGGCACAAATACCCTTTCAGTTTCTCCTTCTCTGACTATATTGCCAAATTTTACTAGTTTAAGATTTTTTTTTTTAACTGAAGGATTGCATTAATGTGGAAAACAAACTCAGAGAATATGAACTTAGGTATAACAAGTTGAGTGTAAAAGCTTCTATTTTAATAATTGCCTGGTGGAGCACTTACAGGCTGTAGTAATAGCTAAATCTCATCTTGGTCTTTGATTGATAGTACACTTTAAAATTGATTCCAACTCTTGTATTTTTCTTTAATCCTCTGATTTTTTGTCTCACTTTCTAGGAATTGTTTTGGGAAGTCCCTTTTTTTTCTGACAGTTGATTGTTAAATTAGTGAAAGTCTTACCTGCAGGTTTAAACAAAGGCAGTCTTTCCTCTACAAGAGATACTAATGTTGAACAGCACATCAGTTTATACCATTGCTTTTTTACTCAAGTGCTTTTCAGATATCATAGTGTAGGACATGAAAGAGAATAGAGAGTGATTAAAAAGGCTTTGGAAATTACATTTTTAGAGATTGAGGTCTCTTGAATTAAAAATAAGCTCTGATTTAAGTATCCTTTTTGAAAATTGATGTGTAAATCTTGCTTCTATCAAGCAGCAGTGAGATGCTTTACATAAATAACTAATTTTAAGTAAATTGTTTTAAGCTTTTACTCTTTTGTTTGCCTACACAAAATGAAAGATTTTTGGTGGAGGTAAAGCTCAAAGAAAAATGTAACAGAATCTTTCAATATAATTTATATTCCTAATATAAAAATAAACAACATGTTATTTCTTGTTCCCAATGCAAACACAGATTGTTGTCTGTTTTTCTTAGCCTTCATGGTTACACATTGGACTATCCACTGGTTATATTTTAATTTTAGTTGTAGTTCAGAATGAGCCACAATATATATAAACTAGATTTACCATACGTTGGAATGGTATTAATTTCACATTGAAATTTGCAAAATGTGATTAGAAGAATTAAATGCATGTGAAGATGAGTACTTAACCACTGGGCAGTTGTTACCATGACACGAGTTCCTTCTCATAATTACTTGAAACAATGTTAGACAATTGGAGGAAGGGGGAACTATGAAGTTGTTGTAAAGACGTTTTCACTTGTATTTTAAAATGCTTTGGATATAAATTTTTCCCCCTTTCTCAAATGTTTCAGTAGTATTTCAGGTACTTACTTTTTAAGTAGCTTCTTGTGCAAAGTTGTTTTATTTTGCTTTTTTTTTTTTTGCCATTCTTTAGAATTGGCTCTATCTACTTCTGTCCTTTTCCTTACCATATAGTTTATGCCTTCGTTTTTACCTATAGTCCTTTCATTTATTGCTCTAGATTTGTCGTGGCCTTCACTTTCCATTGTTTGGCCTTCCAAAAGCAGTGTTTTTCTATTGTGTATACCTCCTGGGACAAGAAGCCTTCCTGCTTAGTGTGTTTGTACATAAATAGTCTTTCAGCTCTAATGCAGAGTGTACATGATATTAGCAAACACAGTGGCTGTTTAATCTTGTTTTGTTGGGTGGAAAAAGCTTCCTTATGTAGATTGGTTTGCTTTCCATAGTCACAAACGTGATCCCTCGTGTTAAAAACTGTATTTTTTAAATATTATGGAAATGCTGAGGTTTTGTTGTACTTTCAGGTTCTGCATTAGCAGCTAATGTTTGCAAAAAGATCACAGGGCGTCTCACTAGTGCTATAGCCAAGCAGGAAGATGTGTCTGTTCAGCTTGAGGCACTGGATATTATGGCTGATATGCTGAGCAGGTAAACATCCCTCCTTTAATATGCTGGTGAATGCTCATAAATATTCCTTAAAGCTTGAACTTCAGTTTTCCAAATGTTAACTTCAAATTACTCAAAGTTATATGAAATAATATGGTAATATTAAGTATGGATGAAACTTAATTTAGAAAAAAAGTGAATATATTGAAGATAATTGATTGATAGATCATTTATTATTTAATATTCTGATAACTGTAGTTTTAAGCTTATTTTAATGTTTATTGCTTTGAGGGTATATTTTAAATTCATTTATTCTTTAAAAAGTTCCAAAAACTGAAATTTAAAGACTTGATTGGAATCTTTGTGATGTTTGGGGAATATTTAAAGGCTTGTTTTACAGTATATGAACAAAGTTATCTAGATTCAATTGGTTTTGAGTTTGTGTTTTGTCTGTTTTAAGGCAAGGAGGACTGCTTGTTAACTTCCATCCTTCAATTCTGACCTGTCTGCTCCCCCAGCTGACCAGCCCAAGACTTGCTGTGAGGAAAAGAACCATCATTGCTCTTGGTCACCTGGTTATGAGTTGTGGCAATATGGTTTTTGTTGACCTCATTGAACATCTGTTGACAGAGCTGTCTAAAAATGATTCCATGTCAACAACTAGGACCTATATACAGTGTATTGCTGCTATCAGTAGGCAAGCAGGTCATAGAATAGGTAAGAAAAGTATATAAATTATCTTTTACTTTGAAGTTTTTTGGTGAGAGTAATTACTTAGCTATTTTTTTTTTCTCTTACCAGGTGAATATCTTGAGAAAATAATTCCCTTGGTTGTAAAGTTTTGTAATGTAGATGACGATGAGCTACGAGAGTACTGCATTCAAGCCTTTGAATCTTTTGTTAGGAGGTAAGTCATTCATGGGTACCTATTTCAGGCTTTCTTAAGATCTAATAATGTGTCATTTGGTTGTAAGCTGTCAAGAGACAGTCTCAAACAAAATATTCTTGCAAGCTTTTAGCTGGAACAGTTCTTATAACTCTATCTTGTAACTTAACTCTTAAGCAGTGTGTTATGTCTGTACAAACTTTCTACTGTGCCACTGCTTCTTGTGCAGACAAGAGGTGGGAAGTATTTTAATAATATTTGTCCAATAGTGGTGATAAAAAATTGGTATCCAAAGGCATATCTGTGTTCTTTGCAACCTTCAAATCTAGCAGATCCTGTTACACAGTGGCATTGCCTTTTCTGACCTTCCCTTCGAATGTCTGTAGTTCAGATGGATGCCTTGATGTTGTCTTGGCTAATGTCTCCAAAGTACAGTATGCAACATGAAATCTTTTAGGAATATTTTAGTACTTCAAAGTAATTGGACATTGATTGTATTTTTATATTACACAGGTGTCCTAAAGAAGTTTACCCTCATGTATCTACTATTATAAACATTTGTCTTAAATATCTTACTTATGATCCTAATTACAATTATGATGATGAAGATGAAGATGAAAATGCTATGGATGCTGATGGTGGTGATGATGATGATCAAGGTATATTCTATTTTTGGTTTGGGGGAGAGAATGAGCTTTTGATCCTGCACACATCTGAGAAAATTGGTATGGGTGGTATTACTCCTGAGTACCAGCATTTGAATGAATATTTTGTACCTCTTTTAAACATAGCTAATGAACTCACTTCATGGAATAAAAGTATAGGTTGTTGCTGGAGATCAGTTATTCTAAGGGTAAACATAAAATACAAGATAAATATTTTAAAATACTTGAAAGGTGGAAAAAGTCAGAAGCGTGTGGCATGATACAACTAAAGTGAGAACATCAGTTAATGAATTGAAAATATATATACAGCATGGGAAAGGCTTCTCACTACCTTCCACTATCATGTATTGGTACCTAATGCATAAAATCAGAATAGATTGAAAATGGCTCAGTATTTTTTAGTAGAATAAAAGTGTTTCAGACTGAAAGGCATAAGGTATTTTATTGTTAATATGGAGGCAAGCATTGCCAGATGTAAGCTTTGTGAAAACCTGGACATACAAGTAATCTGAACTGAGAGCGTAACATTTTCATTAGTTAAGGAAGAAGTGAGCTGCATAGTTGTTGCTTTAAGACCTGAAAAATCTATATTGCTTATTTTATACTTTTTTGTTATTTTTGGGGTTGCTGTATAGTTTAATTCACCCCTAGAAAGAAGCAGACAGAACAATTCGTTGAATCTTGATCAGCCAGCATTTCTTGTTTTGTTGTTTATGTCATGAATAAAGAGGAATATGCTTTAAATCAGTAGTCAGGCTGCAAATATGATGGGGAGCTCCTCTTCCTATTTGCAGTTTAAATTAATATGTGTGCAAGACTAGCGTGAAAAAATTGGCTGAGAATTACAAATTAGGCTGTTTAGAAGGCTTTTAACGTAGTTTATATGGTTTTTAACATAATTCAGAACCTATTTCTTAGTGCATCTTATGCAAAGAACCCAACTGTGTTCTTTTTAATTGTTTAAAATAAAACTTGATGCTTTGCTTGTCTAGACTTGAACATATGCATAATTTATTTTTTCAAGGGAGCGATGATGAATATAGTGATGATGATGACATGAGCTGGAAAGTGAGGCGTGCAGCTGCTAAATGTCTGGATGCTGTGGTTAGCACACGACACGAAATGCTTCCAGAATTCTACAAAACTGTATCTCCTGCTTTAATAGCCAGATTCAAAGAACGTGAAGAGAATGTTAAAGCAGATGTTTTTCATGCATATCTTTCTCTTTTAAAACAAACTCGACCTGTGCAAAGTTGGCTTTGTGATCCTGATGCAATGGAACAAGGAGAGACACCCTTGACAATGCTTCAGAGTCAGGTTACTTGTGAAGATTTTTGTTATCTTTGAGAAGGCATGTTGAAGTTGCACCCTGTTCATAAGGATAGTTCATTCAATGTGCTTTATCATGCTTTCTTCATACATGGGTTACAGTTTATTCCTGTAGTACTAACATAAAGAGCAAGCTAAGTAAACTGTCCCAAAAAAAGGCAGCAGTCTTAGAAACTGAAATTGACTCATGCAAATGTGCTTATTTAATATCAGTTGTTTACTCACCTGTAAGAGTTGCATGTCCTATGTCATTAGTCAAATTGCCAAAGTAAGAGTTACTTGGTGCGTTCTGTATCCAGACATAAGCTCTAATGATCAAGATAAAACTTGATCTGCTGCAATATATTTTATTTGCAGAATAAAAAGGATAATGCTGAAAAACTTCTCTAAGGGACTTATTTAGGTGACTTTTCAGTTGTTGCTCTCTACAGCGTTATTAATGCATATCACCTTTCAAAGCTAAATTACTTTTTTTTTAAAGCAATTACTTTGAATCTTTGTTCCCCAATGTTTCTATAACTTCTCTAGTTCAGTAGAGAAATCAGAGGCTTAGGTTGCACATATTTCTTTTTATCCCCCCCAGTGATCAGTAAGGAAAGAAATGCCAGCTATTGAATCAATTAACATGTGTGATGATTACAGGTTCCCAACATAGTTAAAGCCTTGCACAAACAGATGAAGGAGAAAAGTGTGAAGACTCGTCAGTGCTGCTTTAACATGCTGACTGAGCTAGTAAATGTGTTACCTGGAGCCCTAACTCAGCATGTTCCTGTACTTGTACCAGGTATGAGAAACACGGTATTAACTTAAATACTTACTAATAAATGGTATGTGGAGTTCTGAAACATCAAAATTTTTAAGTTCCGCCTGTGCTTTTTGCAGAAGCTTTGAAGTGCGGCTTCTGTTGAAATAAAATGGCAAAACAATCAGCTATTATGTGGATCCATATAAATATTTTAGTTATATATTTTCATTAATCTTCAAAAGAAGATTGAAGGTTTTTTTCTTCTTTATAGAAAAAAAGAAGTTAATTTGCTTCTCAATTACAAGATCAAACTGCCTTCTTTTCCATCCCAACAGAGAAAAATATTGTCCATAGTTTAGCTTGTAAAACTTGAAATTTGAAGTCATGGTGGAAAGTAAGGTTGGAAATGTTAAAGGTTCAGAATTTCTTTATAATTAAGAAAATATGTCATAAACCATTGAATGGCCCATATCTTTTCATAGAGGAAGCTTAAAAATGAATTGGTTGAATAAAGTGACGAAAGGGGTTTGGAAGCATTCAGAAAGATGGGGAGCCGGAAGATGTAAATTCAGTATAGCTGCCTTCCTTCAGAAATTTTAAAGTGTTCTAGCAGACTCTATAAATACCTGCCCTAAAAATACATCTTTTGGTTTCTTCCAGGAATAATTTTTTCACTGAATGACAAATCAAGTTCTTCTAATCTGAAGATAGATGCTTTGTCCTGTTTGTATGTGATCCTCTGCAATCATTCTCCCCAAGTCTTTCATCCTCACGTTCAAGCATTGGTACCTCCAGTTGTAGCTTGTGTTGGTGACCCATTTTACAAGATAACATCTGAGGCACTTCTGGTTACCCAGCAACTTGTGAAGGTTATTCGTCCTCTAGACCAGCCTACTTCCTTTGATGCTACTCCTTACATCAAAGATTTGTTTACTTGTACAATCAAGAGATTAAAGGCTGCTGACATTGATCAGGAGGTGAAAGAAAGGGCAATATCTTGCATGGGTCAAATAATTTGTAGCCTTGGTGACAGTCTAGGCACAGACCTGCCTAGCACACTTCAGATCTTTCTAGAGAGACTGAAGAATGAGATCACTCGGTTAACTACAGTGAAGGCCATGACATTGATTGCTGGTTCTCCTTTGAAGATAGATTTGAGACCAATCCTTGGGGAAGGAGTTCCTATTCTTGCTTCTTTTTTGAGAAAGAACCAGCGAGCTTTGAAGCTGGGTACTCTTTCTGCGCTAGATATTTTAATTAAGAATTACAGTGATAGCTTGACAGCTGCCATGATTGATGCAGTCCTGGATGAGCTTCCACCTCTGATTAGTGAAAGTGATATGCATGTATCACAGATGGCCATTAGTTTTCTGACAACGCTGGCTAAAGTATATCCTTCCTCCCTGTCAAAGATCAGTGGCTCCATTCTCAATGAACTTATTGGGCTGGTAAGATCACCCCTACTTCAGGGTGGAGCTCTTAGTGCTATGCTAGAATTTTTCCAAGCTTTGGTTGTGACTGGTACAAATAATTTAGGCTATATGGATTTACTGCGCATGTTAACGGGTCCAGTGTACTCGCAGAGCACAGCACTTACTCACAAGCAGTCTTACTACTCCATTGCCAAATGTGTTGCTGCCCTTACTCGAGCCTGCCCTAAGGAAGGACCAGCTGTTGTAGGTCAGTTCATTCAAGACGTTAAGAACTCAAGGTCCACAGATTCCATTCGTCTTTTGGCTTTGCTTTCTCTGGGGGAAGTTGGGCATCACATTGACTTAAGTGGACAAATTGAGCTGAAGTCTGTAATACTGGAAGCCTTCTCTTCTCCTAGTGAAGAAGTCAAGTCGGCGGCATCATACGCCTTAGGCAGTATTAGTGTTGGCAATCTCCCTGAGTATCTGCCATTTGTCCTACAAGAAATAACCAGTCAACCTAAGAGGCAATACCTTCTTCTGCATTCCTTGAAAGAAATAATTAGCTCTGCATCAGTGATTGGTCTCAAACCATATGTTGAGAACATCTGGGCCTTACTCCTGAAACACTGTGAATGTGCAGAAGAGGGTACAAGGAATGTTGTTGCTGAATGCTTGGGCAAGCTTACATTAATAGACCCGGAGACTCTGCTTCCACGACTCAAGGGATACTTGGCATCAGGTGAGGAGTAGTAGTAATGCATGTATGTATTGTAGCAGATGGCTTTATGGTATCTATTAATAAATTCATCTAGTTTTTCAAATTATTTGCTTAAATGTTGTAATCCTCTTGAAGTTTTGCTCCCCCCCACCTTACAATGGAAGGTTAAGGTTTTCTGTTTTTACTAGAAGTTGTTAGTCATACGCAACAAGAATTAACCTGTGTTCAACTGCTTTCAGACTTTATATTTCAATCAACAATATTATGTTTAAGAAGGAGCTATAAACTTAAAGGGGAAGGAGCATGGGTGACTAAGGGACAAATTAGCAAACCAGTTGCAACATTTTGACCTTTTGTAAAAAGTGTAAATTACTATATTCCTAATTTTCAGATAAGGATTCTGAAATTTTTAAGGATTAGGAAGGATCTTTGTACATAATGAATCAGTCTCATTTCAAGAACCATATTCACGTGTTTTCTTCACGTGCTTCTGCTGTAAAGGGGAGAGGTTTTTTTGTAGGCCTTTTGTAATCATAAATAATCTGTTTTAATAGGCTTATTGCTCAAATTTTCTGTAGGAGATAACATTACATGCTTATTACAATGCTATAGTATTCTTCAGCTGTTTAAAATGTTTTATCCTTAGATTTGAGTTACGTATTGCATTGCTAGTAATAAATAGCATTTCTTGTTTGCTGTTCTTTTGAGTATTAGAAGTTTAAGAGGAATGAGTGGCATTGAACATGATTTAGGTTCTGTTGCTGTTCTGTTTTAATCTTGCATGTTTACACTTTTGTTTCATATTAGGGTCCTCATATGCTCGAAGTTCAGTGGTTACTGCTGTTAAGTTCACTATTTCTGATCATCCACAACCCATAGACCCACTCTTGAAGAACTGCATAGGTGAGTACTCTACTTACACTGACAGCTTCTACCTTTCCAAGCAATAGAATTATATTTAAAATTTGTTCTTTGTGTTACCAGAAATAAATATTTTGAAGATACTAGAATTAGCTACTAATGATAACTATTAGAAGAGTTAAAAAATTATTTCCATAATATCCAGTTATTTCTATTAACACTAATTATTTGAATTCTGACCAGTAAAAATTGTGTGACTAAAAATTCTGTGTATTGATTCTGTGATGGGGAATACAAGAAGCTAGGGTTTTTAGTAGGATAGGATCCAAAAGCTGATTTCCTTTCCCATGTTTTTGCCAAATTATATCAGTTTGATGTAGTAAGGTGTACTATATTCACCCAGAAGTGTGGTCTTGGGAATATTTTACATTTAGTACTTAAAACATGTATGCTTGTGTGAATTATTTTGAGTGTTACCAGGTCTTGATTTGTAAATATAGGCCATTACAATTCTGTAATGCTTATGGTCTGAAAGCATTTGGAATTGTGTATATTTTTATACAGGGATAAGGTAATCAGAGCTTTCAGTGTAACATCAATATGATAAAGACCTATGCAATGCTGTGGCTTTTTTAATCTTTTCTCTTTTGCATAACAAAGTATTGTAGATTTTTTTAATATGTTATGGTCAATGTTTTATGCTTGATTAATGACAGGTTTAAAGATCTGTAAAAAAATCTTCTATGCTTATTAACCTAACGGGGGAAAAGATTTATCCTTAAAAGCACAAAGTTTTGCAAAGAGCAAGATTTTTATTTATAGGGAAATCAAGTCAGTTACTATGTGTTATTTTCACCACTAAGCACTTTTTTTTTTAAATATTGTATTCAAGAATTATGCTTGTAGGTTTTCCTCCCTCCCACTGAAACTGCCATGCCCCTTTGGTTTCTGGAAATATTTATTGATTATTCAATCAAGAAGTTATCAGTATCTAGTGCTTTAAAAATCTCAGTAATTTTGAGTTTTGTTACCCAGTTTTTTGGTGGGTGTAAGAATCACTTTATTTTTTACACCTTGTTGGTTTTCTCCTTAGAAAATGTTCACTCCTCATGGGAGTTGCTAGTACAACTTCACAAACATTCAGGATATATTCATGCAGTCATTTATTTTAACAAGGCTGTGTTATAGAGGTATAGAAAAATCTAATTTAAAAATGCCCGAAGGTAGGGTGGGATGGGAGAGGTAGTGCTACATTAATATATACTGAGTAGGCGTATTTTATAGTAATTTAGGTATTCTCAGTGTATGCCCATTTGGGGGTTAAAAATCTGTATGTCAATAGTTTCCTCTAGAGGTGTTCTCAAATTCCTGAACTGCAGAAATCTAAATTGGTTTTCTAATGCATATTTTGAGAGAATTTTAATAAATGGAAAAAAGGAAAGGTTAAATGTAATTTTCATTAACTTACATGCTGTATCTTTAGAAAAAAGTTGAAATGTCATTGTGTTGGCCATTTATTTTGATGGTGTTTCTTCTACTACTGTTTCATTATATGAAATACTATATAACAATTATATTAATACATCTCATATGATTATACTTAATCCTTTATTTGCATAATCATGCTGAAATAGCAGGTGTCTGTTACATTAAAATAACTTGTCCACTAAATATGTCTTTTTGAAAGTTTAAAAGCAAAGATATTTTTAAAGTTGCAAATGAAAAAAATCCTCACAGGTTGCTTTCTTTCTGTATGTGATTGCAGGTGATTTTCTGAAAACTCTGGAGGACCCAGATCTCAATGTCAGGAGAGTAGCCCTAGTGACATTTAATTCAGCTGCCCACAATAAACCATCTTTGATAAGGGACCTCTTAGATACTGTGCTTCCTCATCTTTATAATGAAACAAAAGTCAGAAAGGAATTAATCAGAGAGGTATGTTAACTGAGAAAAACAGGGCTAAATATATGTAATTGTTTTTTGGGGTTTTTTAAAGTGTATTAATTAACTTTTTTTTTATTATTATTCACTGACAGGTGGAAATGGGACCATTTAAGCATACAGTTGATGATGGGTTGGACATAAGGAAAGCAGCTTTTGAGTGCATGTATACTCTGTTGGATAGCTGTTTGGATAGACTAGATATATTTGAATTCTTAAACCATGTTGAAGATGGTCTGAAGGATCACTATGATATTAAGGTTAGCTGTCATTTTTCTCTGTGAAAGCCCGGACTCTGTCAAAATATTTCTTAAATAGTGAATAGACTGAAATGGTAAAAATATTACTTCATATGCTTAAGTACATCAGTACATTTGCCATTTTCATTAAAGTGTGACTGTTCAAAAGGTTACACAGCATTGTAGGAAATATATCTCCATATATGTGCCAGGCATAACTGTTGTTTAATTGGGTTTTTGTCTCACCCTAGATGCTGACCTTTCTAATGCTGGTGCGACTGTCGACCCTTTGTCCGAGCGCGGTGCTGCAGAGGTTGGACAGGCTCGTCGAACCCCTGCGTGCTACATGTACAACTAAGGTACTTCAGTTTGTTTCAGTGCATTATTTTGTGTTTTCTTATAGAAATATAAATGAACTCGTGTGTAAAGAACACCTCTGTACTGCTGCAGCATTTCCTGAATTATAGTTGATAAGCTGCATTAGGCAGGATAATTAGATAAGAAATGAATGGATCTTTGTACAAGTGTTAAATTTATTCAAATTACAAATCAAGAGGTACATTTGTAAGCTTCTTCTTAAAAAATCCTCTGTTTCTTTGGTGCCTTTTCTTTTATTCCTTAAAAATTCAGTTACCACTTGGACAACTTGTAAATCTCACTTCATTCTAAATAGTGAAACTGGAATACTGAGAGTTTTTCTGACTTCTGATGATGGTGTTATTTCAGACAAGCATTTGGCTGATGAAGGCAGTGTAAAGTAGTCCTGGTTTTGTTAGGCTTTTTGTCATTTACCCCACCTCTTCTTTATTTATATTACAAGATTATTGGATCTTTGTAATTAGTCTCCTTCCATTCCTGCTCTGGTCTTGATTCACCTGCATGCTGTGACAGTCACTTGTTGCCTGATTTACCTTGCTTTTCCATTACTCTAGTCTGCTGTATTTCACATCACAAAAATTGACTGCCTTTAATTATAATTTATGCTTGTATCACTGAAACGTCTTTGAGCATTACAGCAGAAGGTTAAGCAGTTATTCTAATGAAGGTCAAATTTTTAAAACGTTCTGTTCTCTGGAAGCTGGGAGTACTGTGATAATAGCAGTTTAATGTCATTTACTGACCTTACTAGCTAAAGGTTGGCTGCTGTAATTGCTTTCATTTGGTGATTGACTTGGCAGCTTACAACTTTTTTCTGCTTACCTTGCAGTGTTGAAGCTTCAATCTATTTGTAAACTGCTGGTAAAAATTCTGCTAAAAAGATATTTGGGGGTATTTTTTATTTGGTTGGTTTTTTTAAGAGCTTAGATAATTTTGATGGGAAATATGTTTCTTTAAGGTACATTTTTAAGGTTGGTGTACAGGGAGGGTTAAGTAAAGTTTCAAACGTATTTTCATTTTTTCCGTAGGTAAAGGCGAACTCAGTGAAACAGGAGTTTGAAAAGCAAGATGAACTAAAACGATCTGCTATGAGAGCTGTAGCAGCACTTCTAACCATTCCAGAAGCAGAGAAGAGTCCATTAATGAGCGAATTTCAGTCACAGATAAGCTCTAACCCTGAGCTGGCAGCCATCTTTGAAAGTATCCAAAAAGATTCATCATCCACTAACTTGGAATCAATGGACACTAGTTAGATGTTTGTCCAAAATGGGGACCATTATGTTGAACCATATGATGCACTGAATTGACAGGTTATGAGTAAGAAACAGAAAAAGTATCTAATCTAAACCTTGTTCCACTTTATTTACCTTTATGGAGACAGTTGGCTTTTCCCATAATTGCTTTTCTAGCATTTATTCCAGAAATGTATTTCCATAGTCCAGAGTTTAACCACTCTTGTTTTAGTGGATTTGGCCACATTTGGGAATTAAAAGTTGACTCATGGTATATGGAAATAAGTTCCAACATCCATTTGCCCTGTAATGTTTAGGATTAAAATGTCAAAATTTTGTGACCATGATTTTTTTTTTCTTTTATTCATTCTTTCTACTTGTAAACAAAAAAGGGTGGGAGGTGGGAATCAAGTGTCCAGGTGCACCATGTTTTTTGTACAACTTTTTATTCTTTTTTGTTTCAGCTTCATAAATTGGTTTGGCTGGCAGATGAATTATGTGTAAGATTTATTATATTAAAAAGAGAGTTTGGGCACAGTTCAAAAAGAGCAGACATAAATGTCATTTTTACAGGTGTGGGGATTAGAAAACCAATATCCCTGTTGTGCACACTAATTTTGCATGAGCAAGTTTACAAATATATATTGTCTGTAAAACAGCATGTGCAGTTTATTCGTAATGCAAGTTAAAATAAGTTCTACTGTATCAGTGCAGTTTTCAGGTATTTTGACATACAGCCCATTCATACAGGAAGGGATGAATGAAGGTTTGTTGTCTTAACCTGGCTTTTTTAAATGCCAGTAATATGACCCTGCAGATATTCTTACAGTAAACATGACAGTTTCTGCAGTTTTCATGGGTTTTCATTCCCAAAGACTGGATCCACTGCCATTGAGGTGGACAAACCATAAGATTAAAAGGAAATGAGACGGAGGTAAAATGAGCAGAGAAAACAAGAGCTGCTCAGTGGCTCCTGACTCGGGATTCAACTTTGCTTTTGTTATAAAAGTATGAAGGAAGTTACTTCAGAGGATTCACTCTCCTATTCTTCATCTGACAGCTTTTGTTAAGGCACTAATATGTGGTGTTACCTAGACAAGTGTTGCCAGACCATCATTTTCTTCTGGCACATGGGACCACCAGTAGGCTGCAGTGCTGCAAGTGTCATACAGTATTCTGGTGAGACAGGAAACAGGGAATGGCCAGAAGCCTGGAGAGAGAGATAGAGAGCAAACAGAAGAAAACATTCTTCTGTGGGTATGCTGAGGTAATTTAGAAACAGACCAGAAGCAGATGGCTGGCAGTCCTACAATGAACTGGATTCGGGAATTTAATAACAAAAAGATGGGGGACCACTGCCTCATTACTTGTTTCATGCAACTGCTTAGTTGTCTTTTTCTTTTCTTCCAAGTCAGATACAAATTTTAATTTTTTTAGTTAACTGGTATTTTTTAGCTAGTTTGTTATTTTGGAAACCTGTTACATGGGTACATGGCATAAGCTGCTACGGGGACTAAACAAGCATTCATTTTTATGACCTCAGAGACAGTTTCCTGTGAGCATTGGGGCTTGGGGGCAAAATCTTCACCTTACATGCTTGCAGCTTGGGAAAAGCAGAGGAGATACTGGTACATTTAACTTTAATAGAAGGACCTGAACAAAGAAGTCTATGAACTCATTCAGTAGTGACAATTCTAATGCTGTAGAAATTTTTGAAAATGTAGCTTTTTCTGTCTCCAAAGTCTTCATACTAATGTAACAATTGTCTTCTAGAAGTAGAAATAAATGAGATTAAACATACCAACATATCTAAATGTCATGAAAAGGAATGGGATGACTAGAGAGAAACCCTACAGTAGAAAAAGCACTGTGAATTAGGTATATGTTATCTTACTGTATAACTCATCTACTTCAATTGCAGCAATATACAGGCCTCCTAATTAAGAATCTGTTGTGCTAATTAGTTGTCAAACTAATCTTTGAACTTCTTGTATTAAGTTTTCAGAGTACGTTAAAATGCTTTATAGATCTAAAGTTAGATGTGAAAATGGTATGGTAAACATGAAATGTGAGGCAAAAACAGGAAAAAGGAGTAGGTGACAATGGTAAGTGAACAGAATATTCGTTAACTGAGAGATTTGTGTGTGCTTATGTGCTACCAGAACATAACACCTGATGTGGTGGAGGCAGATCACTTTCACTTTGTTTTACAGTACATTACAGTGGAGCAAGCTTAAGGGCAGAAGAGAAGGTTGAGCTGTATTACATAGTGAATGCTTTCTTGCAAAAGAGTAGCACTTTGACCACTGACAAAGCAGGTGGGAACATAAGAATGAAGTCCTCCCTGTAAATTGCAGAAATTCTGAGTGTGGCTGTCTCCACATAGCAGTTAGTTATTTTGGTGATGCAGGAAGACAAATACATAAAGATTGTAACTGCACCATAATTACTGAGATATTTTAGTAGTGTTACAAAATCTAACTGTGTTAGGTATTGAAATTCCACTCACTATCACTGGATCACTAGATTGAAAGTTTTCTTTGGTTTTCCCTCTGTATATCCAAGTATTTGTATAAATCTGGTGTGTTTAGCTTTTAGATCAATTGCATTCATGTAATTCTGTTAAGGAAGATGTCAGGAATACCTGTAGCTGTTTTTTAAATGCTAAATATTTGAAACTAAAATATGAAATTTCTCTCCCTAAAACTAAACCAGAATTCTGAAAGGCTGCTCTTAAGGTATTTGGTAAAATTAAAACTTTCTGTAGTATTTTTCATCACTTTGCACACAGATAATTGAGACCAATTAACAAGCTTGTGCATAATATAGAAATGGTTGGCCAGTCCTCACATAGTAGATTCTTGGCTTAAAATATTTTTGTATCTCAAAAGTACTTTGTGCTCTGTTTTTCAGTGAAAGAACTTTCCATCCTTACCAAGAGAGGTTTTTTTCTGAAATTATAAATTGAAAACTACCAGTACTTCAAGAACGATGCAGTTCAGTTATGTAAATTTATTTTTTATATAATTTTCCTTCAAAGTTTGGCATCTAATATAGCAGTTGACAAAATAAAGAGAGCTGTACTACTTCCAGTTGTATTTTTATGCGGTGTACAAAGCCGTACATAGGCATGTGAACAGCATTGTTTCCCTCAAATGAAGCACTATTTTAAAATTTCATCAACTCAAAGATAAGAATTAAAAATTTCTATCTGCTCCTATTGTATTTGCCTTAAGAGATGTTCTCAATAATGAGGCTGGGAACAAGTTCACCCTGTGCTGGTGGACTTAGTAGTAGGGATTTAGCAACTGTTCTCATATTTACTGGTACTTCCCCTCCCTTGCCTCCACTTTTAAAAGTGAAATAACATGTGGCCTTGGAAGTTTGTGTGTGGGTTGTTTTTATTTTGTGAATCCTGATCATTCTGATTGAAATGACACTTGTTTCTGCCAAATACCAAACAGTTAAACCTGCAGCCTCTGAGTTTTATTTCCCTGTTGCTCTAAACTTCAGATAAAATGTGTATTTTGTTGTTGCTGTTCCTAAAATCAATTTTGAAAAAATGAAAAATACTAGTCATTTTATTACTTTTGTTTTTTTCCCCTCCTTGATTCCTCCTTTGCTATGAGGTGGGAAGATTTGAGTGCTGCACTACTAAACATGAGCAGGTAGAGATTCTGGCAGCGAGCATTGCTGCCTGCCCTAGAAGAGCTTTTTGGTATTGTTATAACTCTCACACTAAAATCCACCTTTTTTATCAGAATCCATTTATAATTTTTCATTGTATCTGAGTTTATGGAAGGAGTTCTTAAGAATAATGAAGTAAATTAATCTTCCATGAGCAGCATTGGTGAAACAGGGAAGCTTTCTGCAAATGAGGCTTTTGTGAGAATCAAGCAATTTTGTCTTGGTATGGAGTTAGACTTTTTCAGATTTGCTTCCACCCCATGAGGCTTTAATATTTCCACTTAATCTTAGATGAAGAGACAGATGTCCTTTCTGAAGGAAGTTATCATCCAAACAAACAAAAGGGTTTCTGCTGATGTTCGTCTGTGTGTTGTGGCTTCGAACATAATACTGAACCACAGAAGAAATAAAAGTGTGTTTCTGAGAACCACGTGGACACTGGCTGGAAGACAGATGTTAACTAAAATGTAGTGTGAGAAAGAGACAAAAACAAAGTGAGAATATTTTAATTTAAAATAATTCTCTCTGTGTTCTGCCTTTGATCATACTTTTGAAGAATGGGAAATACAGAAGGGAAAGAAAAAAGTAATTGGCAAGTGGTGACCTGTGATCCCAGAACTTAAAGGGGTAATTTCTATTCCCTGCGTCTTCTTAAAAAGACTATTTTGATAAAAGTGTGTAGTAATTTTAAAAATACTTTTATTCTGAAGGAGTTTATATTGTTTTTGTTATATTTTTGGGGTTTTTTCTTTTATTCACAGAAATTATTTCCCTTCTAAGGTGGATTTCTCCCACTTGACAATTATGAGTCAGTTTAATAAAGCTGCTGAAGACTTTAGTAAATAAGCTGTGTCACTTGGTTCAGTGCAGTAAAGATATTCCTATAGAAGAAGTTTGCAATTCCCTCTTTTCCACTGCTCTTTTATTAACAGATTAAAAAAACCCAGTTCTATATGACTGTAGTTTCCATTCACCATCCAGCCTTTCTTCTCTTCAACTGAACAAGTATTGGACTCCTAATCATCTCATTACTGTTACTTTTGATGCCACTCTTCCTGGGGATTCTTGATATTGTAATCTCAAGTCTTCTGGAAGACTTTTTTTCTTCAGTCTTTGCTAAGGTTTTGCTAGAAGGCTCAGGCTTGTTTCCCATATCTACAACATTTCCATTGTGCAAGACAATGCTTTCATTTATTGCATGTAGTATCTGCTTTACAGGGGGATGTCACACACAGAAGCCATGCTTACATGCAACTGAATGCTATTTTTGGGGGATTTCATAGCTCAAGCACTCCCCTCTGCAGTGAAAATGCCTAATGTATCTAGGGGTAAAACAAAATGATGTGTTCCACAGAATTCCATGGAATGTGGCTTCGTGTAAGTTTTTCTCTTGCCCCTCAATTTCAAAATGCTCACACTATATCAAATGATCTAAAGCTCTAGGCCAGCCTGCCAGTAAGAAGGTGTTTTGAATTCTACCAGCTGGAGTCTGCCCACTGATGGAATGTATGGGAGGGGCTACTTCGATTCTTTTCCCTTCACAGCTGGCAACTTTGAAGTGTCAGCCACATTTGACAGAAAGGTAAAAAAAGAATCTGGATTTCCCATCATCAGTTCCTTTTCAAAGTCAAACAACATTACCATAATTTTTTCCAAATGTGGAGATGATCAAATGAGTCTTTTTTAAGAGGATTATACTAAACTAAAGTTACTGAGTTCTACAGAGTTCTTGTTTCTCCTAACGCTGTAGGTTGAAAATCCATGACTGGTTTGAAATGGGACTTGTTTGCAAAAACCATCTCATCATCAAAATTGAAGTGTGGAACAGAAGATGCAGATGGACAGTGATGGTAGATTTTAATACCTTGGCAAGGGGCAGCTAAAGTGAAATACTAAACTCTGTGCTGCTTTTTCATTTGGTACCAGTTTGGACATATAAAGTGGTTGAGTTCAACTATAATAAAATGCTAGAATATTTTTATCTCCAGGTAGCCAGTATGAAAGATCAAGAAGTTGTTTGACACGGAAGATTATATATACACTGTTCTGACAGTGACCTGGCCTTAGTTGTAGATCACTTTCTGGCAAGATAACAAATTGTTTTTGCAGTTCTTCACTCCAAACTTCTTTAAGTAAGAGAAAAAAACGCCACAACAGTGTAATTTTGTAGTGGTGTTGGTATTTGATTTCCAAATATGAATTTGAGTGGCTTTCAGCCTTGTGCATCCAGTCATTCTATGATTGTACAAGAAAAATGGAGAGGTTATATATACATGGAGAAAATGTGTTTTTAATGCTTTGAACACATGTATTCAAGTTGAAACAGTTGGATTCATCAAGGGCCTTGTACGGACAAAGAATTCTCTGAAATCATAAAAATTTCTGATTGTCTATGAATTACTTATTTCAGGTCTAGTAGGTGGCTAAACGTGGCTGGTTCAGGAAACTTAAAACTAAAAGGAGGACACAGGCAGGCTATCACATACAAAGGTGAATCTGCCTTCTAGTGCTGTTTGGCACATTTTGTATTTGTTGGTTTGTTTTTTCTTAATACTGGTGTCACTAGGCATTTTTATTGCTCTGAGACTGCATAGCTTAGCTATCAATGCAATTTTTGACGTGTTACCCAAGTTATCTTTGATAAAGGGATTGGATAGAGTGCAGAAACGGTTTGGCAACAGGCTGGGGGTTTTTTGTCATATGTCAACACGTGGAAGGGTGGGAAAAGAAAAGGTCCATTGGGAGGTATAGGTACTTCTATAGATGGAGGTCAAGAAGAACACTGCAGAATATAATGAGCATTCTTTGGTCAAAGTATTCTTTATTTGCTGTCCTGAAGTGCATACCAGGAACAAACAAATTCTGCTATGACTGGCCAAACAGACCTGGCAGTATCCTGCATGTCTGTGGGATCAGACCTCCCAGCTGAGAGAACAAGGGTCTCCTTGAAACTTAGAGACGAGAATCAGGCCTGTTTCAAAGAACCCCCAAGGGTTGCCATTGCAATATGGATGTCATTTTGTATGCTTCTAGCTACATCATGTAGGACAGGTACATTCTGTACTGCAGAAAGAAGAGAAAGTGGGAGCTGTTTCACAGTGTGCTGCTGAGCCTGTGCAGTGAGGGCCCATTGTTGAGTGTTGTGTGAATGCTGAGCAGAATACGCTGTTGTGACATGGGGACAATGTGGTGCAGAAAAAAATCCATCATGTCTTGGTCATCATTCAGTTCATATTGCAACGGGTCATTAAGTGCAAGTATGGAAGCTTTGTTTTGCTTGAGGTGGCGGAGTTATGCTCATTTGCAGGTCTGTCCAATTTGCTGCAAGGATGCAATACTCTACTTTTTGCATGTATTTTTAAATGTAATTTTAGTAAGTACATAATTACATTTCAAAAGAAGGTTCATCCTAAAAATTAGCTTCATGGATCTTTTTTTGAAGAATTCACCTCAATACAATTTAAAAAAATTCCTCTGGGAGCAGTTAATAGGCTGAAACTAGGATTTAATATTTTTAATAATTCCAATAAATTAAATCTATTTCCAAGAAGGACCCTTAAAATGCTTTGCCATGGCAAAGCAAACAACCAAAATGCACAGTTTCCAGGACCAGCTCAAAGATTCTGTAGGAATCAAGTCAGATTTTCTTCCTACCTCCCACCTTCAGAAGTGGAAAAGAGAAAGTGGGAGAGCATTTAGTTTATGTTCATCTCCTTTATTTGAGTTTTAACATGGTCTAGTGAATAAATATGATTTGAAATCAAGAAAGCTTATGCTGCTTTTTTAAAAATAAAAATACATTTATTTGGAGACTTACTTAGCAACCTGTTTCAGTTAGCATTGAGGGAGACCACTTCTCTTTTCAGAAAGTGACCTGCCAGTGTTGTAAAGTACAGCTAATAATTGGAACACATTAAGGAGCAATCTCTCTGGATAGTGCCTTGAAAAGGCAAAAAATACAAT
This sequence comes from Daphoenositta chrysoptera, assembly GCA_013397915.1. Taxonomy (NCBI): domain Eukaryota; kingdom Metazoa; phylum Chordata; class Aves; order Passeriformes; genus Daphoenositta; species Daphoenositta chrysoptera. Next base: position 1,593,021 of record VZRO01003914.1, on the reverse strand, counting down.
ACGAGATTTAAGTGTTTATTTGCAGAGTTAGCCTTAAATGTCACAATGTTGTTTCTGAGCTTCTGTACTGTTTGTTTACAAGACAAATGTTCCAACACATGCACTTTATAGTTGTAAACAGATGATGTCTCTTATTGTCAATGTTTGTTTGCTTTGTGTCACTACAAAACCCAGTCTTGCTTGCCTTGTTTAAATCTTGCATACTTTTCTGTAGTTTTGTTCAGATTTCAGCCTATAGCAATAAAAACACATTCATTTCTGACAAGAGCAGATGTTAGAGAAACAGGGAAGCCTTAGGAAATGTCTGAGGTCTGCATGAAGAATAGTATGTTTGACTACAAAGATGTCACATGTAATGCACTCCATTTTGAAGACCAGCTATTTCTTTGACAAAGTAGTGAAATAGATTTATTAAAAGTACAGTATCTGAGAACAACATCAGAAGCTTCTTTGATAAATCTGTTCTTAGAGCTGCTTGATCGTGTGGCTGAAGAAGAGGCTGTTCACTTTGAAGTCTGCCTGCACAGCTCGTCAGTGGCCTTTGCCAAAGGAGGATCCAACTGCTTCTGCCTGGCTGTAGCAGTGAATACACTATCCTATGCTGGTGAATACAGCACAGTGCTGCAGGTTATTTTTTGCTCAAAAGTGAGATGCTGTGTTGTGTACAGGGTTTTCCCATAGCCCTAAGATACCCTTTTGACACGGGTTTATGAATAAATTTTAGTGCACTGGGATTTTTCTTCAGGGAGCCATGATGCCCAAGACTATTACATTACATTGCTTAGACCATAAAAATCACTATAATTTTTCTTTTTTGCATTTTTTATAAAGAGCCTTAAATATCCAGCCCTGAGGCCTTTTAATGAAAGTGGTTTAAGTAACTGAAGTATTTTTTGTTTCTTCTATCAGTTGTAGAGTTGGATGTGGTAAGAAGCACACGGTACAGTCCCACTCAATGGAGTAATACACAAATAATGTTACTGCTCTTGGAAACATCTATTATTTCTTCTTGAGAATGGCAGTAGTAACCCCAGGATGATTAAGTATATGCTTTATGGCCCATAACAAAGTTTTCAGAATGCTCCATGAATATAGCAAAGTGCCTAGGAGTATTAACACCACATATATCTGCGAGATTAAAATAGCTGCTTGCTAGTAATTCTTGATTAATGTGTTCTGTTCTTTCAAGTGGCTCTCTAATTTGACACTTTAAAATCTCCACTATTAATATCTGTGCATATGTATATAAATATATCTGAGTCTTACTGGGTTTTCCATCTTTCAGTGTTTCCATTTTTTTTGAAGTTACTCTTCCCTGTGGATGATCAGAATTACATTTGTAGATGTTACATCAATCATCTGATTAAAAGGACAATTCTTTGATAGGTGTTAAACCGTATAGTAATACTTCATTTTTCAAAAAAGCTAAAATTAACTTTGACAACGGCCCTTTTTATGGGAAAGTGGTTTTATTACTAATAGTTTCTCAGTGTTTTCGTAAAGCAGTGAAACACAAATCTAAAAAGATTTATTGGTGGTATTTTGATTTCATCATGGGCCTTTTGGACCTCAGGTTTTATACCCTCTGACCAAAAGGTATATGTACCTCTTGGACCAGAAACCTTTCCATTTCTATTTGCATCAGTGAATGGCCAGATCTGTTTGAGCTCTCCCAGTGCTTGTGCTCTCTCAGTGCTGATTCTATAATTATAAATTTTATATTGCCTCTTAAAGGTGGAGTATAAGCTAAAATGAACCTTTCCATTCTTCCCCAATGCTCATTATTGCAGTACATCTACTAAGATAAAAAAGGTCAGCATATATATATTTTTTTTTTTTCCCCATCGAGTTGCTTCACCTTGCTGCACTGTCATGGCAGAATCTCCTTTGTAAGCTGGTTCTGTGGGCACAGTGAAATGAAAAATTTCAGGAGCAGTTGTAACAAGTTGTTTTCTTCCAGGAGATGGCGCTGTAACCTCATTAACAAACAAATTGGGAGTGGGAAAGCCAAGGTTTCTTCACAGATAAGAAATTGTAGGTCTTTGAAGAATAGATTTGAAATGGATCTTGTGAATTTTATTTTTCTTGACAAGCTACTGAAGCTTTCTGTTAGGACTGGCTTGCTTCAAAGTTCTGTTTCAATCCTTTACAAGCTGTTTCTAACCTTCACTTCTGCAGTGAACATTTTGTCAAAGTTTGTGCAGGTGGGTGGCCACAGGCAAAGCCCCTGCAGCCAGGTGTTTGCTGGTGGTCTGGTCTGATGGCTGGGTACTGCTGCAAGGAGTGCAGTCAATCCCTGGGCCCCACCAGCTGAGTTTTGTGGCTGAAAAAGCAGATTTCGTAGCATACTTCCATATTTCTTTCTACCTTGCTAATGATTTCCCTTCTCTCAGGCTTTCAGCAGTCAGCTGCAATGGAATGGTGGCTCTTAACCAGAGAGACCTCACAAACCTAGCTTTTGGATTCTGGTGAGCAGATGGATGTGTCAGCAGTGATTGCCTTCCTCTGAATGAGTGCATTCACATCTTAAGTGGTAAAATTAAGGTGTGTGGGCAACAGCACACTGAATTACTTTTCATGTCTAGAGTATAAGAAGAGAGGATGGGTACATTTTTATTTATCTAATCTAAGTTGCCCTGGCTAATGAAAACTTTTTTTTTTTTTTTAATGGGTGGGTATTGTTTTACAATTTGACCATAAACCAAACAAAATATCCAACAAGACCCCAGTAACAATGGTAATATTCTCTGATGCTGCAGAAGTGGAGTTTCCATTCTGGAAAGGCTGACCAAGGGGAGGAAAAATAGTAATCTAGAACCAACTGTATGGGATTCTAAAGAACCACAATTTGTGCCATAATCATAAGAAAAGCTGGGGAAGGTAACTGCCCTGCACTTGTCCCTGGAGATGTCTGTGCAAGCCAACAGCAGCTTCAGGAGCTCACAAACTCTTTTGAGGTGGTTTTGGCAGACCTGCACTTCATGCTGCAACTACTGAAATAAATGCTTCTGTATCAGATGCTCTTAGGGATAGGATTCTACAGAAGTCAAAACATAAAGCTGTTTTATTTGAAATATACAAATGCAAATACGAATGTGTGGATAGAAACAAACAAAAAAGCACCCCAAAAATCTGATAGTTGCTGTAAATCTCTGTACTTGGTCCTGAACATTGAAAAGAAAGTGATTAATGTTTTGAATGATCTGTCCATGCTGCAGTAACTGAGCAGAAATGACTGGAGATGGAGGCTTGCTCTCTGCTCCAGGCAACAGCAGAGGCAGAAAGAAAGCTGTAAAGTCCAGTGTGAGCACAAACACTGACCAAAACTCATCTTTGCAAATGTTCTTAGTAGCCACTTCTATGAGAGACAGGAGGATTTGCATGTCTGACTGAAGCTTGTTTTATCTCACTTGTAACAATTTTTGTATTTTCAGTCTTGCAGAGGGTTTTATTGGTTTGCTTTTAATTTCAGCCTTTACCCTGGTCCTCAAGCCCTCAGAGCAGAGCTTTTATCTTAGGTGCCTACAGCTCACACCAGCACCAGACCAAAAACAGTTCCTGGTTATCTTTATTGTCTTATTGAGGAATATGTTTTGTCCAAGGACAGTACAACATCTATCCTCACACTGTCCTGGGGTTGTAAAGGAGTGTTGGTTAGGGTCTTGTTAATGGGGAAAAAAGGCAAAGCAGCAAGTATTGAGCTCGGGTGTCGGGGAAAGCTGCAGAGACATGGCTGTGCACTGACTTCTCACTGCCTCCTCCCAGCCAGCGTCCTGAGCAGGTTACACCCCTTTCCGCTACAGTTTCAATGTTAGCTTCCCAGTATCTTGAAGGAATTTATTCCTTCTCAGTCAAGGAGATCCTTGAGAGAGAAGGTCTCATCCCAAAAAGGACTAGTTTGGTGAGTTGAAGTAGATTCTGATTTTCTAACTCATCCAGCTCTCCTTGCTATTTTGCACTGTTTGCTCAACAAGCCTGAGCTCCTCAGTGGCTCCATCCCTGATGCTCAGAGCACACAATCTGCCCATCAGCCTCCCGTTTTTCTTTGGAACTTCCTGTTCAGTTCAGCACTCTTTGTTCACAGCTGTTCCCCTGCAGAGGGATTCCTTCGCTCAGCAGGATCTAAATTCGTCACTCTCATGCTGACTCAGTCTCTTTGAGCCCAGGACTGTCGCTGGTATACTTTTACAGCGTTCTCAGCAAAAGTACACCGTGTCTTGGCTTCTGTGGCAGATCAACAGAGTTTTCTCATCCGATAGGATGTGCCTCTGATCTACCTTGTTTTTCTGAATTTCATCTAAATCGAGAGTTTCATTCACTGACTGGTTTCTCCTGCCAAGTACAATGCAGGGAACAACTTCAACTTCTGTCTCTGAAAAACAGCTTCAGAATGAAACTGAAACAAAATTTGTGAAGCTTATGAAGATGATGCAGTTAAAAAATTTGTTTTCGTGCTTATGGAAATTGGACTGTGTGTACTTGCTGGGGGTCTAAATGTAATTAAAACTCAGTGCTAATCTCCCCAAACATCATAGCTGAAAAACTGCTGAAGGAAACTGGAGCTTGGATACAAGTTTTGGAGTTAGATGTGTCCCTGAGGAAAAAAAGGAAAGGAAAACTAGCTTTTGTATACATTTCAAAACTCAAGTTACAAATACAATCTTAAATTGACCTACCACCTGGATGTGCTAATGCTCCATTTGTTTAAGCTGCCATCAGAACTTGCTGGTTTTGCCAGAACCTAGTTTCCACTACAAGTTTTGCCTTACAGGAACAGCCTAGATTTAAGGCATCAGAATTACAATGAATTTACTAAGATGGTGACAATTCTTTTTGTATGAACAGCTTGTCAAGGATGACTCTTACAGTACTCTCAGAGTAAAATACCAACTGAAATTGTATCTTAGTTAAAACAAAATTAAAGTCAATTTGACAGAACTGTCTTTTTCTCATTCGTAGAGTGATGCTCTAAATATCATCCCTTTTGCAGAAAGATGAGGAAGGTAAGGGGTGCCCCCACTGTGCCCCTGACACACCCTAACTGGAAAGGAAAACTGGAACATCCCACGACTTGAGAAATTTCAAAAGGGAAAAAGATTGTAAAAAAATATACACTTTGACTGCTCAGTACTTATTATGGATCAGTTCTGTGCTAATTAGCATGTGTGTGCTGTTTCTGGAAGAACCAAAGCGTATAAAGCTGCAGAGAATGTCATAAAACTGACATGCTTGAGTGCTCTTAGCTATCAAGAAGTGAATGGGTAATTTTAGATGTACAAGCAAGTGATGAGAAGCTTTTTTTCAGGCTTCAAATGTATCCCAGTTTCTGGAGCTCCAATACGATATGGCAAATATTGAAGTAAGGGTAAATTGTCCACTTAAAAAACCCTGTATCTAGCTGACAAAGCAAAAACACTCCTGCTAAGTTCATGTAATATTGAAAGTCAACGGGAAGAAAATGTTTGAGATTTAAATTTTTTCCTCATGACTGAAATTCAGTGTGAAACAGTTTGGTGCCACTGGTTAGACCACTACAACAGAATGCAATTCAGCTAGGAGCTGAATGGAACAAACACAGGGGCTGGTTTGGTTGTGCATTTACAGGCTGTCAGCTCCTTTCACTCAGGAACATGGCCATTGCTCTAACAATGGGAAAAGTGGCTGTTCAGTGGTTGCCATCTCTGGCAGGGCCTGCCTCTCCAGCTTCAGGAATAGGTTTGCTTCCATAATGGCAAAGAGGTTACATCACATCATTCTGGCCAAGATGGGCCTTTATTTGCAGATTTTACAGCTCTGCTGCCTGAATTGTAGTTTCCTGAATGTGAATGCTCACCTTGAGCTTTCAGATCAAGTTCTTGAATGATATTTATTCTAGTGAACAACTGAGAGCATAAATCACCTCTGAGTTACCTTGTGCATAATCCTGTTAATTTCTCCAGCTATGAAAAAACACCCATTTTTATAATTTTCTAAGTTTCAAATTACATTGGCAAGCATTACTATATCTATTTTGGTTTAACTTTGGTGTGTTTCTAAACAAATTACATCTCAGTGTGGCCACAGAGGCCATGAAAACACAAAATGCATGTTAATGGATAACAAAAGGACATAGCATCCTCTGTGATTGTCGTATCAGTTAACTTCTGAGAACAGTATTTTCATATTATCTCACACTTTCTAAAGCATTTACTTTAGCCTCAGAGTAGTTATAGGAACTGTACAAGTTAGGGAGAAAAATATTGTTCTCCTTTCTGTCCCTGCAGAGGTTATCTGGCTCAGCTCTTACAATCTGTTGTGCTTTATCAACTGTACAGCACTGGCTTGACAATAAAGATTATCTTTCCAGAGCGAGGAAGCATCCTGACTTTGGGAAAGAGTTACTATCAGAAGAGAGGCAGCTGAAGGAGAAACAGTGAGATTGTGTGAAGCTGCTGTGGATCCTCAGATAATTGCTTTTAGGGCTTTAATAAATACAGGTGTATGGTTGTGTTTAATAAATTCATATATAGGGCTGGGGAGAGCTGTGAGATGGGACATTCCCTGATCCATCCAGACTACAAGTTAACCATGAGACACCAGCAAAGAAGCTACCCTGTACCAGAGGTATTATATTCTTTGGGAATAGAACATCAGGAATAACCCTCTGGACCTCTCTGTGCAACTTGTTCCAAGGCTCATTAAGAAAGCAGAACCAAAAACCCACCAAACAAAAAACTTCAAACCTGTTTTTACTTTGTTTCATCTATACTTCAACTCATACCTGTTGCCCCTTGTCAATGTACATCACTGAGAAGAGCCTGACCTTCTTCTTCACTCATTTCCTCCCCTATTTGAGTATTTATATTCATGGGTGAGATGCCTCACTGAGTTTCTCCTTTCCAGGCTGAACAGCCCCAGCTCCTACCATCGCCCTCCCAGTGTCAGGTGCCCCAAGCCCACCATCACCCTCACGGCCCTGCCCTGGCCCTGCTGCAGCGTGTCCGTGTCCCCTCCCCCTGGGGACCCGGCCCTGGGCCCGGCACTCCGGGTGTGTCTCACCAGGGTGGGCAGAGGGGAAGGATCAGCCCCTCGCCCGGCTGGCAGGGGGTGCCTGATGCAGCCCAGGAGGCTCTTGGCCTTCTGGGCCACCAGGGCACATTGCTGCCTCCTGCTCAGCTTGCTGCCCACCAGCACCCACAGGCACTTTTCTGACAGTGTTCCCCTTTATGTGTTTACAAGTGAAAATGGGCTGCCCTGTTCAGAATTATATTCCTTGTAAGTAATGGCAAAACTGAAAGAATTGTGTTTGTCCTGGGTTGCAGTGTATTCCATTACCATCTACATGAGCTGTTGACACCAGGTGGGTGGTGTTTGCCTCCTCCCTCCCGACTATCTCCTGTTAATGGGTTTCACCACATGACTCATAGATAACCCGTTCTGGACAATATTGTGTTAATGGCCAATCAAGGCCTTACCA